>CAWUDS030004439.1:3901224-4022339 GCA_963859935.3 Lathyrus sativus | reverse complement strand
GTTCCGTACTTTTTCGAATTTGAATGTTTCAACGGGTAAATCCGGTTAGGGAGCTGTTGGTGTTTTTCGACATACTGTTGTTTTATTTTGTAGGTTGTGGTAGCTTTTAAAGAACACTTGATGAGTTATTTATGACTCCTTTAGGTTCAAATGAAAGCCAATGTCCTTTAATGGAAGCTGAAGGATGGATGAAATCGGCAGAACCGGCAGGGTGCAGAGGCCTTCTTCCTATGATCCTTTCCTAGACCTCTATTGACTGCTGCTTTGGTTGTTCACAAATGAAGGTATCGCAAGATTAAAGGATGGTTGAGAAAATAATGCAACAGGAGAATCCACTTCTTTTTCATCTTGATGATGTTTACATGCTGTCTGGTAGACTGACTTCCCAAGATAAATCTGGTCGTACTGGGAATAACTCCATCCAAATAAAGCACAACCTTATGTAAATATACATAGTTATATATATAGACTCATACTGCATTTTTCTCCATTTACAAAGTTGAGTCTTGTATATCTAATTGTGTTTTAGCAGAATAATTGTAAGAGGTGTACAACCTCCTCCTATGAAATCTCCAGTAACTCAATTATTTTCACTTAAAACGCTTCTTGAAAGCAAGTCATTGGTTTGCCGTAACTACATAATTTATCAACATTATTTCCAAAACTGTATCAACAACTATTCTTGTGACTTGTTAACATTCCAATGTGTAATATATGAGCATATGCACAAGAGGACCAGTTCAAGCATAGGCTTGTATAATCAGACACCTTTCACCCCTTTTGTACCCTTACAACTGAGACAAGCATCGATAATATACGCCTTTCCAGTAATGACAAATTCGTGTGCTTCCCTATATAAGTAATTCCATGCCAAAATCAACATGATTTCTTATGATGTTCAGAGTGGCTTTTTGATTCTTGGCCGGTTCCATCAGCAATGGCATAAATTGTTTTGCTTGTCAATAATCACCCTTAATTTGTATATTTGAACAAAGCGACCACTAATCATGATCATCTTGAGGACTATAGAACTTGAATCACTTTTTAAGATAAATCTCTAAGGCCCATCTTATATTCTTTGAGGCAATATTAAAATTCGATTTCAATCTCTTGAGTTCGAGCATAAATAAGAAACTTTGTCCAAATTCAAAGCCGAAGACGACTATCATGTCCCGGGGCCCTCTGAAGCTGAAGACATCTCTTCTTCAACTTAAAGCCACTAAATCTTTGCTTCACAAAATAAAACAGATAAGACGATTGAAAAAGTTAATTATGTAGATGATTGATCGCAAGAATGAACGCTATCTCCACTCGATATCACCGCGTCTGCACAAATCCGTTAGTCATATAAATATTAAATAAAGTCAAATAACAACAACAACAACAACAACAAAAATGCGCAAAAAGAGGTGGTATCTCGTGGTCAAAAATTAGGGTGCAACACGGCTCATAAAACTGCAACAAAGTGTTGCACCCCAAAATTTGCCCAACATTTCTTTACCTAGCTTATGTTTCATTTCATTCACATTAGCATTATCATTTGCATTTCATTGACATGTATGCAGGAGATCAAGAGGTATGATTACCAATCAAGGGTTATGCAAGACTATGAAGCTAGCTAAGAAGCTTATTCAAGTGTTCAAGGGTTGATATCCTTGTCAGAGAAGTCAAAGGACTCTCATAGAGACTGGTTGAAACCAAGAGTGTGTGCCTCCTAACTTGAGAGTTGTGGGAGCTCCTCAGATGATTCTGAAGCCAAGAATGTGGACTTGAAGCCTTGAGATAGCTTATGAGAAGTATGGAAATCCATCATGAAGCCTAGATAGGTCATGGTGCAAGATTAAGAAGCCTCAGCCATGATTGGTGTAATTAGGGTTTGACTGGGTCAACCCTAGGTCAACTGATAATTTGAACAAGGTTGAGGCCTAATTCAAGGGCCATGTGATCATGGATTGACACATTGAGATGTTATAAGGATGATTCCAAGGTCAACTCATCATGATTGAAGAGTTTGAGAAGTTTCAAGCTAGGGTTTCTAAGGCTTGACAGTGTAAAATCCCCTAGTTTGACCCCTATCTTCAAGGCAGTTTAGCCCAAGATTTGATTGTCATCTCATCTTACCCCCAACATGAATGTTGTAGAGCTTACTCTTAGCTTTAATTTGAGTACTAGAAGTCCTTTATAGGATTTACAGAACTCAAGTTATGACTTTGACAAGTTACAGGTCATCTGAGGTATGTGAATCTGGGGGCTTGAAAGTTACCCAACTTGCATCAAACGTTTGCCCCAGAAGGATGATTCCTATGGACTTTTAGTCAACATGAATGTTGTTCCTTATCCTCTTAGCTTTCTAGAGAGTACTATAAGTACTTGATAGGATTTGTAGAGCTCAAGTTATGGCTTTGACAAGTCAAGGGCATTTTGGTCATTTGGAGATTACAGGTCATTTCAAGTATAAGGCCATAACTCCTATTTCCAAGCTTCAAATGGAAAAATGTTCAACATCAAACTTGTTCAAAATTATGTTTTAAGGCCAGTAAGGAGGTCATGAGATGATGGAAATGCTTGTAGCTCAAAGTTGCAAAAATGACCTAAAATAAGGGTATAAGTTAAATAAGCCAAAGTTGGAAATTGATATTTTCAATCTACACATCCAAACCATGGCATGTAATATATCATTTTGACTCTAGAAAACATTTTAAGAACATTGGTTTAGCCACAAATTTGATTTGAGGTCTAATTTGTGGACTTGCTTTGAAAAGTAGTTGCTTGCATATTAAGTAACATTTGCAAAACACATGAGGGATCAATACACAAGCTTCCAAGGCCTTGTAACACCTCTAATATCTCACTTGGGGAGATTTTGGGATCATAACAAGCTGCTGCAACAAGGGAAACAAAATTGGGGTGAGTATGGCATGAGATGAGATTTTGGATGACATGAGAAATTCAACATCTCCTTGGATGATTCCAGAAGGTTCTAGAGAGGTCCAACATCATCTATATAATGATTAGAAGGGGTTCAAGTGTAGGGTTGGTGAGAATTGATTGAGAGAAGAGAGTTTTCAACTTCACATTGTTCATTGCAAATTGAAATCGATTTCTGCATTCCACACCATCTTCTTCCTTTCTTTTGATTTCAACAACTTCTATGGAGGATACTGAATGATTCCAGATCATTTCCATAGCCAAAGCCTTGAAGGATCGTGTTCTTGCAATTGAATTTCAGCACCTGCAAGTCATCATCGAATTTGGAGTTCCAGGCGGTTTCCATCAATTCTCTTGCATACAGAAGCAAGAACTTGATACATTGAATGATTTTGGAGCTGTAGAAGGATTGAAGTGAAGGTTTGCTGCATCTGTTGTTCAAGAATTCACAGGTTGGTAACTTTCATTCCTCACCTTAATTTAAGAAGAATTAGGTCAATTTGTTAGGTTAGATTGATAGTATGCGGTTAAGAGATTGTTTCTGGAAACTTAGAGAAGATTTCATGATGATCAATGAGGTGACACAATTTCTGTTTGGATCAAGAACATGCTGGATATTGAGAGATAATATGAGTATTATAGCAAGAATTAATCAGGGTAACATGGTGAACATTTTAGACCAAGCAATTGGAAGAATGGTGACAATTGAGGTCTGAGCATAATTTTGGTTCTTGATCGTGTTTTAGGTTAGAGATTGATTCAATGAATTCTGAGGCTAGGGTTAGATTCAGTGTTCAATTTAGGGTGATTTAGTGCTTTAGATCATGGATTTTGATGGAGATTTGAGGGAGCCCGAGTGAGGAGGAGGTTGATGTTTGAGCTCTGTTTCAATGGCGTTTCTCCCTCCATTTTGGGTTCAAACGAAGAAGATGATGTTAGCACCATTGGATCAGCATGAAGACTTTGACTAGAGGAGTCATCCAACGACCATGTTTTGATTTCAGTTTGTGAAGGATCTGAAGAAATGAAACGCGGCATTTCATTTAAGTAGTGTTTCGGGCTTAATGAAATAACCACTATCCACACACCCCAGCGAGCCCAATTGTCATAATGAACTGAGCATGTTTACTATCTGCACCGTGGTTTTATTATTTTTGTTGGATTTTCATTATTTTTTCATTTTATTCATGGTTCTTGGAAAAATCATATAAAATTGAAAATTAATGCAATTAATCCCATTCTTTTTGCATTTTACTCATGATTGAGTCTAGTATTTTTTAGACAAATTTTTTTTTCATTTCATGCATTTTATGATTTTATGGGAATTTTACATTTGAATTGATATTAAAATGGTTATGTTTGATACATAATTTTGTGGAATTTTGTGTGATCATGTGGTGCTGATTTTGATCCTAATTTTTTCTGTATGATTAGGTTAGACATGTATGCTCCCATAGCATGTTTCTCACATTTTTGTGATGAAAATAGGTGTGCTTTCTAGATTGAGATTTAGGTGCTTCCTTTTAGGGTTTAGGTTTAGTACCTTATGATGTAGAATTTATTTCTAGGTCTTATTTGATGATTTGATCTCTGAAATTAATATGGTAGAGTCATGATTGACCTAGGTTCCCATAGTTATTTTTGTAGGATTTTACAATTGGTTTTAGTATTTTAGTTAGGACTAACTTTAGTACTAGGTTTTAGGTGATCCTAACTTACTAATTCAACTAGTTTAACCTCTTTAGTCCCCTTAGATTAGGGTTTTGCTTTGTTTGCCTTTGGTTGAGATTGAAGACAAGTTGAAGACAAGGTTAGGATGCTTGAAGTTGCTTGGAGCTTGGAGTCGCTTATGCCTGAAGGTGTCTGATGAAGATTTAGGAGATAGGAGACATAGGGAGAGCCTTAGAACTAGAATGATTTCTTTCACAAATATGGAAAGCATCTTGTGCTTCCATTCCTCCCAATGACTAAAAGTCCTTCTAAGATATTCACATCTCTCCTTTGGAGGGATGAGTGGCTTTATCTGGGGAGTAGAACTTTGAGGGAACCAGTCTCTCATAATGATAAACCCTTACAGGCTTCCTTTGGTTGTCAATAAGTTGTTTATCATTTCCACTCATTCTGTTAAATCAATTGTCTTCTGGTTTGAGTATCTTGAAAGATGCTGGACTTGAGTTTGAAGATGAGGACTTCATTGAAGAGTGTGGAAGAGGATGATTCCTTGGGCATTGCCATTGCAGCTGAAGCTTGAAGAGCAAGAAGAACAAGTTGGTACTTGAAGATCCAAGGGAGACTGAATGAAGGGCTGAGGCTTGAAGATTGCAGGATGAAGTTGACACTTCCATGTGATTGAAGACTATCTCTGAGAAGCTGAGGCTTGTAGGAGAAGAAGAAGACCAAGTTGATACTGGTAAAGCAAAGAGAGCTGAAGCTTGAAGACTAAGTTGATACTTATGAAGAGGATTCAATTGAGATTGAGTGTAGAGCTGAGGCTTGAAGAATAAAGGATAAGTTGATACTTACATTGATGCTTGGAGAGCCTGAAGGAATCAAGTTGATACTTGTAGTTAAGAGTGAAGCCTGAAGGTGGAATTGACTGAAGAGCTGATGCTTGGAGAAGAGAGAGCAAGTTGATACTTGGGTTTGATGGGTTGAAACCTTGGAGAAGCAAGTTGATACTTGTCATGGAAGCTGATAGCCTTGAAGGGTGGTTGAAGTCTGAAGACTGGATTGATGTTAGAAGAGCTGAAGCTTGAAATTGAAAGTAGGAAGCTGTTGATCTATTTCTTTCTTGTCTGTTTTCTTTTCTGTGCTGGTGTGTCTTGTTTGACTTGCTTGATGCATTAGAATAAGTTCATATCTAGACTGACTTTAATAAAGGAGCATGATTGCACTAGACGTTGAGTTGCTCCCTCTGCTTGTATTGTTACTGTATGGCTTTGCTTGCGGGTATTCGGTAGAGCCCAGCTCCCTTGCCTATGTGGTTTGTGTTTGCCTGATGGCATTTTATTTCATTTCCTCTGTATGATTGCAGTTTATTGTATTTTGATTGATAGCATGTCATTTCTTCTGTATGATTACAGTTATTCATATCTGGCTTGAGGTTGAGATGAGCATGTGGAGGCTGCTGCCCCACACACATTTCCTCCCTCACTTGCATTGCATGCATTTTACTGTATATCTGTTTACTGTTTAAGCTGATGCTTTATATGTTCCTATTTACCATTGACATGATCCCTTAGGAATCTCACTTCCTTTGAGAAGGAAGTGATGATAGAACTTTAGGTTGAAACCTATGCATGACAACTTCTAGGAGTTCCCTGTTTCAAACCTCAACTATAGGATGAATCCTTGGCATGACAACAGTAGGACTTGATAGTCTCCCTTTAGTTGAGCCTCCTCTTCTCATCTCAAAACAGCTTAAGATGCAGTAATCATGAATGATTTCTTTCGTACGATACGAGCCTTAAGCTATCTGAGAAAGGATTGTTGGAGAGTTTCTTTTCAACAGTCTGGATGTTTAGTATGGCACCCTTTGGGTGACATGCGACACATTCACTCTCAGGTCATAGTCTCTAGTGCGATTGAAATTGCAAACACAATAAAAAACACTTCTTCCGTAAAAGACAGAAAACAAACTTCAAACCTTTTTGCCCCGTGGGCCCGTAATTCAAAGGAAGCTTTTCTAAAGAAAAGAGTGTCGTTAAACTTCAGCGCCAACGCAAACAGGCTTTGTCCCTAACTGCTGGAACTGCTGTGTAACTCTACTCGATAAAACAGATGAATCTGAATCCCCGTAATCCGTATTAGCCTGAACTACGTAAGCTTTGATCTCTCATACCCGTTTAGAGTACGTAGGCACAATACTGACGTATTGGCGAGCCATCTTCCCCGTAACTCGTAGTAAGTCGAACTACGTTGACTCTGATTTCTCATTCTCTGATGAGAATACGTAGGCATAAAGTGCGACGCTTTGCCGAGTCATTTTTCTTTTCTGTTTAAGCCAACCTTGATAGGTAGATAGATAAACCAACTCGTCCGGTAAACACAACAAGCATGGATCCCGTCGAGTACGACGGACGTGAGGGGTGCTAATACCTTCCCCTTGCGTAACCGACTCCCGAACCCAGACAACGGTTGCGATGACCTTGTCTTATACCCTTTTCGTCAGGTTTTTCCGATCGTTTCCTTTCCCGCTCTGAGGGATAAATAAAGAAAGGTGGCGACTTTTCTATTTTGCCGGCACCTTATTTTCGCGAAAGCGACAGCTGGCGACTCTGCTGGGGACTTGATAGTTTCCTGGGATCCAACGTCCCGTATGCGAGTCAGTTTGGGGATCCAACGTCCCCTGCGAGAGTCAATCCTAGCGCTTGTATGATTACTTGTTGGGTTGTGTTTATTTATCGAATTTTATTTCCCGCACTTTATTTTCAGTATGATATGATTATCTGTGCTGTTGTGGGAGGGGCATTCTGATGAGTGAGAAGCCAGACCCAGGCTTGAGTGAACATAGCATTAGTTGTGGAAATTAGTGGGCGCGTGCTTTCTTGGCAGGCACTAGTGTCTCATGAAATCCACGCTCAGACGAGGTTCTCCCAGTTGACTTCTTTTTCAACCCTTTGGGTTGAGGGGGTCGTTGGTTTGGAGGATTGTCGACTCTGGGGACCGATCATTTGGGATTCAGCCGAGTGAAGCCGCTTCATGAGCTGGTGATGCCACACCTTCTGGGTATCGTATCACCCCTCTTGAATGTCTGTGACGCTGATGACCGCATAGGATACCGAAATTGAGTCAGTTTAGGTTCATACCTGTGAGCAGGGTTGGGTTTGTTGCAGGAAACTTTGACCTTCAGACTACCTGGTTTTCTTGATAGTGGATCAGTTTTGTTGGTACGGGAGGTTCTCATCATCAGATATATGTTTGTTCTTGACAGAGCAGAGTTATGGTCCTGTATCAGAGGATCTTATCTTCAGATGTTTGTTCTTGACAGAGCAGAGTTTTGGTCCTGTATCAGAGGTCCTTATTATCAGATGTTTGTTCTTGACAGAGCAGATTTATGGTCATGTATCAGAGGTCCTTATTATCAGATGTTTGTTCTTGACAGAGCAGAGTTTTGGTCCTGTATCAGAGGTCCTTATTATCAGATGTTTGTTCTTGACAGAGCAGATTTATGGCCCTATGTGTGTGTGTTCTTGACAGAGCAGATTTGTGGTCCGATACCAGGATTTCCTTATTACCAGATACAGTGGTTGTTCTTGACAGAGCAGCATCATGGTTTTGTTGATACAGAATCTCCACAGCATAATTGCCTTGATCTCCTGCTGCATGATTGCATTTTACATTGCTTTGCATACCCATTTGCATTTCATTAACGTGTGTCTGTGTTGCAGGTACCGTTTTCCCCGATCCAGGATTTCTTGCCTCCTACTATATTGTTATGGGTTCTCTGAGGAAGACCGTGGCTTACAAGCTCCCTGCCCCTGATGTGGTTCAGCTGACCGGTTTGATTGCTTTAGCAGATGATTCTGTGAGAGATGAGTTCAGAAGATCTTACGGCAAATTGCTCAGTTTGGTTCGTAAACCTTCTGCGTTTGAGTTGAATGGGTTGCACGCTTTGCTGCAGTTCTACGATCCTCCGTTGAGATGCTTTACTTTCCAGGATTTTTTTCTCGCACCCACACTAGAGGAATATGCTGATTTGTTAGGTGTGCCTATCAAGAGGCAGATGCCCTTTGTTCATATGGATGCTGAGCCTGATCTGGCTAGTCTAGCTCCTTCACTTCATCTGGATGCCTCCGAGTTGGTGTTGTCTAGTTGGAACAAGGTTCCCGGTTTCTCCTTGCAGTTCTTAGTGGGAAAGGCTCAGCAGTGCGCCAAAGACGGATGTTGGGTCGTATTCAACGCCATTCTCGCTCTGTGCATATATGGCATCATTCTGTTCCCCAATATGCCCGACTTTGTGGACTTCGACGCCTTCCACATCTTTGCATCAGGGAATCTAGTCCCTACCTTGATAGGAGATGTCTACCATTCCATCCACTACAAAAACGAGAACAGGAGGGGTAAGAATGTCTCGTGCTGTGTGCCCCTGCTTTATAAATGGCTTGATAGTCATCTGCCCAAGAGGGGTCCCTTTGTTTCGTCTGCAGCCACAACTGAGTGGTCCGAGCGTTTGATGAGTCTATCAGCGGAGGATATTGACTGGTTTGACAGAGATAGGTTGGGTACCGAGATTATCTTTAGCTGCAGCGGGTTTCCGAACGTGCCTCTGATAGGCAGGAAGGGCTGCATAAACTATAATCCGTCTTTGCTGGTCCGACAGTTCGCGTATGCTTTGAGAGCTCCGCCGAAGGATGAAGAGGTGCAGGAATCTCTGTACCTCACTGGTCTTCTAGAGGGGGATCTGTTATCTAAGCTTCAGCGCACTTGGAATGGCATCAGTAAGAGGGGAAAACCATTGCTGGGGAGAAGCAATAGCCAAGCCTACCCTCCGTATGTGACGTGGATCAGAGCCAAAGCAGATGCTATAGGGATTCTGTTTCTTCCTGCCAAGCGAGAAAGCCCTCCGGTGATTGAAGAGCCTACCACCATGCCCATTCAGCAACATAATCAGGTGTTAGCTGAGAGAGATGAATTGAAGAGGGCAAATGAAGAACTGGAGAAAGAATTGGCGCAACTCAGAAGCGAGAGAAACGAAGTCGTTCATTCCTTCAAGAGGCAGACAGAGCTGGTGAACCAGCTAGGTACAGATTTGACTAAGCAGATAGCCGAGCGTGAGCGCATGGTCGAGACTTCAAAGCTGTCAACGATGTACTAGCCACGAAGAAGCAGCACTTGGACGAAGCGTATCGGAGGATATCCAAGTTTAACTAGCACTGGAAGGCCTCCCTAGCCAACAGGAAAGAGCGGGAGGATAAGCTGATGCAACAGATCTCCAAGCTGAAAGACCAGGTGAAGGCTAACGAGAAGAGGTTTGATGAAGAAACCGCTCGCAGATATGCCGCTGAAGGCCAGCTCAACAGAGCTCTCGCTAACCTGAAGGAGCGCAAACTTACGTCTGAATCCAAGAAGCGGAAGCAAGAAGATTGTTTCAGCGAAGGAGCATGGGAAGATTCGGTCGAAGGTCTTCAGTACACCATTATGCAGAGGGAGTTACTCGTCGAAGGGTTGCTCACTCGGCCTGATCATCCAGAAACGAAGGGGTTGTTAGAAGAGTTTCACGCCCGTGGCCGTGCTTGACTATTAGTATTCCTTTTGTTGTGATCATTGTTGTATGCTGACCATCACCAGGCTTGTTGGTTAAGGTCATGCTATTGCTTCATCTTGTATTCACTGACGTGGTGTACTGCCTTGATGGGCTTTCTTCACATATATGAGATGTTATTTCCATGATTGGGCTCAGACTTCTTATTATCAGCACTGGCACTCAGGCACTAGGATCGGGGGAAATCTCCCTAACGCACAGACACATGTTTGCATTTGCATGAAGCATTTGCATAACGAGCACTTTGTCGTTTTTTCCTAACCCTTTTGTGTGTTCAGGTTGTTTCAGGTTATCCCAGGATTGATCAGAGACCTATCCACCGCTATCCGACCAGAGCAAATCAAACCAGAATCATGGAGCAAGTGCAAACTGATGTTCAGGAACTCCGCGAAAGAATGGATCGCTTCATGGAGCTCATGCAAGCGGTCGCCAATGGCCAGGATCAGCTCAGAACCTTGGTCCAGCCTCTGATTTCAAGGGTCGATAGCAATGGCGTACTCCATGGTGGAACTGTTCCAACCCCTCCACCAGTTGAAACTCCTCAGAATGGCGTCCCCGTGACCGAGGGGAACGGCAGTGCCAACGACAATGTGATAGCTAACATGGGACTTAACGACAATACAAAGGGCGTCGGTAATGGGAGTCTTGAAGCTAATGTCAATGTTGGGCTGGGCAACGGCAATGCAGGTG
Source organism: Lathyrus sativus (assembly GCA_963859935.3). NCBI lineage: Eukaryota > Viridiplantae > Streptophyta > Magnoliopsida > Fabales > Fabaceae > Lathyrus > Lathyrus sativus. Next base: position 4,011,457 of record CAWUDS030004439.1, on the reverse strand, counting down.
TTGGGAATCTGTTTGGGCCTCATCCATGGTTAGAAGACCGTCAAGACGATGTGTTCTCTTAGAGAGGTGCTGAAGGGGAACTGACTGCTGAAGCACGTCTAAGGTTCAAGGCACTCGAGGATAAGATGAGAAATATCGAGAACCAGAATATCCTGGGTGTTGATATGTCCAAGTTGGGACTGATTGCTGATTTCAAGGTGCCTCCCAAGTTCAAGGTACCTGACTTTGAAAAGTATAAGGGCACCACTTGCCCTCGCGTCCACCTGAGATCGTATTACAGAAAAATGTCAGCTCATTCTGAGGACGAGAAGTTGCTGATGCACTTCTTTCAGGACAGTCTGTCCGGACCCTCCCTGGAATGGTACATGAGTCTGGAGCCTACCAGTGTGCGCACGTGGAAGGACCTTGTTGAAGCATTCGTGCACCACTACCAATACAATAGCGACTTGGCTCCAAACCGACTCCAACTGCAGAATCTGTCGCAGAGGAACAACGAAGGGTTCAAGGAATACGCCCAGCGGTGGCGTGAATTGGCAGCCAGGGTTCAGCCGCCGATGGTTGAACGTGAGCTTGTGCAGATGTTCGTAGCCACCCTCCCAGGGGTTTACTATGAGAAATTGGTCAGCGGTATGTCTAGAACCTTCTCAGATCTCATTATCACGGGTGAGCACATCGAAAATGGGATCAAACTCAGGAAAATTCAAGGTGATTCATCCTCAGCCGGAGGAGGAGGAAAGAAACCTTATAGTGGCAAAAGACGAGAAGGAGAAACGAGCGTCGTGACCAACGCTCGAAGGAAGGGTAAAAGCCCTCACCAACAGGTGGCCAGTATAACTATCCCGGCAGTTCAACAGCCACAGTAGCAGCAGCAGCAACAACAACAACCGAATCAACAAGGGTACAGAAAGTATCAGAATAGGGCACCTCTATCGAGCCGTCACCTCGAGACACCGCCCATGTCCTACGCTCAACTATTACAGACTTTGCTTCAGCTACAGTTGATCCAGAAGAGAACCCTGGCTCCCTTGACAGGGGCACCTCCGCCAGGTTATGACGCGAATGCAACTTGTGAGTTTCACTCAGGGGCACCAGGCCACACAATAGAAAACTGCAAAGCCTTCAAGCACAAGGTGCAGGACATGGTGGACGCTAAGATCATCAACTTCTCAGATAATGTGCCAAATGTCACGAAGAACTCTATGCCGAATCATATGGGAGGTGGAGTAAACGCCATTATTGAAGACGAGAGTTTGGATTTGTTGACTGACGTCAGAGATCTGAAGACACCGCTTAGCTTCGTTAAAGCTAAGTTGATGAAAAGAGGTTTCTTTCCAGGTTGCGGAAAGCTGTGTATGGGCTGTGCGACAAGTCCTGATGGATGTGAACAGTTGACAGAGGGGATTCAAAGTCTGATGACTGAAGGGATCTTACAGTTTAGCCGGAGGGCCGAAAGTGGATCGGGAGAGGTAATGCTGAAGCAAGATGATGAGGTTGCCACCATCACCATCCCTCGCCAGACGATAACTATTTCTGCACCCAGACCGCCCACGATTACCATCACCAAAGCTGGGCCGATACCCTTCAAAAGCACTAATGCTGTCCCATGGCATTACGGGGCAGAGGTCTACTGCAACGGATAGAAATTGGAACTGGAACCATATGGGTCGGCTATGGATAACCTTGCGGGTATCAGTGGTATCACTCGCAGCGGGAGAGTATTTGCACCACCTGAGGTCGTAACGGATAAAGCGGACAGAGCTGATGCAACTGATAAAGGTAAAAGTAAAGTCGTTGAAGAGATCCCGCGTGGGGCAGAAAAAGACTTACTCATTAAAGACGCCGAGGAATTTATGAGGTTGATTAAAAAGAGTGACTACAAGATTGTGGATCATCTCCATCAGACACCCTCAAAGATTTCCATCCTGAATTTGTTGCTGTGTTCTGAAGCACACCGCAACGCACTGCTGAAGGTGTTGAACGCCGCATATGTATCGCAGGAAATATCGGTAAACCAGCTAGAAGAGGTCGTAGCCCACGTGAATGCTGGAAATGGGTTAGGGTTCACTGACCTAGAGCTGACGCCGAAGGGGAGGAACCACAATAGCGCCCTGCACATCTCGATAGAGTGTAGGGGAACGATTATGTCTCCGTGTTGGTGGACACGGGGTCGTCGCTCAATGTTCTTCCGAAGAAAGCATTAATAAAGTTAGATACTCGTGGAGTGATCTGCACACCCAGTGATCTGGTTGTGAAAGCGTTCGATGGAACCAAACGCCATGTTTTCGGGGAGGTGACGTTGCCAATCCAAGTCGGGCCGGAAACATTCGACGCGATCTTTTACATTATGGACATCATGCCTGCCTACAACTATCTATTGGGTCGGCCGTGGATCCATGCTGCTGGAGCCGTGACCTCCACGTTGCACCAGAAACTCAAGTATGCTGTCGGAGGTAGCATCATGACCGTTTGCGGCGAGGAAGATATAATGGTTAGCCATTTGTCGTCCTTCAAGTATGTTGAGATGGATGGGGAAATCCACGAAACCCTATGCCAAGCGTTCGAAGCTGTTAAAGTCAAGGACGTAGCTTCTGTAGTCACTGAGAAGCCAGAGATGACTCTCTCTTCCTTCAAGGAAGCCCGGGCTATTGTCCAAGCCGGATCTGCCCCAGGCTGGGGGCGAATTTTGGAGATACCTAACAAGGAAGACAAGTTTGGGCTGGGATATTCTCCTGGAGCTAAAGCTTCCTCTTCTAGCAGTGCGTCGCGAGGTAAAGGGCCGATCCAGTTTACCAGTGGCGGGGTGATATTTGAAAGCGTCAACGTGGTGTCTGAAGACAGCGGGGATAGCGACTGTGACCTAGACTCTTGGATCCAGCCAAGCAAGCCAGGCGAGAGCCTCAACAACTGGTCCGTCAAGGATATCATCCAGATGACAAGCGAAGAGTAATGATTTACTTTTTCCGATCACTGTACAACCCTATGTCCTACCCGGGGCGTAGAGGTTATATTGTCAGGTCCTCGTTTGATTATGTACATGCATTTTATCAATAAATCAAAAGGCGTTTTTTCTTCGTATTCAAATATTGTGATCTCTGTTATTCCTGTTTTATATTTGTTTTGAAAAATAATAAAATGGCAATGGGGTTTGTGCTAACCTGCATATCCTTGTTTTAAGCTTAACCCTTGTTATTGCAGGATCCACATAGCAGATGACATCGACTCTGGACCTTCTACGACTCACTTCGACTTTGATTGCCCGATCTATCAAGCCGAAGAAGAGATAGATGAAGACGAAGACCTTCCCGAAGAGTTGGCCCGCTTGTTGAAACAAGAAGAGAAAGTTATTCTGCCTCACGAGGAAGAGATTGAGATTGTGAATCTGGGTTCTGAAGAACTGGTCAGGAACATCAGGATAGGGGCTACATTGCAGAGTGATGTCAAGCAGAGATTGGTCGAGATGCTGAGAGAGTATAGTGACGTCTTTGCTTGGTCATACGAAGATATGCCCGGACTTGATATTGACGTCGTGGTCCCCCACTTGCCGCTGCGAGAAGATTGTCCTCCCGTTAAGCAGAAGCTTAGAAGGACGCGACCAGATATGGTCGTTAAGATCAAAGAAGAAGTGCAAAAACAGCTTGATGTTGGCTTCTTAGCGGTCACTACTTACCCTCCGTGGGTCGCCAACATAGTGCCTGTACCGAAGAAGGACGGTAAGGTACGAATGTGCGTCGATTATCGGGATTTGAATAGGGCGAGCCCTAAAGATAATTTCCCGCTGCCTCATATTGATGTGTTGGTCGACAATACAGCTCAGTTCTCCGTGTTTTCGTTCATGGATGGCTTCTCCGGTTACAACCAGATCAAGATGGCGCCGGAGGACATGGAGAAAACAACGTTTATCACTCCCTGGGGAACATTTTGCTACAAGGTAATGCCTTTCGGTCTGAAGAACGCAGGGGCCACTTACCAACGAGCAATGGTTACTTTGTTTCATGACATGATTCATCATGAGATTGAGGTCTATGTTGATGACATGATTGCGAAGTCCCAAACGGAGGAGGGACATCTGGTCAATTTGCTGAAGCTTTTTGAGAGGCTTAGGAAGTTCAGGTTGAGGCTGAATCCTAACAAGTGTACTTTCGGAGTATGGTCCGAAAAGTTACTGGGGTTTATCTTGAGTGAAAGAGGCATCGAGGTTGATCCTGCGAAGATTAAAGCGATACAAGAAATGCCAGTGCCAAAAACAGAAAAAGAAGTTCGTGGTTTCCTGGGCAGAATAAACTACATTGCAAGGTTTATTTCTCAGCTCACGGCCACGTGTGAACCGATGTTCAAGCTTTTAAGGAAAGATCAGGCGATTATCTGGAATGAGGATTGCCAGAAGGCATTCGACAAGATAAAAAAGTATCTGCAGGAACCTCCAATCTTGATACCCCCAGTGGCCGGACAACCATTAATCATGTACTTAACAGTTCTTGAGAATAGTATGGGGTGTGTTCTCGGTCAGCACGACGAGACGAGCAGAAAGGAGCATGCCATTTACTACTTGAGTAAAAAGTTCACAGACTGTGAATCTCGCTACTCGATGCTGGAGAAGACGTGTTGTGCACTAGCCTGGGCTGCCAAACGTTTACGACAGTACATGCTCAATCACACCACCATGCTAATTTTGAATATGGATCCGATCAAGTACATCTTCGAGAAGCAAGCGCTTTCGGGCAGGATTGCCAGATGGCAAATGGTGTTGACGGAATATGACATTCAGTACGCTTCCCAAAAGGCCATTAAGGGCAGCGTATTGTCTCAATACCTTGCCGAACAGCCGATCGAAGATTATCAGCCGATGAAATTTGAATTCCCTGATGAGGATATCATGTTTCTCAAAGCGAAGGATTGCGATGAACCGTTGCCCGACGAGGGTCCAGATAGGAAATCCCAGTGGAAATTGATATTTGATGGGGCGGTTAATTCTTACGGAAGTGGCATTAGGGCAATCATCACGACTCCCCACGGATCCCACATCCCGTTCACTGCGATACTGACGTTTCCAGTCACCAATAACGAAGCGGAGTACGAAGCATGCATCATGGGTCTAAAAGAGGCAATTGATTTGAGAATCAAGAACCTAGACGTATACGGTGACTCGACACTTGTGATTAACCAGATTAAAGGGGAGTAGGAGACTCGTCAATCGAATTTAGTGCCGTACATGAACGATGCCAGAAGGCTACTTCCGTTCTTTGATCGAGTGGAACTCCATCATGTGCCCAGGGCTGAAAACCAGATGGCTGATGCCTTAGCCACGTTGGCTTCGATGTATAAAGTCAATTTTTGGAATGAAGCTCCAAGAATTGTCCTTTCTCGTCTTGATAGACCTGCATTTGTCTTTGCAATCGAGGAAGCCTCCGACGGCAAGCCATGGTTCCATGACATCTAGACTTTCCTTATGACTAAGGAGTATCCTGCGGGTGCGTCAACCCAGGATAAGAAGACTCTGAGGAGGCTATCTGGAAATTTCTATCTCAATCCTGATGGAGTTTTGTATAAAAGAAACCACGATCTCGTGCTACTCAGATGTGTAGATGAGAAAGAAGCGAGTATGCTCATGGAAGAAGTCCATAAAGGCACATTTGGTACGCACGCCGGCGGGCACGCTATGACAAGAAAGATCCTGAGAGCAGGATACTACTGGCTGACGATGGAATCAGATTGCTTTAAATTCGCGAAGAGATTTCATAAATGCCAGATTTATGCTGATAAAGTTCATGTGCCACCGTGCCCATTAAATGTCATGTCCTCCCCGTGGCCGTTCTCCATGTGGGGTATCGACATGATAGGTAAGATCGAGCCCACTGCATCTAACGGTCATCGCTTCATTCTAGTAGCTATCGACTACTTCACCAAGTGGGTGGAGGCAGCCTCATACGCTAATGTGACCAAGCAGGTGGTGGCTAAATTCATAAAGAGGGACATCATCTGTCGTTACGGAATTCCCGAGCGGATCATTACAGATAATGGTTTGAACCTGAATAATAGGATGATGAAGGAGTTGTGCCAGAGTTTCAAGATTGAACACCACAACTCATATCCTTACCGGCCGAAGATGAATGGCGCCGTTGAAGCGGCCAATAAGAACATCAAGAAGATTGTTCAGAAGATGGTTGTGACCTACAAAGATTGGCACGAGATGCTGCCATTTGCACTGCACGATTATCGTACAACGGTATGTACATCAACCGGGGCAACTCCTTTCTCCTTAGTGTACGGTATGGAAGCTGTCCTACCGTTAGAAGTGGAGATCCCTTCTTTGCGAGTTTTGGTTGATGTGAAACTCGACGAGGCATAATGGATTAAGAACCTACTAAACCAACTCAGCCTGATGGACGAGAAGAGGTTAGCATCGATTGCGCATGGTCGTCTGTACCAAAGCCGAATGAAGAAAGCTTATGATAAGAAGGTGCGTCCTAGAAGCTTTTAGACGGGTGATCTCGTCCTGAAGAGGATTCTTCCTCCACACTCCGATCACCAGGGCAAGTGGACTCCTAATTACGAAGGTCCGTACGTCGTCAGCAAGGACTTTTCGGGAGGAGCTTTGTTGTTATCCACGATGGATGGTGAAGATTTTGCATCCCCGGTGAACGCGGACGCAGTTAAAAAATACTTTGCTTAAAAAATGACCCGTTGGAAAGAAAAAGAGTATCCAGGCAAAAATGGGGCATCCCGGCGAACCATAAAAAAGGAGAAAAAGGGTTCGGGCAAAAATTAGGGATATAAATTGAAAAAATGTACACCCGCAAAGTCGAAAACCCGGATGGGCGACTTTGGCAAAAAAGGGTATCCCGGTGAATCGAAAACCCGAAAGGGCGATTCAGGCAAAAGCTAGGGATTTGAAAAGCAAATGACTGCGTTCCGCGTGTGGACTTTCTTTGTTTAGTGGTTTGGAGGACCTGAGGGCCGTTTATCTGAATCAATCTCTTCTGAAGCTGAAGCGTCGAAGAAGTATCAAAGTCGAGTGGGTCATAGAGGGATCAACTCATGGTGTTCGTCTACGCCTCGTTGCCGACATGTGTATATACTGATGTATATTTATGTTTTATATTTGCGTGGCTTCCTCATTCCAGGAGCTTGCCTCTGTTGTAAAACATTTTTGCCCATTCAGGGGTTCGTTATCAATAAAATGTATACTATTCAGCAATTATGTTTGTTTGTTTAGCATTTATCTGTTTTGTTTGTGAAAAAGAACGCCGATGTTTTTAATAAAATGCGCATACATAAACTTACTGGCCTAGGCCACTGATTGTTGAAACAATGAATTACTTGAACATTGTCACAAGATGATAACCTTGATAGGTCCCTTTGAGAAGGGCATTTTGTCTGTTTGTTTGTGTTGTTGTAGGTGTAGCATATTCCAGGCAGTGCGCTGTATGCATCCCCAAGCAGGAAGATTCCTCCTTCTCCAGCGAAGTTCAGCAGCCTCTCCCCACAGAGTCCGAACATGAGATCGTCAAGCATTGATATGTCTCCCCAGGCAGAGAAGATTCTCTCCCCAATCAGATGCATCCCGAAGGAACGTCATCTCCCCAGCTGAGTCATACGCCGAAGTGTGTAGCAATTGATAATTCCAGACTGAAGTCTCCGATGGAATTGAGATTCCCCACAGAGTCGTACTCTCCCTAGGAAGCAGGATGATTCCTTCTTCCCCAGCCGAGTTTGCAGATCCCCAAGGGAGCCGAGTCCTAGGAAGGCGTTTGGGCCATGATTGGTTTTCCCCAATAGAGTGTTGAATATCTGATGTTGCACGGTTCATTTCCGCGATTGACATCGCTTTCCTCAGCAGGTCCAGGTTCTCGTAGAGCTTCATTCCCCTGCAGCAGTCGACTGAACTTTGTTTCCCCAGGCGGAGTCCAATTGAGATTGGTGTGGTTCTTTCTTCTCGGCAGGATGATTCCTCCCCTCCACCAGAGTGTTTCTTTCCCCTTGACAGGATGATCCTCCCTTCGGCATTTATTTTGCTGACGGGATCGCAACATTTTGCATGATTGCATAGCATTTATCCTAAACGCGTAGCATTTCCACCGTGTGGAGCATTGCGCCGTTGTCAAAGCATATGCATACTAAACATGAGCTAGGTCGTTACCATTCTTGTTTTGTAGGTGTTCCTCCGCAGAGTCGCTTGCTCAAGATGATTCTCGAATTCCACAGCAAAGTTGTGTGCTTAAGATGATTCTTAAAATCCCCAGTGAATTCGCCAGAGTTGGTTGCTCAAGTTGATGCTTGAAATCCCCGGCAGAGTGTTTGCTCAGGATGATCCCTGAAATCTCTAGCAGAGTTATTGGTTCAGGACGATTCTTGAAGTCCCGACGGAGTTATCTGTTCAAGATGATTCTTGATTTCCTCAGTAGAGATGATTCACCCGGAATGATTTCCGGACCCCCGAAGCAGAGTTACTTGATAGTTCTCCAGAATCCCCAGTGGAGATGTGTCATCCCCAGAAGGTTTCTGAACAGCGAAGTTGAAACTCCCCCCTGGAAGACTTGATGATTGAAGTCCAACCGTATTGACGAAGCAGTTCTCCCAGCGGATGTGGAGCGCCTGATGGAAGAAGTTTGGACATCCCCAATCGGTTCATGATTGACTGAGAATTCCATTCCCGACTTACTGACGAAGTTCGGCTGACGCCCAAAGACTTCTTTGAATGCCCGATGGCATGATCAACGTGATTGTTGACCTGATGAGTCCCGAGGAATCTTGATGCCTGAAGGCATGTTCGACCATGTATCACCGGTTACCGTGTGACCAATTCCCCAGCTAGTTACGGGGCAGCTAATATTTCAGTCTTCGAAGATTTGTTCCCATCAGAGTACCGTGTACTTGTGCAGTTGGAAAATTTTCGGGTTTGTCGGTATTCAACCGTCTCGCACCTTGATTAGTTGAGAGTCGTTCTCTCCTCACCCAGTCAGGTTCAAGCCGTTTGAATAGGGGCAGCTGTTGCACCCCAAAATTTGCCCAGCATTTCTTTACCTAGCTTATGTTTCATTTCATTCACATTAGCATTATCATTTGCATTTCATTGACATGTATGCAGGAGATCAAGAGTTATGGTTACCAATAAAGGGTTATGCAAGACTATGAAGCTATCTAAGAAGCTTATTCAAGTGTTCAAGGGTTGATATCCTTGTCAGAGAAGTCAAAGGACTCTCATAGAGACTGGTTGAAACCAAGAGTGTGTGCCTCCTAACTTGAGAGTTGTGGGAGCTCCTCAGATGATTCTGAAGCCAAGAATGTGGACTTGAAGCCTTGAGAGAGCTTATGAGAAGTATGGAAATCCATCATGAAGCCTAGATAGGTCATGGTGCAAGATTAAGAAGCCTCAGCCATGATTGGTGTAATTATGGTTTGACTGGGTCAACCCTAGGTCAACTGATGATTTGAACAAGGTTGAGGCCTAATTCAAGGGCCATGTGATCATGTATTGACACATTTAGATGTTATAAGTATGATTCCAAGGTCAACTCATCATGATTGAAGAGTTTGAGAAGTTTCAAGCTAGGGTTTCTAAGGCTTGACAGTGTAAAATCCCCTAGTTTGACCCCTATCTTCAAGGCAGTTTAGCCCAAGATATGATTTTCATCTCATCTTTCCCCTAACATGAATGTTGTAGAGCTTATTCTTAGATTTAATTTGAGTACTAGAAGTCCTTGATAGTATTTGTAGAACTCAAGTTATGACTTTGACAAGTTACAGGTCATCCGAGGTATGTGAATCTGGGGGCTTGAAAGTTACCCAACTTGCATCAAACGTTTGCCCAAGAAGGATGATTCCTATGGACTTTTGGTCAACATGAATGTTGTTCCTTATCCTCTTAGATTTCTAGAGAGTACTAGAAGTCCTTGATAGGATTTGTAGAGCTCAAGTTATGGCTTTGACAAGTCAAGGGTATTTTGGTCATTTGGAGATTACAAGTCATTTCAAGTATAAGGCCATAACTCCTATTTCCAAGCTTCAAATGGAAAAATGTTCAACATCAAACTTGTTCAAAATGATGTTTTAAGGCTAGTAAGATGGACAAGAGATGATGGAAATGCTTGTAGCTCAAAGTTGCAAAAATGACCTAAAATAAGGGTATAAGTTAAATAAACCAAAGTTGGAAATTGATATTTTCAATCTACACATCCAAACCATGGCATGTAATATATCATTTTGACTCTAGAAAACATTTTAAGAACATTGGTTTAGCCACAATTTTGATTTGAGGTCCAATTTGTGGACTTGCTTTGAAAAGTAGTTGCTTGCATATTAAGTAACATTTGCAAAACACATGAGGGATCAATACACAAGCTTCCAAGGCCTTGTAACACCTCTAATATCTCACTTGGGGAGATTTTGGGATCATAAAAAGCTGCTGCAACAAGGGAAACAAAATTGGGGTGAGTATGGCATGAGATAAGATTTTGGATGACATGAGAAATTCAACATCTCCTTGGATGATTCCAGAAGGTTCTAGAGAGGTCCAACATCATCTATATATTGATTAGAAGGGGTTCAAGTGCAGGGTTGGTGAGAATTGATTGAGAGAAGAGAGTTTGCAACTTCACATTGTTCATTGCAAATTGAAATCGATTTCTGCATTCCACACCATCTTCTTCCTTTCTTTTGATTTCAACAACTTCTATGGAGGATACTGAATGATTCCAGATCAATTCCATAGCCAAAGCCTTGAAGGATCGTGTTCTTGCAATTGAATTTCATCACCTGCAAGTCATCATCGAATTTGGAGTTCCAGGCGGTTTCCATCAATTCTCTTGCATACAGAAGCAAGAACTTGATACATTGAATGATTTTGGAGCTGTAGAAGGATTGAAGTGAAGGTTTGCTGCATCTGTTATTCAAGAATTCACAGGTTGGTAACTTTCATTCCTCACCTTAATTTAAGAAGAATTAGGTTAATTTGTTAGGTTAGATTGATAGTATGCGGTTAGGAGATCGTTTCTGGAAACTTAGAGAAGATTTCATGATGATCAATGAGGTGACACAATTTCTGTTTGGATCAAGAACATGCTGGATATTGAGAGATAATATGAGTATTATAGCAAGAATTGATCAGTGTAACATGGTGAACATTTTAGACCAAGCAATTGGAAGAATGGTGACAATTGAGGTCTGAGCATAATTTTGGTTCTTGATCGTGTTTTAGGTTAGAGGTTGATTCAATGAATTCTGAGGCTAGGGTTAGATTCAGTGTTCAATTTAGGGTGATTTAGTGCTTTAGATCATGGATTTTGATGGAGATTTGAGGGAGCCAGAGTGAGGAGGAGGTTGATGTTTGAGCTTTGTTTCAATGGCGTTTCTCCCTCCATTTTGGGTTCAAACGAAGAAGATGATGTTAGCACCATTGGATCAGCATGAAGACTTTGACTAGAGGAGTCATCCAACGGCCATGTTTTAATTTCAGTTTGTGAAGGATCTGAAGAAATGAAACGCGGCGTTTCATTTAAGTAGTGTTCTGGGCTTAATGAAATAACCACTATCCACACCCCCCAGCGAGCCCAATTGTCATAATGAACTGAGCGTGTTTACTATCTGCACCGTGGTTTTATTATTTTTGTTGGATTTTCATTATTTTTTCATTTTATTCATGGTTCTTGGAAAAATCATATAAAATTGAAAATTAATCCAATTAATCCCATTCTTTTTGAATTTTACTCATGATTGAGTCTACATTTTTTAGAGAAAAAATATTTTCATTTCATGCATTTTCTGATTTTATGAGAATTTTACATTTTAATTGATATTAAAATGGTTATGTTTGATACATAATTTTGTGGAATTTTGTGTGATCATGTGGTGATGATTTTGATCCTAATTTTTGTGTATGATTAGGTTAGACATGTATGCTCCCATAGCATTTTTCTCAGATTTTTGTGATGAAAATAGGTGTGCTTTCTAGATTGAGATTTAGGTGCTTCCTTTTAGGGTTTAGGTTTAGTACCTTATGATGTAGAATTTATTTCTAGGTCTTATTTGATGATTTGATCTCTGAAATTAATATGGTAGAGTCATGATTGACCTAGGTTCCCATAGTTATTTTTGTAGGATTTTACAATTGGTTTTAGTATTTTAGTTAGGACTAACTTTAGTACTAGGTTTTAGGTGATCCTAACTTACTAATTCAACTAGTTTAACCTCTTTAGTCCCCTTAGATTAGGGTTTTGCTTTGTTTGCCTTTGGTTGAGATTGAAGACAAGTTGAAGACAAGGTTAGGATGCTTGAAGTTGCTTGGAGCTTGGAGTCGCTTATGCCTGAAGGTGTCTGATGAAGATTTAGGAGATAGGAGACATAGGGAGAGCCTTAGAACTAGAATGATTTCTTTCACAAATATGGAAAGCATCTTGTGCTTCCATTCCTCCCAATGACTAAAAGTCCTTCTAAGATATTCACATCTCTCCTTTGGAGGGATGAGTGGCTTTATCTGGGGAGTAGAACTTTGAGGGAACTAGTCTCTCATAATGATAAATCCTTACAGGCTTCCTTTGGTTGTCAATAAGTTGTTTATCATTTCCACTCATTCTGTTAAATCAATTGTCTTCTGGTTTGAGTATCTTGAAAGATGCTGGACTTGAGTTTGAAGATGAGGACTTCATTGAAGAATGTGGAAGAGGATGATTCCTTGGGCATTGCCATTGCAGCTGAAGCTTGAAGAGCAAGAAGAACAAGTTGGTACTTGAAGATCCAAGGGAGACTGAATAAAGGGCTGAGGCTTGAAGATTGCAGGATGAAGTTGACACTTCCATGTGATTGAAGACTATCTCTGAGAAGCTGAGGCTTGTAGGAGAAGAAGAAGACCAAGTTGATACTGGTAAAGCAAAGAGAGCTGAAGCTTGAAGACTAAGTTGATACTTATGAAGAGGATTCAATTGAGATTGAGTGTAGAGATGAGGCTTGAAGAATAAAGGATAAGTTGATACTTACATTGATGCTTGGAGATCCTGAAGGAATCAAGTTGATACTTGTAGTTAAGAGTGAAGCCTGAAGGTGGAATTGACTGAAGAGCTGAAGCTTGGAGAAGAGAGAGCAAGTTGATACTTGGGTTTAATGGGTTGAAACCTTGGAGAAGCAAGTTGATACTTGTCATGGAAGCTGATAGCCTTGAAGGGTGGTTGAAGTCTGAAGACTAGATTGATGTTAGAAGAGCTGAAGCTTGAAATTGAAAGTAGGAAGCTGTTGATCTGTTTCTTTCTTGTCTGTTTTCTTTTCTGTGCTGGTGTGTCTTGTTTGACTTGCTTGATGCATTAGAATAAGTTCATATCTAGACTGACTTTAATATAGGAGCATGATTGCACTAGAGGTTGAGTTGCTCCCTCTGCTTGTATTGTTACTGTATGGCTTTGCTTGCGGGTATTCGGTAGAGCCCAGCTCCCTTGCCTATGTGGTTTGTGTTTGCCTGATGGCATTTTATTTCATTTCCTCTGTATGATTGCAGTTTATTGTATTTTGCTTGATAGCATGTCATTTCTTCTGTATGATTACAGTTATTCATATCTGGCTTGAGGTTGAGATGAGCTTGTGGAGGCTGCTGCCCCACACACATTTCCTCCCTCACTTGCATTGCATGCATTTTACTGTATATCTGTTTACTGTTTAAGCTAATGCTTTATCTGTTCCTGTTTACCATTGACATGATCCCTTAGGAATCTCACTTCCTTTAATAAGGAAGTGATGATAGAACTTTAGGTTGAAACCTATGCATGACAACTTCTAGGAGTTCCCTGTTTCAAACCTCAACTATAGGATGAATCCTTGGCATGACAACAGTAGGACTTGATAGTCTCCCTTTAGTTGAGCCTTCTCTTCTCATCTCACAACAGCTTAAGATGCAGTAATCATGAATGATTTCTTTCGTACGATACGAGCCTTAAGCTATCTGAGAAAGGATTGTTGGAGAGTTTCTTTTCAACAGTCTGGATGTTTAGTATGGCACCCTTTGGGTGACATGCGACGCATTCACTCTCAGGTCATAGTCTCTAGTGCGATTGAAATTGCAAACACAATAAAAAACACTTCTTCCGTAAAAGACAGAAAACAAACTTCAAACCTTTTTGCCCCGTGGGCCCGTAATTCAAAGGAAGCTTTTCTAAAGAAAAGAGTGTCGTTAAACTTCAGCGCCAACGCAAACAGGCTTTGTCCCTAACTGCTGGAACTGCTGTTTAACTCTACTTGATAAAACAGATGAATCTGAATCCCCGTAATCCGTATTAGCCCGAACTACGTAAGCTCTGATCTCTCATACCCGTTAAGAGTACGTAGGCACAATACTGACGTATTGGCGAGCCACCTTCCCCGTAACCCGTAGTAAGTCGAACTACGTTGACTCTGATTTCTCATTCTCTGATGAGAATACGTAGGCATAAAGTGCGACGCTTTTCCGAGTCATTTTTCTTTTCTGTTTAAACCAGCCTTGATAGGTAGATAGATAAACTAACTCGTCCAGTAAACACAACAAGCGTGGATCCCGTCGAGTACGACGGACGTGAGGGGTGCTAATACCTTCCCCTTACGTAACCGACTCCCGAACCCAGACAACGGTTGCAATGACCTTGTCTTATACCCTTTTCGTCAGGTTTTTCTGATCGTTTCCTTTCCCGCTCTGAGGGATAAATAACGAAAGGTGGCGACTCTTCTGTTTTGCCGGCACCTTATTTTCGCGGAAGCGACACAAAGTATACACCCCAGTCGTCTCAAATGCCAAAGGTCTGTACAACAAGCTAAGCAATCTCCCATAAGATACTCTGAACTCAGCCCTCACACTCTCATCTGCCAGAGCGACTAAACCCAGCAATGAATTGATATCTGGTGAATGCAACCGGTAAGCAACTGTCTTCTTCAGGGACTCCATGTCTGGCTAGAAGATACACTAGAATCAGAGGGGAATGATCACCTGTAACATAAATACATGTTAATGAAATGCAATCATGAAAATGCACATGCATATGTAAACAAGGGACCAAGTGCAATGTTGATAGACTGGGCTGCTCTGTACTGAAGCCTGAGAACCATCCAATCTTTATCTCAAACCAAACTACTCAAATGAACCTTGTAACCACATCTCACTGACAGAGATAAACCGGGTATTCTGAGGTCAAAGGTTTCCTGCAAACAGACCCTCCTACCCCTCATAGGTGTGTACTTAACTCGCAGACAAGGTACGACATCTTATGCGGGTTCAACGTCACAGACTTTCAAGAGCGATGATACGATACCCAGAAGGTGTGGCATCATCATCCCTTGAAGCGGCCTCACTTAGTTGAATCCCAATTGATAGGTTCTCAGAGTCGACAATCCTCGGGTCAGACGACTTGTCGCGCCCTAAGGGCCCGGCAAGAAGCATCAAAGAGAATCTCGTCCGAGCGTAAATTTCGTGGCTAGCTGGTGCGAGCTAAGCAAGCAGGCTAACCACTACTCTTTACTTCTAAGTCTATGTGTAACCTCAAGCCCAGGTCCGACTTATCTCTCAACAGATTATTCCCTTCCCACAGCAGCAATAATAGTATAAAGCTGATAAATAAAATGCGGAAAGTAAAGACAGGAAAGTAAATCTATACAACCCCCATGACGGGAAAACAAACGCTAGGATTGACTCGCATAGGGGATATTCCAGTCCCCAACAGAGTCGCCAGCTGTCGCTACTACGAAAATCGGCGCCGACTATGACAGAAGAGTCGCCACCATGCGTTATTTATCCCACAAGAGGGAAAGGAAACGCTCAGAGTAAACCTAACGCAAAGACGGGAAAGGAATGGTCGTCGCAACCAAATTCCTAGATTCGGGAGTCGGTTACGCAAGGGGAAGGTATTAGCACCCCTCACGTCCGCCGTACTCGACGGGATCCACGCTTGTTTTCTAGTACGGATTGTTATTCTATCTACTCTAAAGGTCTGGGTTAAAAAGAAAATAAAATGACTCGGCAAAGTATCGCACTTTATGCCTACGTATTCCCGTCTGAAACGAGAAATCAGAGTCAACGTAGTTCGCCTACCTACGGGAAAGGAGGGGAAGGTTGCTCGCTAGGACATCGCATCCTATGCCTACGTACTTTTATACAGCATGAAAGATCAGAGCAAACGTAGGTCGGGCCACGGAAGACACAAGCTTGTCTGACTGATTTTTATCTCCTTATGAAAGGGTTTTTCTTGATTAAGAGTCCAAGCGGACAAAAATGACACTCTGATGTTTGTTTTCAGTCTTTTATGCAAGAACTGTTTTTTATGATGTTTGCAATCTCTGACGTACTAGAGACTATGATTTGAGGGTGACTACGTCGTATGTCACCCTAAGGGTAACACACTAAGTAATCAGATTACTGAAGAGTGACCCTCCAGCAACCTTTCTCAAATAGCTTAAGGCTCGTAACGTACGACATCGATTATCCGTATTACTGTGTTTTGAATTGTTCTGAGGTAGAAGAGAAGTCTAAATACCTAGGGTTTGAAAGGGGAATCAAAACTACCCTAATGTTGTCATGCATGGATTAACACCTAATGTTTTTCATAATTCCCTCCTGCGCAGAGGAAATCAGAGATCCTAGGGGATAAACAGAAAAGAAACAACAGATATACAGTAAATAGTAAAATGCATGAGATGCAGCAAAACAAGCGAGGCAAAGGAATCATACTCAACCTCGAACCTAAGAAAGCAACAGGAAAAGTGAATCAACTTCACTTCAAGCCTAAAGGGTAAGCAGCACAAGCCAACAGACAATACAGAGAAAAACAAAAGGTACAGAGGAGGCAGCCCAAGCAGCAGCAACAAACTCTTACAACAAAAAGCAACAACACGCTCTGAACAGCAAAGTTGAACTGACAGCAAAGGTCTTGTCTTTGAGCTAGATTCCATCCTTAAGCTTCTTTAATATTCATCTCCAAGCTTTAGCAAGCACACTCCAAAAAGGGATTTGTCATCCAGATCAAGTTGCAATGTTGGCATACTTGCTGAAAACCAAAGGAATTCAACAAGAGCCAACATCGAAGTGGAAGTGTATCCTCAAAAGTTCTACTCTCTAGGGTATGCCCCACTTCCCTCCTAAGGAGAGATAGAACTTCCCTAAGAGGACTTTTCATCATAGGATAGAATAGAAGCAAACAATGCATTCTATGTTTGGTGGAAGAAATGAACTAATTCTACAAAAGCTCTCCCTAAAAGCCTAATTCTACCAACTCCTAAAACAAACTTAAAAGAGAAAGAAAGCTCCACTCCAAGACCCACTCTTCTAGCCAAAGCATCTTCATCATGTCCAGAAGCTCCTCTAAAAAGGAATCCAAAGTCTTCAAGCTCCAAGTCCACCAAACGCTCCAAACAAGGCAAATCACTCAAGAGAGAACACCGAAAGCAACAATCATTTCCAAAACCCAAAAAAATAGCAAACTAAATTGTAAAATTATAATAAAATTCCTATGTGAACATGCATGTTTGAAAATTCTAAAATTCTAGAATCAGGACCTAAATCAATTTCTAGGACATCTAAACAATTCCTAAATGAAATTTGGTCATGGGAAACCATTATTTGGGAAGGCTCTAAACTACACGCCTAAAACAGAATCTAATCAATTTTACAAATTCTAAGAAAATTCCAAGGGAAACCTAGGATGTCCTCTAAATCATATCGAAATAATCAGCTCAAAAGCTTAAAGCATCAAAGAGAACAAAATTAAACAAACAACAACATCAATTATGCATAACAATGGATATTAGCACAGAAGAAAATTCGTAACTAATTCAAATAAAATCCTAAAAATGCAAACTCAACTCCTAAAGTTTCTTAAGACAATCAAGATCTAAAGAAAAAAATTTCATAATTTTTCGATCATTTTTACTATTTTTAACGCAATTAATCCAAACAGCTATTAAAACAGAAAAAAAAGAACGAAAATGAATTAAACTAAGTTAATGTGCATTGGGCCAGGGGTGCGAACAACAGAATTCCAAAGCAATGTCCGTGTGGGCCTCACGAGTGGGGGTGGGAACAGTACCCGCACGGTACTATAGCTGTTCCGGTGGTGACATTTTTTCGGTAACTTCCGAGCAACATAACTCCATCGATTCTTAACCGTTTCGCACGAAATTTTAGTCAAACTTGAAGGAAAAAAATCAAGGATTCCAAATATGCTCTTGGATTCCATCAAAACTCCATGATCAAAGAGATATATCATCATCAATAAAACATACTCATCCAAAAAAGTCTCTAATCCTTAATTTCTTGATCCTAATTTCATCTATACATTTTCCAGATCCTAACCACATGAATAATCTAATCTAATTTGTCCTAAAACCATAGAAAAAGTTAATTTCACATACCGGCTTCGGAGCGTCGAAACAGAGTAGTTGGAGCTCATTTTTTCTTGCCAAAAAGTGCGGAAAACCTTTGTTGAAGTTTGTTGGAGAAGATTAAATTCTTGATAACTCTTGAAAATGCCTTGAATCCAACTTTGATCTCTCACTTTTTCTCTTCCAAACTCCAATGTCAATCTATGGTTTTTGCACAAATGAATCACCAACTCTTGCTCTAAAACTCTTCACAAGTATATATAGAATGTATTTGAAGACCCTAGAAAGTTCTAGATTGATCCAATGAGAAAATCAACTTCTCATGTCATGAAAATCTCTTCTTATGCTATGCACATACCATCTCATGTTTTGGCTTGAAATTCACTTGGTTATGAGTTTAAATTCTCTCCAAATTAGATATTGGAGGTGTATGGATGGAAAGGAGCCTTGCATTTGCTTGGAAGTGTGGTTTTGCATATGTGCCTTATGATGCAAGTAGCCCATTTACAAAGCAAGTCCTTGAAATAACCCTCAATTCAAAATTGTGACAATTCCATTGTCTTTAAAATGCATTTTACAATCAAATTGGTATGTCATATGGCTTGTTTGTGACCTCTAACCCAAAATTTGATTTTTCCCACCAAACTTTATTTGACTTATTCCCTTTTTTTAAGCCATTTTAAGTGACTTTTTTGAAATAAGTCGATCAATCCACCATGATGACTTATTTGACCTAAAAACATAATTTTAAGCACATTCCATGTTGAACAATTTTTCATTTGAGAAGTGGAACATGGAGATTTTGACCTATGCTCAAAAATGACCTGTAATTCAACTTTCCCAAAATACCCCTGGATTGCCAAGACCATAACTTGAATTCTACAAATCCTCTTGAGGACTTCTAGTACTAAAATTAAAGCTAAGATCAAGATATACAACTCTTATGTTGGCCAATAATCCATTTGAAAACTCCTTGATGGGCAAAGGTTGCTTAGAAGTCAAGTGACTTTCACAGATAAATTTCAGTATCCTCTGGGGACCCATAACTTGCAAGAACCATAACTTGAGTTCTATAAATCTCCTTGAAGACTTATAGTACTAAAATTAAAGCTATTGAGATGTTCTACAAGTTTCATGTTGACCAAGATGTTATTTGAAACTTGCAATTTGACTTATCTGGCTTGGAAGTTAGGCCTGAATTAGGGTTTTTTACACTGAAACCCTAATCTAGTAACTCCTCTTCTTCTTGATTCCTTTTGATTTATCCTTGGCACAACACCACACATGCATCCACATACCAATTCATTAATTCCACATGCTCCAAGTAGGCCTTGATGCCCTCCAATCAACCATTTGACCTAGGGTTGACCTAGGGTTGACCCAGATGAAACCCTAGTTGACTGCATTCAACTGTAGCTCTGGTACTTGTATTAATGATTTGTCTCATCTTCAAAATGACCCTCTAGGTCTTCCATGATCTTTGTACACCTTCCATGGCTCACACACTCATTGATAATCTTCAACATATCCCCCAGATTGGGAGAGAAATCCACTGGTTGACCTTCAAACTTCTCAAAGCTTCAACTCATTTCTTGATTACTTGGATGGTCTTGAGCTTGAACAAAACCCCTTGATGGGCCTCTTTCTGATAAGAATGACACTTGATCCCATGTTAGATGACTTGTTATGCTATGCTATGCAAATGATTAGACTATGTACATGACTTAGTATGCAAATGACAATGCAATTGAAACATAAACCAAGTGAAATAGGTTGAGCAAATTTTAGGGTGCAACACTAGGATGGAAGCTTAATGTTACTCATAAAAAATATTTAACCTACCTTTGGTTTCATTACCCGAACTACATTTTCCATTGACTTCTCATACCAAATAAGGATACGTAGGCACAAGACGGTGATGTATTGGCGAGGAACCTTCCCCCCATTCACCTGTAGTTTTCTGAACTACGTTGACTCTAACTTTCCCATTGCACGAGGGAATACGTAGGCATAGGGCGACGATGTCCTATCGAGTCTCTTCCTTTTTCTTTTGTTCTTGTTTTCGTTAAGCAATAGTTTATAGATAACACACCCTTTGATTTAGACAACAATCGTGGATCCCGTTGAGTAAAACAGACGTGAGGGGTGCTAATACATTCCCCTTGCGTAACCGACTCCCGAACCTAAGATTTGATTGCAATGACCTTGTCTTCTCCCGTTCTTCAGGTTTTCTTCGATCGTTTCCTTTCCCTCTCTTTGGGATAAATAACGTTCCTTGGCGACTCTTCTGTTTTTCCAACGGGTGTTTTTCGCAGTTGCGACACTTACCATGTCAAATATGATATTATCTACCCCTCATTGATTAAAAAACTTAAAAGAAGTAAAATTGGGAGAAAAAATAGAACTAGACTTATCAATATGACACATTCAATAAGTCTATAGCGCCAAAAAAATAATATAACAACATGAAATTTATTATAAGTAAAAAACTAAAATAAATGTTGAGAGTGGGATTTGAACCCACGCCCTTTCGGACCAGAACCTTAATCTGGCGCCTTAGACCAACTCGGCCATCTCAACTTTATTGTTATAATATTGAGAAATTATTTATTTTAATGATTATGTTTTATGTGCAGACAAAATTTTTTCTCTAGTAGTATAATGGTCATAGTTTCACCATATCAAGGTATAATTCATCACTTAATTAGGGCGGTTCTAAGTGTTTTCCATATATAAGAGTGAGTTTGTGCCACATAAAGATATGTTTTGTACATTTATTCTTGAAAGTTACACCTCTAAGACCTCACTAACTTAGAAGTTAGAGGTACTAACTTTTCATGTACACCTCTCTCTCTCTCTCTCTCTCTCTCTCTCTCTCTCTCTCTCTCTCTCTCTCTCTCTCTCTCTCTCTCTCTCTCTCTACCTAACAACGACTTTTATCGTCAAGTTAGAGAGTTTCCACAATAGTCTTCAATAACACATCAATATTTCATGTTCCACATAAAAATAGTGCCGATGTTTGCCACCATAATCGCTTTTGTTAACTAAATTAATAAAATGCAAATTTTCAAAACTATCAATATTGGTAAATCTAAAATTCCCTCGATCAATTATTTATCAGAGCGCCGCCTCATTGGTATTCAGCACTTAACAAACTTTGTCTTCTTTTTCTTTATCATCACCCCATCTCCTAAATATCTTGAGGATTATTACGCCTCAAAGAACAGCTCAATAAAATCATGAAAAAACATGTCATATGATCAAAGCGAAGGGTAAACAAAGGAAATTCAAAGATGAAAGACTTATTCTAAGGTTTAGAGACAATGAAAAGGTGGGCGGTATCCCCAACAAAGTACATTCATTGGTAATAATAACTATTATAGCCAATCACAATGTGTCAATAATCATGATTAGTTGGGAAAGATCTTGTCATATAATACATGTCGGTCTCTTCAAAATATTAGGATTGGAAAGGGGATATTATCTCCTTACACAAGCGCCCTCTATATGCATTTAATTACTTTGTAACACGCTTTTAGGGTAGCATAAATTTAATGGTCTCATTTAGAGAAGTAAGAGATATGAGGATGGTAGACATAGAGTTCCCGATGGTTCCCTACAAAATTATCTACAATTGTATATTGGGAAGACCTTTCTTCGTCGCTCATGATATCTTCACTTCTACCATTAACCTAAAGCTGAAGCATCATAATGCTTATGATGAACCGATGAACGTTCATGATGATTTGATAATATCATCTCAAAAACTTTAATCATTACTAAAATACTCGATTACGACAACTCTCTAGCAAGAGAGGAGAGTGAAAACGTAGTTGTCGTATCTCAAAAAATGAGAATGACCTCGCAAAGCTCAATCGCACACCCGCGTGATGAACTTAACAAATTGGCCCCCTATCTTTATTTATTCCCATATAGGGAAAGGGAAAATATCAAATAAAACACCTAAAAGAAAGGATAAGATATGGTCATCGCAACCAATGTCTGAGTTCAGGAGTCGGTTACGCTAAGAAAAGGTATTAGCACCTGTCACGTCCGTTGTATTTAACAAGAACATTTAATTAGGGCTGAATGAATGTTAGCTTAATGTTTGTTTCTAATCTTATGCTTATGGAGTGGGAAAAGAGAGAGGAAATGGTTTTAGATTATTAAAGGGAAAGACCTAAGAGGTTTTATTATTAGGGTGCTCGCCAAGACTTCGCAGTATCGTGCCTACGTATCCTTACAAGGATGGAATCAGAGCAATCGTAATTCGGGTAAACCTTGTTGGTTAATTTTAGAGAAAGCTAAATTGTATTAATCAACATAAGAAATTTGTTTTATCCAAAAACAAGTGAGGAATGGACATTTTCATCACACTGAATGGATTTACAAATCTTATTCATGCCATTTATCTCAACTCAATGGTTGTAGGTAAAACATTACCCTAGTGTTTATTAAGACAACATCTTTCATTTGAAAAGAGTATTTGGTCTTATTAGATATCTTGAAGTTTTGTTTAAGAAAATTAACTTGATGAAAATCAAGGTTTACTCATGACTATATTAGATGTTTTGGTCTCTTGATGATAATCAAGGTTTGTCCATAAAAATGGCGATTTGTGTAACACCCCAAATTTATTGGAATATTTGTTTAATTTATTTAAATATGAATATTTGTATTTTTGGTGATTTTCGGTGGTTAGTGTGAATATTGAGAATTATGGAGTTTTTAGTTATTTATTTAAATGATAGTGTATAATATTAATGTATTTGGTATTATTATTAATTTAAATAAATATAAGTGAATTGAGGGCAAGGTGGACTTTTGAGGAGGAGTTAGTGAGGGTGAAGTTGGAAAGCCCATTTTAAAAGGCCAAAGTTAGGTTTAACAAAAAGGAATTTTGAGAGAATTAGGATTCATTCTTATTAGACCGTGAACAAAAAATAAATAAAGGCCATAATTTCAAGGAATAGGATTGAGGCAAAAGTTTCGCGAGGTTTCCAAGAATCAAGGAGAAAGGCTTAGAGTCGGCAATTAAAGTATGAGGAGTATTACCTTCATTGTTTTCAATATGTGATTCAATGTGTTTAAAGCTGATTTAAGGGTTTAGGGATTTTTGAGTATTGAATTGTTGTGCCTTTCTGATGGTGAGTTCAATGAGTTTACGGGTTTTGAACTGATTGCCTGATAGGTTTGACGTTGATTTGAGAGTAAGGGGAAATTAGGCCTTCGTGGCCAAATCTGTTGTTGAGGTTATTTAACCGTATAGGGTAAGTGATTATGATAACTTTAATGACAGTGAGGTATTTGCAAGAAATTATGGGAATTGGATGCATACATATGATACAAGATTGAACCTATATCCATTAATTTTAAAGGTTTTAGGCATAATCTTAAAATGATTATTAGATGGTTTAATTGTGTTAAAATTGTAAATTTACTTGAGATAATTACAGTATTGGATGAGTTGTAATTTTCTGAGAGTTTGAGCTTTACGGAATCGAAATCGGAGGTCCGGAAGGCCTCCAACGGCGAAAAATGCAGAAAATTCTGCATGGTGTCTGTCATGATTGTTCATGTTTTCAGTCGAAATCGTTTTGGACGTAACTTTTGATCCGTAAGTCCGTTTTGGTCCCCGTTTGAAGCATTGGAAAACTAATGAACAGAGCTATAACATGGTATAGATAAGAGAATTAGTTTCCCAATATTTTTATATCTAATATGTTTGGGAAGTCAATTATGTTCTGGTTCAGTGATGTCTTGATGCTTTGATGATGTGATTTTCTGGGTGAATTACCATGAGTATAATTGTGATTCCTATGTCATTAAATGAATGTATGATGAATTACCATGAGTATAAATGTGATTCCTATGTGATTAAGTGAATGTATGATGAATTACCATGAGTATAACTGTGATTCCTATGTGATTAATACATGATTGCATGATGAATCCCCATGAGGAACTATGATGATTTGTGACATTGATTCCATGAGTTTTGATGATTCTATGATGACGTGATTCTTATTATTATTTTGATGAATGATGATGCACCTAATGAGATTATTATGAGGATGATATTGACGTGTGCATCATGCATTCATATACATTCCGGACATCGGTCTAGGGCCTTGATTCTTGTGGCTTCCGTTCCATTGTGCGGATGTGAGGTATTTTGTTGTGCTCCGGTTCTCGTGTAGAATTGATCCTACTGTTGTGGATCTATAGAGGGTTGATGGCCCAATGTCCATCGAATTTTATTTATTAGTACCACATGCATGAGTCTTGTTGCATTTGCTTTTATGTGACGATTTGGTGTAATTTATAATGTTGTGGCCTTTGATGTTCCTTGATGATTATGATGATGTTGAATATGAAAATGACGCCATTTTATATATTAATTCCTATATTGATTATTATGAATCGTTTTATTCACCCTGCCTGTTTGAATGTTGCCTCCACGTGGGTAACGTGCAGATGACCAGGTTTAACCGTGGATGCTGTCGAAGACTTTGTGAAGTTTTTGGGTTGTTGGCCATTGTGGTGACTTAGAGGGTCTTGCTATAATAGTGTAACATCGGGTTGTGGTCTTTGAGTTAAACCATGTTTCATTGATTTTTGGTTATTTTCATTATGTTGTTGTGTAAGGAAAAATTTGGATTTGCCTTTTTGGTTCCGCTGCCATTTGAGCAATTTTTGAGTTGAATTATTGAGAAATGTACGCCCTTTGATGTGATTATTATTGTGTTTAAAATATTACTCTGATAAAAGTGATTGATTTGCAATTATATTTTTTGGGGTAGAAAAGGGTGTTACAATTTGAGTATATTTTGGATGTGCTTTAGGAATGATGAACATTTGATGATGATAAAGTGTTCAAAGAACTTATGCTTGAGTGTTAAACTTTAACAGTCTCTTTCATTCAAGATTGATTGAGAAAAATGTTTATAGACCATGAACGCTGATAGTGATCAATGGTTCAAAGAGTTGTGCTATAACGCTAGACTCTAACACTTCTTGGTCCAATTTTATTTATTAGTGTTTTAAGGATGAAAGAATGAAAAATTGGCTACCTCAATGTACAAGACTTGAGACCAATCTTTCAAGGGTTTTGCTAGAATTCTAGATTCCAACAATCCTTTTCTTTCAAGTTTATTTTAAAAGAGTATTTATGTATTTTGAAGTATGTTAGCTCTCTTTGAAGAAGGAAGTCTTGAGATGGTACTTGACAAAGGGGAAAAGTTGAAGAGGGAACTTGACAAAGGGGCCTAAACTTTATTAGAACATTGATAAAGAATCAAATGTTTGTTAGGGGTCTTGATGAAGGGCCAAGGATCTTTCTTATGAATGGTTCAAATTTTTAGGGTTAAGTTTGGACTGAGTTGCTTGATGTTTAGGATCTGGACTAGGTTTTGAAGAAAACTCCCATAATCTTGATGGGGGGTTAGGGTTTTATGAAAGGTGAAGGTGTTGGAAAAGTTATAGTCTTGATGAGAGGGTCATGATCTTGACGAAGATTAGGGTTTGCTGAGGGGTTATGATCTTGATGAAGATTAGGGTTTGAATGGAAGGTTGTAAACTCTTGATGAATATTATAGTTTGGATGGAAGATTGGTAATCTTAATGACGATTAGGGTTTGAGTGTAAAGTTGTAATCTTGGTGAAGATTAGGGTTTGAATGGAAGGTTGATGGTCTTAATGAATATTAGGGTTTGAATGGAGGTTTGGTAATATTAATTAAGATTAGGGTTTGATGAGAGGTTATGGTTTTGACAATACCACTTACTTATACATGATTTAAATAAGTCATAACTTCTACTCTAAAGGTAGGTTAGGGTGGAATGATTTGACAAAGTCATGGGGGGTGTTTAGAATAGGGACCAGTTTAGGCTAGCAAAGAGCTTATAAGCTACATAGATGAAACATCATCTAAGGGTGACTTGACAAAGTCACAAAGGGAAAGGCATGATAGTAATCAACCAAAGTGAACTGTAAGTTTACAAGTTATATAGATGAAAACAACATTTAAGGATGACTTGACATAGTCAAAGAGGAAACAAACATGTTAAATACAAAAGAGACGCACACTTACATTCATAAGGAAGAGACATCATCAAGTTTAATGCGTGAAAGAGAGTGTGAGCCTGATATTGTTAGTTTCAATACTTTGATTAATGAAAAGGTAAAGTCTTGTGTTATTCTGTCTGGCTTAGCTATTCAACTTTTGGATGAAGTAGGTATGTTTGGTCTTATACCAAATATAATAACTTATAATACGCTTATAAGTGGCGCGCATAACCTACATATCGGTGCTATCAAGCCTTATAAGATCAGACTGATGCTAATAAGACCATCGACGTGATTTAAACACCCCACCTGAAGCAAGAATAAAAAAAATCATCTAATTGTGGTGTGGTCCCATAACGAGTGACGTGATACAAAATAATTGTCAAAGTTTAAGTCAACAAAATTAATTAAAAGGGACACAATTAGGGTTAAACACGACACGATTACGAAAATTTAATATTTTACCGATAAATAAATAAATATGTTTAGTGTTCAAGAGTCATATTTTATATTGTCCTAGGAGTCTTTTTGAGTTACAGGAAAGTGGAAATGAAGGTTATCAATAGGATTTAGTTCTTCATCAATGTAAGTATTAATATTTGTTTTTCAATTGTTAAAACCATGAATCTCTTAAGGAGGAGCGACTATTTCCCTAAGATTAGGTTCCCTCTAGATGATTCTATCCTAAACATGTGATTATATATAGTTCTTTGCGGCTGACAGGTTAATGGCTCTATGTATTTAATTATATAATTCTATTTATGTTTATTGTTTTATCCCGTCTAAGGAATTGTGAGAAATAATCTAGAGGACAGTGAGACTCAGCGGTAATTTATTTATCTAATTGGTAGGAATATGAAATTTAATGATCATTTGCGTTGTGACGTGAATAATCTCGGCCATTGGTAAAGTTTTACGCATTATAAAATCTTTGTTTTTGTGATTGGAAACTCATATAGGACCTCTGAGACTACTTGGATGAAGTGAGTATTCATTTAATTCGAGACTCCTATTTTCTAGGAGGTTGCGAGGTGTGATTTCATTTTTTATAAAACTAAATTTTTATTTATGTATCAGAATACATTTTTCTTAGTAATTGAAAACTCCCAGTATCTGAGAGGTTGCCAGTACGTAATTCTCTATTTCGTAAAGGGTCTTAAAAAACATAGTTGTTATAGAGTACTAGCCATAGAAATTCTCATATATATGAGTAGATGATTCAAAAGGAGAACTTAATCACTTTTAATTATATTTGTAAATTGTGGTCATTATCCTTTAGTTTACTATTAGCACACAACCTATTAATTACGCTCAACACACCATTAACAACACTTGTTCTTTCACTCATTGTTGGCATAATTATTAATGCACTATTTTCCAATTAACAAACAACATTGCAAATGTTTGTGCCACCTTGGAGCTTTGTTTTTAAGATTTCCCTTAAAAGAAGGTTATTTACGATCCATATTATGGCTATCAAAATACTTGTCATATAAGATTTCACCCATTGTTGATACAATATATTTTATAGAAAAAATATTCTCATTGGACCTATTGACTTCAAATAGGTTGAGCTTGTAGGAGACGTTCACTACCTCAAAGTTACCATCACCAACTCGAGGGCTTATCTATTAGCGTGCAGCATGGTGACTAGCTCTAGAAACATTATGAGGAGAATAAATGTCATAAATTTTGAATTAGGCGCCATGAAAATCTATTTTGTAAAGACATTTCAGCCACTTAGTTAGTTAGACAAGACAAAACAAAAGACAAACTACAATTTCAATTAATGGTTTTTCATCCAAAAAGAAAATAGAGAACCAAATTAGTATAGGAATTCTCCAAGCTATGTATGAACACATATTCCAATATAGGTTTCAATACAAGAAACAAAACCATTGACTAACAAAAAAGTTTTAGAAATATTAAGATATGCTAAAATAGTAGAGAAACAATTACACTACTCTCTCATGAAATTGCGCCTCTTCAGTTTGCTATATCTATCTCAGCCACTAGATGACATATGAGTGAAATAAGAAGAGGCTTTACGTAACCATTTTTGGTTGATATTAATAACATTATTCAAACACATTATTGCAGGTTTAATTTCTAACATGAATTTAAAGAGACAAAATTATTATAACATATAGAGCAAAGATATTTTTGTTTGAACTATTAATTGTGTCTTTAGGTATCTAGGTTTAGTTTTAAATTATAGGTTATTGGGGGAGGTTGGGGTTCTTTTACCTTAACCTTTGTGACCGCTTCAAATTGAGAAATAATCAGTTCTGCAAAAATCAACAAGGTCTAATTCTCTAATGGCGACAATTGATTCCACAATGCATAAGCCAACAAGAAAAGTGAATGATTCTTCAATATGATAAATAGCCACAACGATTCAACCTAACTATTAATTAGTGCAAACATGGATTATGATTAGAAAAAATTGAGGGATGGAGACACGAGGAAGATTGAGAATATAAGACACATGTTTAAAAAATATGGAGGTAAATAGGAAGGTGGGACAGTTAGTGTAGGAAATAAATATTTTGGAGTTTTAGGGGGCAAGTTAGAGGAAAAAGGTAGTGAGAATGAAAAATAGCAGCACCCCTATAACTTTTCAAGAAAAGATCTAGGATGGCTTTAAGAAACTGTCTCAAGAACGGCCCTTAATCATGAGTGAAGGTATTATTAAGAGAGCACCCCCTATAACTTTTCAAGAAAAGATCTAGGATGGCTGTAAGAAACTGTCTCAAGAACGGCCCTTAATCATGAGTGAAGGTATTATTAAGAGAACTATTGCGACTCAAGTGTCAGCAAAGTTATAAATTTATTTTAGTTGTACACTATCTATGAACATTTAGTGTAAATGTATGGTTACCTTTAATATCCCTCATTGATTAAAACAATGTTGAGAGTGGGATTTGAACCCACGCCCTTTCGGACCAGAACCTTAATCTGGCGCCTTAGACCAACTCGGCCATCTCAACTTTATTGTTATAATGTTGAGAATTATTTATTTTAATGATTATGTTTTATGTGCAGACAAAATTTTTTTTTGTCTAGTAGTATAACGGTTATAGTTTTACTATATCAAGGTATAATTCATCACTTAATTGGGGCGGTTCTAAGCGTTTTCCATATATAAGAGTGAGTTTGTGCCACATCAAGATATGTTTTATTCATTTATTCTTGAAACTTACACCTCTAAGACCTCACTAACTTAGATTTTAGAGGTATTAACTTTGCACGTACACCCTTCTCTCTTTACCTAACAACGACTTTTATCGTCAAGTTAGAGAGTTTCCACAATGGTCTTCAATAACACATCAATATTTCATGTTCCACATAAAATTTGTGCCGCTGTTTGTGGGAATTATTTCTTGATTCTCAGAAATTTCCACATCAAATTCTTCTAAATTTATGTGTTGTGCCACCACAATCGCTTTTGTTAATTGAACCAATAAAATGTAAATTTTCATAACTATCAAGAACAGTATATCTAAAAATCCCTCGATTAATTATTCATCAAAGCGTCACCTCATTCGTATTCACCACTACACAAACTTCGTCTTTTTTTCCTTTGTCATCACCCTCATCTCCTAAATATCTTGAGGATTATCGCGCCTCAAATAACAACTCAATAAAATCATGAAAAGACATGTCATATGATCAAAACCAAGGGTAAACAAAGGAAATTCAAAGATGAAAGACCTATTCTCAGGTTTATAGACAATGAAATGGTGGGCGGTATCGTCAACAAAGTACATTCATTGGTAATAATAACTATTATAGACAATCACAATGTGTCAATAATCATGATTAATTGGGAAAGATCTTGTCATATAATGCATGTCGGTCTCTTCAAAATATTAGTGTTGGAAAGAGGGATATTATCTCCTATCACATGCACCCTCTATATGCATTTAATGACTTTGTAACACACTTTTTGGGTAGCATAAATTTGATGGTCTCATTTGGAGAAGTAAGAGATATGAGGATGGTTGACATAGAGTTCCCGATGGTTCCCTACAAAATTATCTACAATTGTATATTGGGAAGACCATTCTTCGTCGCTCATGATATCTTCTCTTCTACCGTTAACCTAAAGAGGAAGTATCATAATGCTTATGATGAACTGATGAACGTTCATGCTGATTTGACAATATCATCTCAAAAACTTTAATCATTACTAAAATACTCGACTAGACAACTCTCTAGCAAGAGAGGAGAGTGAAAACGTAGTTGTCGTACCTCGAAAAATGAGAATGACCTCGCAAAGCGCAATCGCACACCCGCTTGATGGACTTAACAAATTCGCCACCGATCTTTATTTATTCCCATAGAGGGAAAGGGAAAATATCAAATAAAACCCCTAAAAGAAAAGATAAGATATGGTGATCGCAACCAATGTCTGAGTTCAGGAGTCGGTTACACTAAGATAAGGTATTAGCACCCCTTACGTCCGTTGTATTTAACGTAAACCATTTAATTAGGGTTGAATGAATGTTAGCTTAATGTTTGTTTCTAATCTTATGCTTATGGAGTGGGAAAAAGAGAGGAAATGGTTTTAGATTATTAATAGGAAATACCTAAGAGGTTTTATTATTAGGATGCTCGCCAAGACTTTGCAGTATCGTGCCTACGTATCCTTACAAGGATAGAATCAGAGCAATCGTAGTTCGGGTAAACTTTGTTGGTTAATTTTAGCGAAAGCTAAATTGTATTAATCAACTTAAGAACTTTGTTTTACCAAAAAACAAGTGAGGAATGGACATTTTCGTCACACTGAATGGATTTATAAATCTCGTTCATGCCACTTATCTCAACTCAATGGTTGTAAGTAAAACATTTCCCTAGTGTTTATTAAGACAACATCTTTCATTGAAAAGAGTATTTGGTCTTATTAGATATCTTGAAGTTTTGTTTAATAAAATTCACTTGATTAAAATCAAGGTTTACTCATGACTATATTAGATGTTTTGGTCTCTTTATGATAATCAAGGTTTGTCCATAAAAATGGCGATTTGAGTATATTTTAGATGTGCTTTAGGAATGATGAACATTTGATGATGATAAAGTGTTCAAAGAGCTTATGCTTGAGTGTTAAACTCTAACAGTCTCTTTCATTCAAGATTGATTGAGAAAACTGTTTATAGACCATGAACGATGATAGTGATCAATGGTTCAAAGAGTTGTGCTATAACGCTAGACTCTAACACTTCTTGGTCCAATGTTATTTATTAAGTGTTTTAAGGATGAAAGAATGAAAAATTGGCTACCTCAATGTACAAGACTTGAGACCATTCTTTCAAGGGTTTTGCTAGAATTCTAGATTCCAATAATTCTTTTCTTTCAAGTTTATTTTAAAAGAGTATTTATGTATTTTGAAGTATGTTAGCTCTCTTTGAAGAAGGAAGTGTTGAGATGGCACTTGACAAAGGGGAAAAGTTGAAGAGGGCACTTGACAAAGGGGCCTAAGTTTTATTATAACATTGATAAAGAGTCAAAGGTTTGTTAGGGGTCTTGATGAAGGGCCAAGGATCTTCTTATGAATGGTTCAAATTTTTAGGGTTAAGTTTGGACTGAGTTGCTTGATGTTTAGGATCTGGACTAGGTTTTGAAGAAAAGTCCCATAATCTTGATGGGGGTTAGGGTTTTATGAAAGGTGAGGGTGTTGGAGAAGTTATAATCTTGATGAGAGGGTCATGATCTTGACGAAGATTAGGGTTTGATGAGGGGTTATGATCTTGATGAAGATTAGGGTTTGCTGAGGGGTTATGATCTTGATGAAGATTAGGGTTTGAATGGAAGGTTGTAATCTTGATGAATATTATAGTTTGGATGGAAGATTGGTAATATTAATGACGATTAGGGGTTGAGTGGAAGGTTGTAATCTTGATGAAGATTAGGGTTTGAATGGAAGGTTGATGGTCTTAATGAATATTAGGGTTTGAATGGAGGTTTGGTAATATTAATAAAGATTAGGGTTTGATGAGAGGTTATGATTTTGACAATACCACTTACTTATACATGATTTAAAGAAGTTATAGCTTCTACCCTAAAGGTAGGTTAGGGTGGAATGATTTGAAAAAGTCATGGGGGATGTTTAGAGTAGGGGACCAGTTTAGGGTAGCAAAGAGCTTATAAGCTACATAGATGAAACATCATCTAAGGGTGAATTGACAAAGTCAAAAGGGAAAGGCATGATAGTAATCAACCAAAGTGAACAGTGAGTTTACAAGTTATATAGATGAAAACAACATTTAAGGATGACTTGACATAGTCAAAGGGGAAACAAACATGTTAAATACAAAAGAGACGCACACTTACATTCATAAGGAAGAGACATCATCAAGTTTAACGCGTGAAAGAGAGTGTGAGCCTGATATTGTTAGTTTCAATACTTTGATTAATGAAACCATGAATATCTTAAGGAGGAGCGACTATTTCCCTAAGATTAGGTTCCCTCTAGATGATTCTATCCTAAACATGTGATTATATATAGTTCTTTGCGAATGACATGTTAATGGCTCTATGTATTTAATTATATAATTCTAATTATGTTTATTGTTTAATCCCGTCTGGGGAATTGGGAGAAATGATCTAGAGGACAGTGAGACTCAGCGGTAATTTATTTATCTAATTGGTAGGAATATGAAATTTAATGATCATTTGTGTTGTGACGGGAATAATCTCGGCCATTGGTAAAGTTTTACACACTATAAAATCTTTGTTTTTGTGATTGGAAACTCATATAGTACCTTTGAGACTACTTGGATGAAGTGAGTATTCATTCAATTCGAGACTCCTATTGTCTAGGAGGTTGCAAGGTGTGATTTCATTTTTTATAAAACTAAATTTTTATTTATGTATCAGAATACATTTTTCTTAGTAATTGAAAACTCCCAGTATCTGGGAGGTTGCAAGTACATAATTCTCTTTTTCGTAAAGGGTCTTAAAAAACATAGTTGTTATGGAGTACTAGCCATAGAAATTCTCATATATATGGGTAGATGATTCAAAAGGAGAACTTAATCACTTTTAATTATATTTGTAAATTGTGGTCATTATCCTTTAGTTTACTATTAGCACAAAACCTATCAATTACGCTCAACACACCATTAACAACACTTGTTCTTTCACTCATTGTTGGCATAATTATTACTGCACTATTTTCCAGTTAACAAACAACATTGCAAATCTTTGTGCCACCTTGGAGCTTTGTTTTTAAGATTTCCCTTAAAAGAAGGTTATTTACGATCCATATTATGGCTATCAAAATACTTGTCATATAAGATTTCACCCATTGTTGATACAATATATTTTATAGAAAAAATATTCTCATTGGACCTATTGACTTCAAATAGGTTGAGCTTGTAGGAGACGTTCACTACCTCAAAGTTACCATCACCAACTTGAGGGCTTATCTATTAGCGTGCAGCATGGTGACTAGCTCTAGAAACATTATGAGGAGAATAAATGTCATAAATTATGAATTGGGCGCCATGAAAATCTATTTTGTAAAGACATTTCAGCCACTTAGTTAGTTAGACAAGACAAAACAAAAAGACAAACTACAATTTCAATTAATGGTTTTTCATCCAAAAAGAAAATAGAGAACCAAATTAGTATAGGAATTCTCCAAGCTATATATGAACACATATTCCAATATAGGTTTCAATACAAGAAACAAAACCATTGACTAACAAAAAAGTTTTAGAAATATTAAGATATGCTAAAATAGTAGAGAAACAATTACACTACTCTCTCATGAAATTGCGCCTCTTCAGTTTGCTATATCTATCTCAGCCACTAGATGACATATGAGTGAAATAAGAAGAGGCTTTACGTAACCATTTTTGGTTGATATTAATAACATTATTCAAACACATTATTGCAGGTTTAATTTCTAACATGAATTTAAAGAGACAAAATTATTATAACATATAGAGCAAAGATATTTTTGTTTGAACTATTAATTGTGTCTTTAGGTATCTAGGTTTAGTTTTAAATTATAGGTTATTGGGGGAGGTTGGGGTTCTTTTACCTTAACCTTTGTGACCGCTTCAAATTGAGAAATAATCAGTTCTGCAAAAATCAACAAGGTCTAATTCTCTAATGGCGACAATTGATTCCACAATGCATAAGCCAACAAGAAAAGTGAATGATTCTTCAACATGATAAATTGCCACAACGATTCAACCTAACTATTAATTAGTGCAAACATGGATTATGATTAGAAAAAATTGAGGGATGGAGACACGAGGAAGATTGAGAATATAAGACACATGTTTAAAAAATATGGAGGTAAATAGGAAGGTGGGACGATTAGTGTAGGAAATAAATATTTTAGAGTATTAGGGCGCAAGTTAGAGGAAAAAGGGATTGGGAATGAGAAATAGCAGCACCCCTATAACTTTTCATGAAAAGATCTAGGATGACTGTAAGAAATTGTCTCAAGAACGGCCCTTAATCATGAGTGAAGGTATTATTAAGAGAACTATTGCGACTCAAGTGTCAGCAAAGTTATAAATTTATTTTAGTTGTACACTATCTATGAACATTTATTGTAAATGTATGGTTACCTTTAATATCCCTCATTCATTAAAAAATTATAAAACAATTAATATTGGGGAAAAATAGAACTGAACTTATCTATATGACATATTCGATAAGTCTACAACGACAAAATTTTTTTTAGCATGATAACATTTTTTATAAGTAAAAAAAAAACTTATTTTGAGAGTGGAATTTAAACCCACACATTTTTGAACCAAAACTTTCATCTGGCGCCTTAGACTAGAAGGATATTAAGAATAGAAGAAGCATATACCGGAATTTGAAGGAAAAAAAAAAGGTGGAGGATTATCGTAGGAAAGAATATTTTGGAATTTTAAGGTGCGATTTAACAGAAAAATAGCGCGTGAACAAACAATAATAACGTTCATTTAGTTTTTTCATGAAAAACTCTAGGACGCTTGGAGGAAATTGTCTTAAGAACCGCACTTAGTCATGGGTGAAGGCGATATTGAAAGAACTGTCGCGACTTAAGTATTGCTACATTTATGGTAATTATAATATCACTCTCTTTGAACATATGTTGTCAATGTATGCTTACTGTAACACCCATTTTAATTATTTAGTCTTTTGGTGTTATTTTATTTTGGTGTGTCCTTTGTGGGGGGAAGTGTATCTGAGCGCGTGGGTGGGTGTCCTTGAGTTATAGGAGTTATTTAATAAAATATAGAGTTTAATAATAATATAAAATAATCAATAATGATGATAATCTAATAATTAGTAATATTATTATTATTATTATTATTATTATTATTATTATTATTATTATTATTATTATTATTATTATTAGAATAAAATGAAATAAGGATTAAAGGGGTATTAGAAGAGGTTGAGGGAAAGGAGAGAGTTAGAACACGATAAGTCAGTTTTAGAGAGAAGAGGAAAGAGGAAGAACAAGGAGGAAGAGAAGAAGGCTAGGGCTAACAGTTCTTCAGAGTTCTTCGTCAATCAGAGCATTAATCGAGGTAAGGGGGGAGAAAGTGATTAGGATTGGTATTTGCATGAAATTGGGTAGTGGGGATTCCTTAACCCGTAGGGGTTTTGATGAATATGTTGGTTATGGTGATATGTTGATTGATTGTTGTGGATTATGATGAAATTGGTGTGCATGTTGATGTGTTTATGATTTGTTGTTGCCATTGATGACTTTGGGCATGTGTTGTTGTGAGATTGGTGATGTTCTAAGCAACGTTTGTAGTTCTGATGATGAACATAGGTGTGGGTTCTGGAGTTAAAATTGATAGAAAATGATGGAGTAATGTTCATTGGTTGTAGTATCGATAGGACTGAAGATAAAAGTACAATGATAGGCTTGAATTTGAGCAAGATAACAGTTCTGGACTATGAGGGTTTTGAGAGATCGCAGAACTCGCTAAGCGAGTAGAGCTAGCAAGCGAGCTAGCGAGCGATTCGCTAGGTAGTTCGCTACGCGAGCTAGTAGCGAGTGTTCGCTATGGCCTCGCTAGGCGAGATGGGTAGCGAAGGCTTCCAGTAGCCACTGTCTGCCTTCGCTAGGCGAGCAGCTAGCGAGCGTTCGCTAGGGCTTCGCTAAGCGAATGAGCCAGCGAGCATGACAGCAAATTGTGATTTTTGTACGGTGAGGTGGTTCTATTGTTTTGTAGTATTCCTTGAGTTGAGACCAGTATATATATGGTGATTGGTGGGGAAGAGTGTATACTTGACATTAAGAGGTGAAATTATGTAGTGATTGAACTTAATTAAAACGAGTGAGATTGAGGTGTGGAGATAGTGTAAGAGGTATGGTGAAGGGATCAGGGAGATCGTGTGACTTAATTAAAACAATTAATTGATGAACAATATGTATTATGATGATGTATGGTGATGTGATCAGTGGATCGTGTGCATCTTGTATGCTTGAGTTCATTTGTTGTGCATTTGGTGTTATGCATATCATGGTGTTGGTGGGACGAATCATTGCTCAAGAGGAGTGTAGATGATTCATCCGTACTCCATTGCGGAGAATGGTGGGGATAGATCATGGCCAAGGACGGGTGTATGTGATCTATCCGGGGTTCGATTGAATGAACCAATGAGTCGGTACCGCATGCATGGTGTTGAGTTTCATATTTGCATTATAGTGTGTTGTGTTGTTGTTGGACAGTAGGTCATTTTTGATGAATGTTGGGTGATAGTTTATATGATTGCTACCTTTATTTCATGTACTGTATTACCGATAATTTTGATCATGTTTTCTCACCCCTTTGTTGTTGTTGTGGTCTGTGCTTCTTCGGAAGTACAGATAATCCAGGTACTTAGCTAGCTTGGATAGTGGTGTGCGAGTCGAGTCTTAGGATGCTCTGATACGTAGCACGGGACTTGGGTGTTTATTTGTTTTTATGTTGAACTCGTTTTATTTCCTGTGACGTATCATATTGGTGAACATTTTATTGAATCTTTTATGTAATTCGGCGGATGGCCGAGAATGGTGAACTAATGAATATTTTCCGCTGTTTTGTTTTGAAAACCTTCTAATGAAGTGTATTATGAATTATGTGATGTGATATCCCACATGTTGAGGGGAGACTCTGATGTTTATTTGGATTAATCGTATTTTATTTTAATTTTGGGAAGTGGGGTGTTGCAATTGGTATCAGAGCAGGTCGGTCTGTTCGGCCAGTGTAGTTGTTGAGTCTGTCCTTAGGATAGAGATTGTGTATCTTTTAACCTGGTGTTGTTAGTGTTGAGCAGTATGGAAAGAAGGAATGATGTTGTTTTGGCTGCTGCTATGCAAGCGATGACGCAGGTGGTTGCTAATCAGAACCAAGCTGCGGGTGCGCAATTTGGGGATTTGGCACAGTTTCGGAGTAACAAGCCGCCGACGTTTGAAGGAGGAGTTTTGGATCCTGAAGCTGCGCAGAAGTGGCTGAAGGCAATTGTTGCAGTGAGAATCGTGATACCAAGCTATTGATTAACTTGAATCTTTAATTCTTAAATTCACAACCAGACTTTAATTTATCCAAAGGAAAGGTCTAAAGAAAGAAAAACCCTTTTCGCGATGTAACAACAACGCTAAGAGATTCGGGGATTGGGGGTTGGTTATGCCTAGGGTAGGTATTTCACATCCTAAACATCTGTAGTACTCTACAGGAACCTTTTGTTTGCTTGCATGCTAAGTTTGGTAAATGTTTGCTAAGGAATGGGATTAGGTAAAAGGTGAAGGATGATAGGTAAGGACCTAAAGATAGTTTATAAGCTTGCTCGCAAAGACATCGCGTCCTCTGCCTACGTATCCTTACTAGGATAGAATCAGAGCAATCATAGTTCACCTTACAAGGGATGAAGTACACTTGATTATGGTCAAGTTTCAGAGGGGAACAAAAATATCCATGCTTGTGTAGAGTTTAAGACAACTCTCTAAATTTATGTTGAACTCTCAAGAAAGGGAAGTAAGTAATCATATCCATGATTCTTACATAGAGTTAACCAAACTCTATCCTAAAGTTCTACATTGTGAGACCAATTGGTTCTATCCATACCAAAAGGAGGAAGAAGGGGGAAGGTTGCTCGTCAAGATATCACATCTTGTGCCTACGTATTCTCATTGTCCAATGAGAAATCAGAGCGGTCGTAGTTCGGGCATGAACTACAGAATAAGGATCTATTGGTTATTTCCAGACAAAAGAGGGTAAAGGTTCTATCCAGACCTATGAGTTTAAATCCTATTGGTTCTATCCAGACCAAAAGAAGGGGAAGGTTCTATCCAGACCTATGAGGGTATCCTATTGGTTCTATCCAGACCAAAAAGGGGGAGGCTCTATCCAGACCTATGATGTTTAAATCCTATTGGTTCTATCTAGACCAAAAGGGGGTGAAGGTTCTATCCAAACCTATGAGTTTAATGAGCTATCTATGACCCAAAGGTCAATAGAGAGACTTTCCCTTGGAATGGAAAAGATGAGGCAACTTGGATGAGAACTAAAGAGTTTCATCACTTTGGGGAAATAAACTTAACAAAGCATAAACATTCAAACATGATGAATATAAAGCGATATGGTTACAACCAAGAATAAACAAGCACATTACAATAAGCAAGGATTTCAATCAGGATGAATGATTACAACCAAAAGCAAGCATTTAAGATATTACAATATCAAGCAATGATTTCAATCAAGATAAATGGTTACAACCAAAGCAGACATCAAGATATTACAATATCAATGATTTCAATCAAGGTAAATGGTTACAACCAAAGCAAGCATCAAGATATTATAATATTTAGAAGGGGAAAGTTCTTTCAAGACTTAATGAAAGGTGAAAACCAAAGCATATCTTAACGAAGAATGTGGTACATCTTAATAAAGATGGAAGGGGATCTTAACAAAGATGCATCTTAACAAAGATGAGGTTTCATTAGGGCTTACAAGATGACATGTATACTTACAGGCATCATGCCTAATCAAATAATGTCATAACAAATGTAAGTGAGAAGTTCAAAACTTCATGGGAGAAAACTTTCAAGTTTTAATGATGATTAAACACAAATGCTTACAAGCAAGAGTCTTAGTCAAACTCAAGTACCCAAGGATGCTAACAAGCCAAAATCATAACTTTAAAATAAAACTCAAAAGAGAATAAAATTAAAGTTTTGAAATGAATAAATGAGAGATAGGAAGGTGAAAACCCTAAAAACATTCATGGTAGCATGTGAAATGCAAGTAGAAAGTTCACATTTATGAGTTTTAGGTTTACCTCTTGAAGCAAGCTTAAGCAATAAGAAAACCAGAGATATTGAGAGCTCTTACAAGGTCTTCAAATGTTCTTAGGTTAATGAATAGATGCTCCAAACAACCTCCAAGCAAGCTAGTGGACGAAATGCCTTGTAAATGAAGGAAAAACTCTAAAATTCAAAGGTTTCAAAGACCAACTCACTCAAACCTTGTTACATAAGTGTGGAAGTGATTTGGATAGCTTCAATACATCATATTTGATGTGTTTGAAGTGTTTCTTGAGTTGGAAAAAGTTTGGAAATGGTTTTGGAAGGTGTTTTGCAAAAATAGATTTTGAGGGATTTTGGAGACTTAGTGAGATTTTGCAAGAATTTGGTGATTGTGTAAGGGAGAGAGTTCTAGATGGTTTCTATAATGGAACTGGTGTGTTTGTGATGTAGGAAGTGAGTTCTATTTATAGCCAAAGGCCTTGGATCAAGGTATGGGCAAAAGTGAAGCAAATTGCCAATTTTAACCTTCCATCATGAA
Organism: Lathyrus sativus; assembly: GCA_963859935.3. Lineage (NCBI taxonomy): Eukaryota > Viridiplantae > Streptophyta > Magnoliopsida > Fabales > Fabaceae > Lathyrus > Lathyrus sativus. The sequence continues at coordinate 3,971,276 of CAWUDS030004439.1, read as the reverse complement.
AATCTTTGAGTTTTTCAATGCAATCTTCATACTTGTCTTTAAGCCACTCTACTAAGATATTCTCCATGCCCTATATATTGTTTTCATCATGCTTGATAGGTTAGGAGGTGACTTGTTGAAGTAAAGTTGATGATTTGACAAGGGTAGCCACCTTTTTTCTCTTTCTTCACTATTCATTTTTGCAACTTGCATTAAATAATGATTTCCTTTGATCTTTGTGCCATTTTAGTGGTAATTGATATTAAAAATGTTCATTATCAATGCAAACATCATAAATGAGGTTTAGTCTTTGATTAGCATCGATTTGGAGAGGTTTTGGAATGAAAAAACTCATGCTGACCTAGTTTTGCGAATGTGAGTTTTTGCCAACTTGTGGATCTTGGTTCTCTCTAAATAGGAAGAGTTATGGAACCCACTTGTACTTTTTAAAAATCCTCAATTAGGTACTATAATATTTATGCTTGTGTTAGGAACTCATTCCCTTTGAAACTAGGTCAAAAACCCTTGTGTGGTTAAGGAGTTATGACTTTGCCCTTTTGAAAACCTTAATTTCCCAACTTTTCGATTACTTATCAATTCTTGATCCAATGGTCACAAAAATTCATGGGTAGGTGTAATATGTCATCAGGACCATTTTTGATTCCCATCTTGAGGTCAAATTCCTCATTGTTGAAAAGTTGACTTTTCGGTCAACCGTTCGATCGATCGGTGTCTACCGAGTCGCCTGTTGGTGATCCGGACATCCTGAGGACTTGAAACTCTTTGTATGGACTTTACTAAGCCATAGGAGCTTAATGGACCTTGATCCCACCATTGAAATACTCTTTAAATCAAAAGTCAAATTACAGTTGACTTTTTCTAATCGAAAACCCTAATCGGGTATCTCAAATTGCACTGTTCTCAATCCCCGGGTGACCACCTCAAATTGCACTCATTCTTAGTCCAATGTATTATCCTTGATCTTTTTTGAAGTTGGATCAATCCAAAACATTAATTGATCAAACCCTCGAAGTTTCGATTTTGACGGTACGGAACCCTAATTCATCTGCGTCTTATCAAAGATAAACTGAAAGTGGGTTAAGGTTAGTTAATCAAGCAAATGTGATTCTACAATGATGATGAGGATCTAAGGGGTCAAAATTTGGGGTACAACAGATGCCCCTATTTAAATATCTTCACTAGATGGTAATGAGAGATGACAATCCTCATAGAATCGTAGTGAAAGGTATTTAAATATAGCAAATCCGAAATTTTGTCCCTTAGATCCGATGGTATGCAAAAGGACAAATGCTGAGATGCAAATGATTTCTAAATGATGTTTTATGATGCTTGAATGCAAGACAGATGCATGAAGGTAAGAAAAACACTTAGAAGGGGGGGGGGGGGGGGTTGAATAAGAGTTTTAAGAAATATGGCAATAAAAACAACTCAAGATTTTTATCCTGGTTCGTTGAACTCAACTACTCCAGTCCACCTTATCAAAGATGATTTGCCTTTCTCTGCAAGGACTTAATCCACTATTGATCAACTGATTACAATATAAAGCACTAAGAACAACTGTCTTAGTCTTCTCAAGAACTACTGACCACACCTTGGTCTTCTTAAGGAACTTCTTACAATTTAATGTAAACTAACAAGTGTTTGAACGCTTATAATAAGCTGTATCACAACAGTGATGTATACACTTAAGATTAAGTACAACAAAAACTATATGGTTTTATGAAAGATCAGAATGAGTAAGATCTTGTGAGTTTTTCTCTTTTATGAATCAAGAGTGTATTACTTTCTGAATGATCTAGCAATGAGCAAAATATGAGTAGTGAATTAGAAGCTTCAAAATGTTGAAGTAGTTCTCCTTTTATAGCTTTTTTTAAATGCCTTGAGTGACGTGCAGCTGAATATAATATTTTGATTGTATGACTTTTCATCACCAAAAGTATGGGCAGAGATATGCTTTCTGCAGAAAGGTATGGTTGTAGAAGCCTTGGGATTTGCACCACGTCACTTCTTTGGACAAATTAACCGTTGGTTACTTTGGAAGTAGCACCACGTCTAATCAAGTTTACAGCTTCTTCAACAAGCTTCCTTCAATATGAAGTCTTCACAATAAGTTCAGAGTCTTGATAGATGATCAGATCTTTAATGTATCAGAGTCTCAGTCTTGATCAGAGTCTTCATCAGAGTATGCAACAGTATGTGCTTTGAGCGTGAATATTAATGATAAGAGTCTGGTTATGAAAGCCTCTGAGTTTGTAGTTAGAAGAACTTCAGAGTCTGATAAGATCAGAGCTTTCAGCTTTTGTATACTTCTTTCAGTAACGCTTCAGATCATTCTGTAGCTTCTGCTTCAGATCCTTCTGGCAGCGCTTCAGAATCTTCTGATAGTCTTGCATCTGATGCTTCCAGATCTTTGCATAGCTTCTTTGTACTTATTTGCTTCTTTTAAGAGTATTTAATTTTATACCTGAAACAATAATACTTGAACAAATTTTAGAGTGTATATTTGCTCATTACAAAATTCCATAAAAGTTATCATCAAAACATAGAGATATAAGAAACACCAATCTGTGTTCTAACAATCTCCCCCTTTTTGATGATGACAAAACATAGGGAATTTTATTCAATGAAAATAAATAAAATAAATAACTCCCCCTGAGATTAAGAATCTCCCCCTGAAATGAGTACTCTAATAGAAGAGAACACTTCCCTTTTTGCTTGAGTATATTTCAGAACCTGGTAGGAATCCTTGATGAGAGAAAAACTCAGCATCAGCTTGCTCTCCAGAATTTGTTTTCAAGGATCAGAGCCTGATTGGATAATTCTCAGGGTAACTTCAGATCATTTTGTTAGATGAGATAATGATATCTGAAAGTCTTAAGATTCAATGTTAGATTAAAACAATGTCTGAATTTCATTTTTAGTATTTGCTTATGTTGAACAATCAAATTCTCTTTCTCTTTCTCCCCCTTTTTGTCATAATCAAAAAGAACTTTAAAGACAGAAAAGATAACAGAAGAAGAGAGAAAAAAATATGACACACGAATGGAAGACAAAATAGCCAGATTTAATCAGATCAGAAAATCACAAAGCGTAAGAAGTTCGTAGAGCAGATGATAAAAAAAACAAACAGAAAACACGTGCAAACACGAGAATGCAAAGACAGGAAAAAGAAAACTAGGGTTGGCGAGAAGCAATCAGTGTCAGAAGATCCATAATCTTAGCAGTGGACTCTTCTTGCTTGGCCATCCAAGTCTTGATTTCTTCAGTAGTCTGTTCCTGTTTTATCATCCATGTTCTAATTTCCTTGACTTTTTAGACAACATCTGGAATCTCAGTCTTCATCTCAGATGCAGAAGGTTCAGAAGCAGATGCAGTAGCCATTGGATGATCAATCTCCATGTCAGATGCAGGAGTATCTTCTATCATTGCAGAATTTTCAGCAGGAGCATCTTCTAGAAGAAGCACTGGAGTCGTGATAATGTTTAGCAGAGTTTGTCTGACCATTTCAGCAAACTTAGCCTTTGCATCATCAGCACAGAGTGTTCTGAGGTCAGATGCATCAGAGTTGAATTTTGATATGAATCTATTCCAAGAGGCTTCAGATTTTGTAGGATCCAAACTAGCCATGCACTCTTTCTCTATAGAAGCAATTCCTTTACGTAGTTCCTTCTTGAAAATCTTGAACAGAGTAGAAACATCTGATCTGGGTTTTGGGTTGAGAAAGTCTTCTATGGTGACTGGTTGTGATGGTTCAGGAGGTTTTTAAGTTTGTTCAGGATGTGGGTGATCAGATGATGGACGTTCAGATGGTGTTTGAGTTTGGGGTATGGATGTTTGTGGTATGCTAATTTGAGGAATGGAGGTGTCAGTATCATATGGTGTTGATATAACAACATTAGATGAGGATGACATAAAATCTGTGAAGTTGAATTTGAAACGAAGAGGGTTTTCAGGTGCAGGTAGATCAGATGATAGTGGTTTATAGGGATCAGGAATTTGTAAGCTAGTTGGAGAGGGGACTTCAGATTCATCAGAATCAGATGATTCAGTTGAATGACATGAAGTTGAAGAGAGGACGTACAAGGTTGCAAGTGGTGATATATCCAGAATGTTTTTAGATGGTTATTGGACAAATGGTTGAGTATTTTTGATGGTTGGTTCTTCTGGTGGTTGAGTAGATGAGAGTGGTTTAGATTGTAGTTGAACAGGAGATGGTTGAGGATGTTTGTTAGGAGATGAAATGGGTTCAGATGATTTAAAAGGAGATGGTGGAGGTGAAGGTGAAGATGAAGGTACATATGGTTTAGGATCAGATGTTAATACCTGGTGAATTGTTTCTCTGATTTCTTCCACAGTAGCTTCTGGAGGATTTTCATTTTGCTTCTTGTCCTTTTCAGACTTGTCACCAGCATCAAAGGCTTTCCTCTTGGGCTGTGCAAAGGATCCTTCCCCAGCCTTTCTTTTCCTGCGCCTTTCTCTCAAAGATTTTGCAATACTTCTCCTTCCTTTTGTACTATGTTAGCAGGCAGAGGAATACCATCTCTTAAACATTCAGCAATGAATGTCAGAATGATGTGCCTAGGTTCATCAGCACTGAACATAGGAAAATCTGCTAGAGGAATTCTCCTTCTGCTGACGTCTTCAGATTGAAATTTCTTGGGTTTTCCAGCAAGCTCTGAAATAACCTTCATTCTCTTCAGAGTGTTCCCATTTATGACAGATCCTATCACATAGGACAGATCCTCTATCACCCCAGCATCAAACAGATGTTTCACAAGACCATTCTCTGTTAGAATGTCTGATATCAGTCTTCCCATAGAGATCCAATTTCTGATTTTTCCAGCTTTAATCCTAACTTCTTCTCTTGTCTCTTTGATATGGTTCAGAAGATGACTGAACAGAAGATAAGGTAAATCCACCTTCTTTCCTTTCCTCATACAGTACATGAAGTACATTTGTTCTGAATTTACATAATCTGGTGAGTTAAAAGATTTCCTATGAAAGATTGAACTCATGAAGATCTTAGCCCAGATTCTATAAATAGGTTTCAGATCTCTGACCTTGTGAGATGATTCCCCAGAAACACAAACTTCTTGAAAAATGTCAGCCAAATCCACACGAGCAATAGCCATACTTGTGATTCCCTCAGTTTCCTTATACTCAAGTAGCTGTCTGATTAATTTTTCAGTAATGACAATTTCCTTTCCAAGAACAGATGAATGAATAAACTTAGGGCATACTTGAGCGTGTATCCAGAATTCTTTTACCAAAGCTGGATAAACAGGACCCATCATCCTGTCAAAATACTTTTCCCAGTTCTGAGCTTTGATAGTTGAAAGGAGATCAAAACCATTTTCTTTGATGGATTCAAAATCCACAAAGTTCTCACACAGAACCTCAAGTTCTTTGATTGGAGTGAGAAGAGTTCTTACTGGTGCTTTGTATACAACAGCAGTTTGGGATGAACCAGCAGCATTTGAAGATAATGCAGCAACAATTGAAGTTTTCATCTGAGCAGATGTTGATGAAGGTGAAGCCATTGAAGTTCTTGAGATGCGTATGGGTTTACGGGGATTTTTGGGTTTTGAAATAAGATGGAAACAATAGAGAAGGCAGAAATGCATATGAGAGATGATAAATGTAAAGTGTGATTTGTGAAGAGTTGAGAGAATTCATAAGAGAAAATTTTTAGGGCATGTAAAAAGACATACACACTCAAGCGTGCACAAACATTTAATGAGGTGAACCATAATCAAATCAAGCAATTAATGCAAAGAATAAAGTCATATCAAACATTTAAGATTCTGACAGAAGAGAGGAAATCAAGAGATTTTGGATTTTCAAAGCAATACCTCAAATGTCACTTCAGTATGGTGCCCTCTACCTTTCCAGATTCTGAGCTACATGTGTTTGCTTGCATGTGCCTCTGAAACTCTTTAAGAAATGACACGTTAGGCAACGTTCAGATCCTCTGAGCCTTGTTAGTTCAAATTTACACACACTTAAATAAACACAAAATTGAACAAACAAAATACTTCAGAGTTTAGACATTTATCATCTGAAAGAAATTTCATCTGATGAATATTCTATTCTGGACAGAAGTCCATACTGATATTTTTCAGAATAAATTTAAATCTATCTTCAGCAAGGGGTTTTGTAAAGATATCAGCCCACTAATGATCTGTATCTACAAAGTTTAAATTGATAATTCCCTTCTGAACATAGTCTCTGATGAAATGATGTTTAATCTCTATATGCTTAGCTTTAGAATGTAAAATGGGGTTTTTAGATAAGCATATAGTAGAAGTATTATCACAGAAGATAGAAATGTTACTCTCAAAGATCTGATAATCTTCTAGTTGACTTTTCATCCAGAGCATCTGAGTGCTACATCCAGCAGCAGCAATATATTCTGCCTCTGTTGTTGAAAGTGAAATTATGGGTTGCTTCTTGCTGAACTAAGAGATCAGATGACTTTCAAGGAATTGACAACTTCCAGAAGTACTTTTATGTTCAACTCTGTCTCCAGCATAGTCAGCATCACAGAATCCAACTAATTTATACTCATCAGATCTTCTGTAACACAGACCCACATTAGTAGTACCTTTCAGATACCTTAGAATCCTCTTAACAGCTGTTAAGTGTGATTCTCTGGGATCTGATTAGAATCTAGCACACAGACACACACTGAATAAAATATCAGGTCTTGAAGCAGTCAAATATAAGAGAGATCCAATCATACCTCTGTAAAGTTTTTGATCAACTTTCTTACTTACCTCTTCCTTACCAAGTGTGCTTGTAGGATGCATTGGAGTCTTAGCCAATTTTCTTTCATTTAGATTGAATTTCTTCAGAAGCTCTTTGACATATTTAGTCTGGTGAATATATGTGCATTCTGGAGTCTGATTTACTTAGATTCCCAGAAAGAATCTAATTTCTCCCATCATGCTCATTTCAAATTCAGCCTGCATGGACAAAGCAAACTCCTTTCCCAACATAATATTGGTAGATCCAAAAATAATATCATCCACATAAATTTGACAAACTAATAAATCTTTCTTAATTGTTTTACAGAAAAGACTTGTGTCCACTTTGCCTCTGATAAAGTTCTTTTCCAGAAGAAAATTACTTAATCTTTCATACCATGCTCTGGGAGCTTGTTTCAAACCATAAAGAGATTTTTTAAGTTTGAAAATATGATCTGGAAATTTATTACTTTCAAAACCAGGAGGTTGATGGACATAAGCTTCCTCTTCTATAATACCATTTAAGAAGGCACTCTTAACATCCATCTGATATAGAGTGATGTTATGTTGTGCAACAAATGAAATAAGAAGGCGTATAGATTCTAACCTTGCCACTGGAGCATAAGTTTCAGTGTAATCAATACCTTCCTGTTGACTGTACCCTTGAGCTACCAGCCTTGACTTGTTCCTTACAACTTCTCCTTGCTCATTTAGTTTATTTCTGAATACCCACTTTGTTCTAATAATGTTGAAACCTTTTGGTTTAGGAACCAGATCCCACACATCATTTCTTGTAAATTGATTTAGCTCATCTTGCATTGCAAGTATCCAATCATTATCACTCAGAGCTTCATCCACAGATGTTGGTTCAATAATAGATACCAACCCAAGAAGTGATGTTCCAGATGATCTGATAAATGACCTTGTTCTTATAGGGTCATATTTCTTTCCAATAATCATTTCTTCTGGATGAGAAGCCTTGATTCTGGATGATCCTTTAACTGTTGGTTCTTCAGAAATATTCATGTTATTCATCTGAGCAGCTAATGGAGTTGCATCTGGCGTAGCTTCTTCTTGAGCTTCTCTACTTCTGGTTTCTCAGACTCTATGAGAATAACTTCTCCATCTGCAGAGTTTTCAATCTGCTTTGGCTTTTGATTGCCAAGCTTATCATCAAATCTAACATGTATAGATTCCTCCACAATCTGTGTCTCAGTATTGTACACTCTGTAGCCTTTAGAGCGTTCAGAATATCCAAGCATGAGACACTTTTGTGCTTTAGAATCAAACTTGTTAAGATTCTCTTTAGTGTTTAATATAAAACAAATACATCCAAAAGGATGGAAATAAGAAATGTTTGGCTTTCTATTCCTCCACAATTCATAAGGAGTCTTTTCCAAAAGAGGTCTAATTGACACTCTGTTCTGAACGTAATATGCTATGTTAATTGCCTCTGCCCAAAAATGTTTTTCCATGTTAGTCTCATTGATCATGGTTCTGCCCATTGTCGCTACTGCGAAAATCGGCGCCGGATGAACAGAAGAGTCGCCACCGTGTGTTATTTATCCCAGGGAAAGGAAACGCTCAGAGTAAACCTTACACAACACGGGAAAGGTATGGTCGTCGCAACCAAAACCGGGATTCGGGAGTCGGTTACGCAAGGGGAAGGTATTAGCACCCCTCACGTCCGTCGTACTCGACGGGATCCACGCTTGTTTTCGGGTACAAATTGTTATTTCTATCTACACTAAAGGTCAGGGGTTAAAAAGAAAAGAAAATGACTCGGCAAAGTATCGCACTTTATGCCTACGTATTCCCGTCTGGAACGAGAAATCAGAGTCAACGTAGTTCGCCTACCTACGGGAAAGGAGGGGAAGGTTGCTCGCTAGGATATCGCATCCTATGCCTACGTACCTCCACACTGCATGGAAGATCAGAGCAAACGTAGTTCGGGCCACGTACGACACAAGCTTGTCTTGATTGATTTTATTCCTTCTGAAAAAGGTTTTTCTGATTAGCAGTCCAAGCGGACAAAAATGACGTTTTGATGAGTTCACATTCTTTTACGGAAGAAGTGTCTTTTATTGTGTTTGAAATCTTATTGTATTTTTCTATTTGTTTTGAAGAAGAAAAGACAGAACTCTAACCTACGGTTGAAAAGGGAATCAAACTAACCTAATGTTATCATGCATGGGTTAAGACCTAATGTCTATCATGCTCCTCTCTTGCGCAGAGAGAAACAGAGATCCTAAAGGAATAGACGGAAACAGAAACAATATCAGATATATACAGTAAAGCAGTAAAATGCATGGATGCAGCAATACAAGCGAGGCAAGGGAGTCCCACTCAACCTTGAACCTAGAAAACAATAGGCAAAAGTGAACAGGATTCACTTTCAACCCTAGCAGGGTAAACAGCAAACAATACAGTCAGGAAAACCAATCAATACATCAGAAATGAAATACAGCAGAAAAATAAACAGCATCAGCAGCTCTGAATCAACATCAGACTTCAAGCTTCACCAAGCATCAATCTCCATCTCCACAGCCTTCAAGCAAGGTCTTTGTCATCAATCTTCAGTCTACAATGGCTTTTCTTCAAGTCCCATCCTCCAAGCTGAGGGATCAATCAGAAGAGTGAATTGGGTGTTAAGCAATTAGTTGACTACCAAGGGTGGCAAACCAACTGCTACTAACACATAAGACATTTTCTCTCAAGAGTTCTATCCCTTAGAAAGTAGCACCAAGCCTTCCAAAGGAAGGGGGTGAGTGTCTTAGAGAGACTCTGTATCACAGAGAGGAATGGAGGCAGTCAAAACCTTCCATGTTTGAGAATCAAGCTTTCTAATCTAGAGCTCTGCCTAGCTCCTAAACCCTAATCTCCTCAACAGCTGCTAGCAGGAATCTCCTCTTTAACTCTAGAAGTTGGTCTTCAGTCTCTGGATCTCTAATGGCTTCATCATCACAAATCTTCAGCTCTCCCAATCCCCAAGCAATCCCCATACCCATACAGACAAACAATAATCCTCAGAGGGCACACCACACCAATCAATCAAATATAGCAGTAATATACTAATAGCAGTAGGGGAATCCTAGTGATTTCTAAGGGGATCTATCCTATACCCATAACCCCTATAGTCCATACCCCAAAAATCAAATGAAAATTTCCTAAAAGAATTAAACTATCTCACCTAAGTTGATTTAAAACCCTAATTTGAACACCTAAATGCCACACAAGCAAACTACTAAAAATAAACTTCTAAAAATCATGGTATAAAATCCAGAGAGTCTAAACATTCATATTTGATAACACAAAAAAGAATGGACCTAAAATCACTAAGGAAGTGCATGAACAAAAATTGACAAATTCATGTGTGAAATGAAACACCTAAAATAGGCATTTATTTGGAAAATATGGAAAAAATATCAAATAAAAAATAAAATGCAATTTTTATTTTTTATAATTTTCTAGACTCTTTAAAGAAAATTATGCAAAAAGAATCATCAGAAAATAATGTTTTTTCAATTTGATATGATTTTTTGAAAATGCATGAAAATGAAAAAGAAATTAAAAATGAAATATAAAGAAATAGAGGGAGGAGGTGAGAATAGCAAGGCGCCCAGTTGTATTCCAGGTGGGCTCATATCAGGGGGGGCGTGAAAAGTAATCAGGCTAAGCCCACTAACATTCAGAAAAAAAACAAAAACAGACAAAATTCGCTGGGGGTGTAGAACTCAAAGATTTCACGTGTTTTTTAGTTTGGGCCTAGCATGAGGGTGTGCGAATAGGAATCAGACTTAAGCCCAAGGGTTTTCACTAATTGAAATGGTGCGTTGCACCTTGAAGCTTCCTCCGTTTTCAAACTCAAATCTCAGCCGTTGGATGCGCTTAAAATGTCAAACAAATGGACTAATCGGACGGCCAGCTCATCGTCTTCTCCAAATCAGACCTAGGGTTTCAGAATTCTTTCCTTCATGCAGCCATGTTCAACCAATGTGTACTCCTTCATCTCTCAATGAAAACTCCTCATCCGAAGACCAAAAATGGTCTACTCCTCACCCTCTATAAAACCTTAGCCTCAGATTTTTCTAAAACTTCTCCAATAGCCAAACCCGATAGCTATAAGTTTAGGGCACCACTGATTTTCACTGATACGCATGCTGAAGATTCTTGATAAAACCTATACTAATGCGTTCTATTGTTCATGGTGATCATTCTAATCCTAACCTCCAGTATTATAGCACTCTAACATGTGAGTTCTTGATCACTAACCAGAAACTGCCATGGAAACAACCTTCAAGAACAGCCCTTAAACTTCTCATGAATCATCCCCTAATGGTCTCTATCACATAAATCCTAACCACATGATCTAGAAATACATAAACAGAGAGTTTCGAATGGTTTTGCATACCTGCAAATTGATGATGGCTATGGTGGTTCCCCTTAAATTCAAGCCTTGATGCTTGCTTCCAATGATCTTCAATGGCTGTAGGTTCTTCTGTTTGCACTGGTTCTTGCTTACACCTCTTGAATCACTCTATCCAATTCTTCATGCAACTTGGAGTGAAAACTTGGATCACACAAACCAACCACGAGTTCCTCTCAACTTTCTTTGCCAATTACTCTATGATGATGATGGATGATGATGATGATAACAGAAATTAAGATGATTGATGAAGTTTCAATGGAGTTTGAAGAGAAAATGCAAATGGGAGTGAAGGGATCAAAATGGGGTTTGCAAGCTCAAAGAATCACCGACCAATGCACAAATGGCTTCATTTCCTTATATAGATGATGATTAACAGAATGAGAAGCTTCTAGATTGGTCTTAGAGGGATCTAGAAACTTGTGGAAATTTCATGAACTTATCATTTGATGGTATTTTGAATCATCTCATATCACGTTTGCACCTTTGGTAAACTTGTGTCAAAATCTCCTTTCATGAGATATTAGGAGTGTATGTATGAAAAACCAAGCTTTTCCTTGCCTTGTGTTAAGTTTTACCATGTTGCCTTATGATGCAAAAAACAAATTTACAAAGGAAGTCCAATTTTTAAGCCTAAACTCAAAAATGTGGCTAAACCAATGTCTCTAAAATGATGTTGGGAATCAATTTGGTATATTGGATGACCCATATTGGATTTGTAGATCTCTCAAACCAATTTTTTATTTCAACTTTTTCAACTTATATGCCTTTTTTAGGTCATTTTTCACCAACTTTGGTCAAGTTCCATTCCATGCATTTCCAAACTTCCATGACTTCTTTTCTTGACTTAAAATGGCATTTTGAGCAACTTTGATGTTGGGAAGTTTTTCATTTGAAGCTCCCTTGTATGCGTTTTAGGCATAGGCTAAGAATGACCTGTAATCCTCAGATGACCAAAATACCCTTTTCTTGCCAAGACCATAAGTAGAGTTATACAAATCATATGAAAGCATACTATACCATTGTAGAAAAATAAGACAATGAGGAACAATTCTTGTGTTTACCAGAAATTCATTTGAAATCTCCTTGAGGGGTAAAAATAGCTTGGAAGTCAAGTCACTTTCACAGACAAAATTTCAGATACCTCAGATGACCTGTAACTTGCAAAGACCATAACTTGAGTTCTATAAATCTCCTTGATGTCTTCCACCACTCAAATTAAAGGTATTGAGATCCTCTAAAAGTTCCATGTTGACCAAGGATCCATTTGAAGCTTGCATTTTGACTTATCTTGCTTGTAAATTTGACCTAAATTAGGGGATTTTACACAGAAACCCTAATTTAGAAACTCCCCTTCTCCTTGATTTCTCTTGAATTATTCTTAGCATATCACCATATCCTTATCCACATGTCAAATGATGAACCCCACATCTCTTCAATAGCCCTTAATGCCTTTCAATCAGTCAATTGACCTAGAGTTGACCCAGGGTTGACCCAGATGAAACCCTAGTTGACTGTCTTCAACTGCAATTCTTGTGACCATACCAATGACTAGTCTCCCTCTCCAAATGACTTTCTAAGTCCTCCAAGATGTCTAGATACTCCCCATGCTCATCCCACAGCTCACAACTTACTTGTTGACCCTCAGGCACTCTCAGATAGGAGATGGACTCAATGCTTGATCCACTGACTTCTCCAACTTTCAAATTCTTTTCTGATGACTTGAATGGGATTGAATTAGAATGATAACCTCTTGATAGGTCTCTAGAGATGAGAACAATGATTGGTCCCTGTTGGATGACTTGCCATGCTTATGCTATGCAGATGGTTAGGCTATGTACATGACTCTATATGTAAATGCTAATGATATTGAAACATAAACCAAGTGAATAAGGTTGGGCAAATTTTAGGGTGCAACAACTGCCCCTATTCAAGCGACTTGGACCCGATTGGGTGAAGAGCGAACGGCCTTCAAACATTCGAGGTACTAGACGGTTGAATACTAAGAACCCGGAAATTTGCCAACCGCAGAAATAAACTGCGCTCCTGCTTGGGGAACGACATTCATCTGCTGAATCTGACTGTTACGGCCACCCACTGATCCATTAGCGACCGTGCTGGGGATGACTCGTCTTTATTTCATCAGGAATAAATCGTCCACGTTAGGAATAAACTCTTGTCCACGTTAGGCATAACATTGTCCCCGTTAGGACTCACCCTTCCACATAAGGAATAACCGTTCCACGTTAGGAATAACACCGTCCATGTTAGGACTCACCCTTCTACGTGAGGGATAACCATTCCACGTTAGGAATAACACCGTCCATGTTAGGACCCATCTTTCCACATAAGGAATCTCATTCTTTCCACGTTAGGAAACCATCTTCTTTCCACGTAAGGAAACCTGTCCACGTTAGGACTAAACCTTTCTTATTCGTCAAACTCTTCCACGTAAGGAATACATATTCTTTTGAATCTGTCCACGTCAGGACTAACTTCTCCACGTAGGGAAACAATTTCTCTTTCCACGTAAGGAATCAACTTCTTTTTTCCACGTTAGGACTCAAACTTTTTCCATGTTAGGAATGCCTCTATCTTTCCATGTAAGGAGATCATATTCTTTCCACGTAAGGAATCGCCCTCTTTCCACGTTAGGAATCCATCTTGATATGTCCGCGTAAGGACTCAATCTTTCCACGTGAGGAATACTATATCAATCTTTCTTTCCACGTTAGGAATGTCATCTTTCCACGTAAGGAACACCTCTTTTCCACGTTAGGAATGCAACTTTCTTTCCACGTAAGGAATACATCATCCACGTCAGGACCCGCCTTTCCACGTTAGGAACACAATCTGTTTTCCACGTAAGGAATCATTTTTCCACATAAGGAATCAAATTTCTTTTGATTTGTCCACATAAGGACTCACATGTCGACTTGCTGAAGAATTGTCCACGTCAGGACTCATGCACCTTCGACCCGCTGGGGAAATAACTTGTCCACGTTAGGACTCACATCTTCATCTGATGAAATAATAGAACCTGCCCATGTTAGGACTTGCACGTCTTCTACTTGATAGGGAAATACGACTGTGTCCACGTCAGGACTCATACTTTGCCAACAACACGAAGAAGGATAAATTTGTCCACGCCAGGACTCTCGCATCTTGTCATCACAAAGAACTACAAACTTGTCCTCGCCAGGACGCACATTTCACCATCACGAATAAAGCTATCTGCTGGAAATACATGGTCCACGTCAGGACACCAACACGAAGAATAACCAACTTTGTCCACGTCAGGACTCCACTTTCGATCGATACCAAGAAATCGAATCCGTCCATGCTAGGACTAACACATATCGTTAAACTGAGGAAATGTCCACGTCAGGACCCCCACTCCTCTTAGCGTACAAAAAACCCGTCCGCGTTAGGACTCATCCTTCCATTGGTCCGCAAACTCCTTATCACTGACGTTACAGCAACTTTGAGACTGACTTTACTGGGGATATTTGGAAACCAAACTACTGGATGCCTGCTCTAATAACCGGCGGTAGCCTCTGAACTTCTGGTTCATGAAACCTTGTAATGCTGACGTACCAACAACTTTGAAGGAAACAATCCGCTGGTCGGACTAGAGAAACTTCAACAGGAAATCCTGGTGGGGAAACAAGTAACTCTGCTTGGGGACAAAGAGAAACTTATCCTGCTGACTTTGTGGGGAGTAGTGCCAAAGCTGACACTTCGTTGGCTGTCTCATGCCGAGACTTCGAATATTTATTGATTCACCTGAGCGAGGGCTCTCTCTACCTGCAAGAGAAACATTACTTAAAATAAAAGGTTAGCCATCCTGGTTTATGTTTCAAAATGCATGCGCTTGACAATGATGCACCGCTCCATTCGACATGGAGATGCTACGCTTTTATGACACTATATGCCAATGCAATTGCAGACTCGAACTGCTAGGTACAGAAACTGCTTCAGCAAAATAAATGCTGAAGGTAATGCCAACTTCGCTGGGGATAGCCAGATGCTATAGAATTATTCCGGCAAAATAAATGCCGGAAGGGAGAAGTCGACTCAGCTGGGAAATTGGGCACTTAAACCAAACACCTCGCTGAAGTAACACCCTGCTGGGGAATACCAGATGCGCTTCTGCTGGAGAGTGACCTGATATCACACGGTATTCTGAAAAAATAAATGCCAACGCGCCACACCAACTCTGCCGGGGAGAGTCTCAATCTTTGAATTCCTCCGAGAGGAATGAAGACACTGGTTGGAAAGAGAACTCCGCTGGGGATGGGATGATTCTCTTGGGGAAAATTAACTGACTCCACTGGGAGAGAGTGAATGTCCCTGCGGGGAAAGGTAAACTGTCTGAATACAACTCACCAATCTTGAAATATTAATCTTCTGAGGTTAAACCCCTCTGCTTGAGATGCACTGTCTGAATACAGCCTTCGATCTAGGAATCACCAAACTCTGCTGAGGATAAATGGCTTTGTTGGAGCATGCCTTCTGGATGGACTACGACTAGCTAGGGAATTCGATCCTTCTTCAGGAGGCACATGCACGACCTACGTGGGGGTCGAGTCTTTTGTTATTGCAATCTTTTGATCATCTTCCTCGTACGGCCATGAAACCTGCAACAACACAAACAAGACAAGGCAAGCCTATGCAACCAAATCGATTCAGGTTAGTGACGTTATTTTCAGTTAATTCAAAGCTTTAGCAATTGTTGTCAAGGGCCAGTGATGTTATACACATGCTAGTTTCAGTGAACTTAGGCGTTTTATCATGTACAAAACAGTAAAGAACCAGTATCAAACACATTTTATTGATTGGGCCCCTGAATGGGCGGAGTTTTTGTACACGGAATGTAACTCCTGAAAAGAGGAAGCTACACAAAGCAGATATACAAGTATGCACAAGAAGCATAAATATATTGACAAATTAAATTTTGTACACATGTCGGCAACGGGATGCAAACGAACATCACGAACTGATCCTCCTATGACTCGCCCGACTCTAATGCTTTCCCGGTATCCACACTTCCGAAGAGGTTGTATCTGATAATCGCCCCCTCAGGTATATTCTCCCGCACTGATGCTTACTGTGATATCAAATTTGGACCGCAGTCATTTGCTTTTCAAATCCCTAACTTTTGCGTGAACCGCCCTTCACGGGTTTTCAGTTCACCGGGATACCCTTTTTTTGCCGAAGCTGCCCAGTGTGGGTTTTCAACTTCGCGGGTGTACATTTTTTTCAATTTTATCCCTAACTTTTGCCCGAACCTCTCACTCTGTTTTTGGTTCGCCAGGATGCCCCATTTTTGCCTGGACTCTCTTTTTTTTGTCCAGCGGGTCAATTTTAAGCAAAGTATTTTTTAACTGCGTCCGAATTCACAGGCGATGTAAAGTCTTCACCGTCCATGGTGGACAACAACAACGCTCCTCCTGAAAAGACTTTTCTGACAACGTATGGCCCTTCGTAGTTGGGGGTCCAGTTGCCCCTGTGATCTGCTTGCGGCGGGAGAATCCTTTTCAGCACAAGGTCGCCCGTCTGAAAGCTCCGCGGATGTATCTTCTTATCATACGCTTTCTTCATTCGGCTCTGGTACAAACGACCATATGCTAGAGAAGCTAGCCTCTTCTCATCCATCAAACTCAGTTGGTTCAACCTGTCTTTCACCCATTCTGCCTCGTCTAGCTGAACGTCTCGCAATACCCTCAGAGAAGGGATCTCAACTTCCAATGGTAAGACCGCTTCCATTCCGTATACTAACGAGAACGGGGTTGCCCCGGTTGATGTGCGTACCGTCGTACGATAACCGTGCAAAGCGAAAGGTAGCATCTCATGCCAATCCTTATAGGTCACCACCATCTTCTGCATGATCTTCTTGATATTCTTATTGGCCGCCTCGACAGCGCCATTCATCTTGGGTCGGTAAGGGGAGGAGTTGTGATGTTCGATCTTGAAATTCTGACAGAGCTCCTTCATCATTTTGTTATTCAGGTTTGAACCGTTGTCCGTGATTATCCGCTCGGGGATCCCATATCGGCAAATGATATCTCTCTTGATGAATTTAGCCACCACTTGCTTCGTTACATTTGCATATGACGCCGCTTCCACCCACTTGGTGAAATAATCGATTGCTACTAGGATGAACCGATGCCCGTTAGAAGCTGTCGGCTCGATCTTTCCAATCATATCGATTCCCCACATCGAGAATGGCCATGGTGATGACATTACATTCAGAGGACTTGGAGGCACATGGATCTTATCAGCATAGATTTGGCACTTGTGGCACTTCCTTGCGAACTTGAAACAGTCAGTTTCCATAGTCAGCCAAAAATAACCTGCCCTCAGCAGCTTTCTCGTCATAGCATGCCCACCAGCATGCGTACCAAAGGTACCTTCGTGTATTTCCTCCATGAGCAGCTTTGCCTCTCTTTCATCTACGCAACGTAATAGCACCAAGTCGTGGTTCCTTCTGTATAAGACACCGTCCGGATTCAAATAGAAATTACCCGTTAATCTCCTGAGAGTCTTCTGATCTTGACTGGATGCCCCAGCCGGATACTCTTTATTCTTCAGGAAATTAAGGATGTCAAAATACCACGGTTTGTCGTCAGATGCTTCATCAATAGCAAATACGAAAGCTGGTCTGTCAAGCCGAGAGATAATGATTCAGGGAGCCTCGTTCCAAAAGTTGACCTTGTACATGGAAGACAAAGTGGCCAGGGCGTCAGCCATTTGATTCTCTGCCCGCGGTACATGATGCAACTCAACCTTGTCGAAGAAAGGCAACAATCTCCTTGCATAATTCATGTAATGTATCAAATTGGGCTGACGTGTCTCCCACTCTCCTTTAATCTGATTCACCACCAGAGCTGAGTCTCCGTATACGTCCAGATTCTTGATTCGAAAATCAATGGCTTCTTCAAGCCCCCATGATACAAGCTTCATATTCGGCCTCATTGTTGGTAACGACAAAGGTCAATCGGGCAGTAAACGGGATGTGCGACCCGTGCGGCGTAGTGATGATTGCCCCTATTCCGCTACCGTAAGCGTTCACAGCTCCGTCAAATATCATCTTCCATTTAGAACCCAACTCCGGTCCCTCGTCTGGCAACGGCTCTTCACAATATTTCATCTTTAGGTACATGATATCCTCGTCAGGAAAATCAAACCTCATCGATTGGTAATCTTCAATAGGCTGCTCCGCCAGATACTCAGACAGCACACTCCCCTTTATAGCCTTTTGCGAGACGTATTGGATGTCATATTCAGTCAAGACCATCTGCCAACGGGCAATTCTCCCTGACAACGCCTGCTTTTCGAACACATATTTGATAGGATCCATCTTCGAGATGAGCATGGTTGTATGATTCAGCATGTATTGCCTCAAATGCTTGGCGGCCCAGGCTAGCGCGCAACAAGTTTTCTCAAGCATTGAGTATCGAGATTCACAATCTGTAAATTTCTTACTCAAGTAGTAGATCGCATGCTCTTTTCTTCCTGTCTCGTCGTGTTGACCAAGAACACAACCCATGCTTCCCTCAAGAACTGTCAAATACATAATCAAGGGTCTCCCTGCCACTGGGGGTATCAAAATAGGAGGCTCTTGCAAATACTGCTTTATTTTATCGAACGCCTTTTGACAATTTTCGTTCCACGTTACAGCTTGATCTTTCTTCAACAGCTTGAATAATGGTTCACACGTAGCAGTTAGGTGAGATATGAACCGGGCGATGTAGTTCAACCTCCCTAAAAACCCGCGCACCTCTTTCTCTGTTTTAGGTGTCGGCATTTCTTGAATCGCTTTTATTTTAGCAGGATCGACCTCTATTCCTCTTTCGCTTACGATAAACCCCAGCAGTTTACCCGATCTCACCCCGAAGGTGCATTTGTTAGGGTTCAGTCTCAGCCTGAACTTCCTAAGCCTTTTAAATAACTTCAGCAGATTCACCAGATGCTCTTCCTCCGTCTGGGATTTGGCAATCATATCGTCAACATAAACTTCGATCTCTTTATGCATCATATCATGGAAAAGAGTCGTCATCGCACGCTGATATGTTGCCCCAGCATTTTTCAAACCAAAGGGCATCACTTTGTAGCAAAATGTTCCCCAAGGCGTTATAAAAGTGGTCTTCTCCATATCCTCTGGCGCCATTTTAATCTGATTATAGCCTGAAAATCCATCCATGAAGGAGAATACGAAGTATTGAGCAGTATTATCAACTAGCACATCGATATGAGGAAGTGGAAAATCATCTTTTGGGCTTGCTTTATTCAAATCTCTATAATCCACGCACATCCGAACCTTGCCATCTTTCTTTGGCACTGGTATGATGTTAGCAACCCATGAGGGATATTTTGTCACAGCCAGGAAACCAGCGTCCCACTGTTTTTGAACTTCCTCTTTGATCTTCACTGCCATATCTGGTCGAGTTCTGCAAAGCCTTTGTTTGACCGGCGGGCATTCTTCTTTCAGTGGCAGACGGTGCACAACCATATCTGTATCGAGCCCTGGCATATCTTCATACGACCAAGCGAATACATCACTATACTCTCTGAGCATTTCAACCAGTCTTCGCTTGATATCGCTCTGCAGCGCGACTCCGATACGAAGATTCTTCTCAACCCCTTCCGACCCCAAGTTGATAATCTCTATGACCTCGTCGTGAGGCATAATGGCTCTTTCCTCTTGCTTCACCAACCAAGACAGTTCTTTAGGAACGTCACTATCTTCGACAACCTCTTCTTCGGCCTGAAATACCGGGTGCTCGAAGTCGGGACGAGTCATAGGTGGTTCAAGGATGTCATCTGAAAATGTTATCCTGCAAAAGGAATGGTTAAGTGCTTCAAAATGCGTATAAAGCGAATAACCACGTTGCCATTTTATTGAAAAATACAAAACAAGAAAGACAGAGATTACAGTATTTGCACATGAAAAAAACGCCATTTATTTAATGATTAACACACAATGTTCATAACAACACAGCCCTAAGCAAGTCACGATGCCCCGGGCAAGACATCAGATTATTCAACAATTAATAAAGCAAAGCATTACTGTTTAAGAGTCACACGAACAAGCTCCTGAATAGACCAGTTGCACAGTCCCTGTCCTGGCGTACTTGGCTGAATCCAGGCATCCATATCACAGTCGCTGTCTCCTTCGTCCGACTCCGAAGCAGCATTGATGGTTTCATGACATACTCCACTGGCAGAGATGGTTATTGGCCCTCTGAAACGGGGTGGCCCCACAGCAGGTGTTGACGACGACGGTTGGTACCCCAGCCCGAATCGGTCCATCTTTACAGGAATGTCTAGCACTTTGCCTCAGCCCTTTGCTCCTCCTGCCTCCACTAGAGCTTGAGCTTCTTTATACGATGAGACGGTTATCTCTGACACCTTGCTCGGCCCAGGACCTTTGTCCTTGATACGCAACCCTTCAAATGCCTGGCAGGGTGTTTCGTGGATCTCTCCGTCGACCTCCACATATTTAAATGACGACAGATGGCTGACCAGGATGTCTTCTTCTCCGCATATGGTGACTACGCTGTCTCCGACCATATATTTCAACTTCTGATGCATGGTAGACGTGACTGCTCCAGCCCCATGGATCCAAGGTCTTCCAAGCAAGCAGCTGTATGCGGGCTGTATATCCATGATATAAAATTCGGTCGCAAATACCTCCGGCCCCACCTGTAGAGGCAATGTTATTGATCCAAAGACTGTTCTTCGCGTGCCATCAAACGCTCTGACTACCAAGTCACTGGGCTTGCACAAGATTCCCCTGACATCTAGCTTCATCATCGCCTTCTTGGGCATCACATTCAAAGACGATCCGGTTTCGACCAATACATGCGACATTACTGATCCTCTACACTCGACAGATATGTGCAGCGCCATATTATGATTTCTCCCCTTAGGGGTCAAATCGATGTCGGTAAAGCCCAAGCTGTGGCCTGCATTCACATGTGCCAACACTCCTTCCAGCTGATTCACGGAGACGTCTTGGGGTACGAAGGAAGTATCCAGGACTTTCAACAAAGCATTTCTGTGAGCTTCAGAACATAGTAGCAACGACAGGATAGATATTTTGGACGGCGTCTGTTGCAGATGCTCCACAATCTTATAATCACTTTTTCGAATCAAGCGCATGAAATCTTCTACCTCTTTCGATGCTGATGCTTTGTCGCTTGCTCGCACTGGGACATTCTCGACCATCTTCCCCTTCCGTTTCGCTAGTCTTTCGGCCTCCACTTCAGGTGATATAAAGATCCTACCACTCCTTGTCATACCTCCTGAACCAACAACGTTGTCTACAGTCTCGGCTGGCTGCTTATTAACATCAATCTTTATCCCGTCACAATACACCTCCAACCCATATGACCATGGGACTGCTTTTGTATTTTCGTACGGGGTCGGTCCGACCTTAGTTATGGTGATCGGTGGTCGCTGGACCGGTGCTTCAATAGTGATTGTCTTCCGAGGAATCGTTACAGTGGCCACATCACTCTGATCATCTGCTACCGCCCCTGCAGGCTCTTCAGTTGCTGCTCGGTCAAACTGCAATGTGCCTCCGTCAATTAAAGCCTGAATGTCTTTCTTCAAATCATCACACCCCCCAGCTAGGGTCCAGCATTCCAAGCAATACTCGTCTCCTGGATAAACACCCCCTTGCAACAATCTGCTTTTTATCTCGCTCAGTGGCGTCTTTAAATCATCGACATTCATAATCAGATTCAATCCTTCCTCAGTCAGAATGGCGTTCGCCCCATGATTAGGCATGGGCTTCTGCACTATATTCGGACCTGCCGTTCCGAAATTGATAGTCTTATTGTCCAAAAGATCCTGCACAACATGCTTAAAAGCATGGCAACCCTCTATATCGTGGCCCGGAGCCCCAGAATGAAACTCACAGTGCGTGCTTGCATCATAACCATACAGAGGAGTTCCCGTTATCGGTGCCAGAGTTCTCTTCTCTACCAAATTTAGACCCAACAATGTCTGCAACAAATCTGCATAGGTTGAGGGAGGCTTCTCAAACACTCTTCTTGGTTTACCACCCTGGAATCTTCGCTGAGCCTGCTGTGCTCCCTGCTGTGGCTGCTGCGGTTGTTGTTGAAATGGTTGCTGCTGCTGCTGCATTGGCTGCTGCTGAAACGGTTGCTGTTGTTGAAGTGGTTGTTGCCGATATGGGATAGTAACACTTGCCACCTGCTGCGGCTGATGATATTGGTTCCGACCTCTGCCTCGGCCTCCAAATACTGTGCTTGCCTCGCCCTGACGACGCCCACCAAAAGCCTTCCTATTACTACCAGATGCAGTTGATTCCTCGACTTGGAATTTTCCCTGCTTGATGTTACGTTCAATCTTTTCTCCCATCAGAATCAAATCTGAGAAACTGGCCAGAGATGTATGAAACAACATGTCATGAAACAAGCCTGTGAATGTGCCGACGAACATGTCATTCATTTCCTTGTCTTCTAAAGGAGGACGGACCCTGGCAGCCATATCGCGCCACCTTTGCGCGTACTCTTTAAAGCTCTCACCCTTCTTCTGCGACAACCCTGCCAATTGGACCCGGTTGGGTGCCAAGTCGCTGTTATACTTGTAGTGAGCTACAAATGCCTCTGCTAATTGCTTCCATGTCTTGATATTGGTTGGCTCCAATCCCATATACCACTCTAGGGAAGGGCCCGACAAACTATCCTGAAAGAAATGCATTAGCATTCTCTCATCAGTTGAGTATGCAGACATCTTTCTGTAATAAGCCCGCACGTGCACTTTCGGACAAGTGTCCCCTTTATACTTATCAAACGTAGGAGCTTTGAATTTGATTGGCACCCTTAAGCCAGGTACCAGCCCCATTGTTGCCATGTCCAAGCCCACAGCACTTTGGTTCAGGACCCCCCTCATCTGCTCTTCTAGCATTCTGATCTTCTAGGAGTTATCCATCGGCCCTTCAAAGCCTCCGCCGGAGAAAGCGTCCTCCTGCTGATCTTTTTGCCACATACCATCCCCAGCTCCATACCCATCATATCTGTTATTGCGGCCAACTCTAATCTGATTCATCACCGGACCTCGGCCTCTGTTGCCGTATCCCTGAACACCTCCAGCAGGCCCAAAAGCCATTAACCCAGCGCCGTTTCCATTTCCGAAACCTCCGTAACCCTGATTGGCCACACCATAACCATCTTGCCCAAAGCCTTGAGCATTGAAACCATATTTCCCAGCGTTGTCGAATCCCTGATCGTTGAACCCGAATCCAGCATTGCCAAAGCCGTTGCCTCCCATATTATCACCCAAGTTGACATCACCAAGCCCAACGTTATGGAGAGCAGTCTCGTTCCCCACTCCGACGTTACCGTTCCCAGCAGCGGTAGCGTTGTTGACATTAGCAGCAGGTATATTGACTACAGGTGGAGCCACTGGCGTGGGGGTGCCATCCCCATGAACAGTATCGACTCGCACAGACTGATGATCCTCATTACCGTGACCAGCATTTCGGGCCAACAGAGGTTGCACCATGGCTTGCAAATTCTCCTGACCTTTTGCAATAGCTTCCATGGTCTGCATAAAGAGAGCTAGCTTCTCGCGCACATCTTGCATCTCGTTCTGCATTTGATCCATGATTCTTTGACAGTTGGTGCGAGTGGAATAACGGTGCGGGTGCTGATCTGCAATCCTGAAAGTACCTGGTGCAAAGCAGGAAATAAGACACCATCCAAAGATTACCTGTAATGCAATATGAATATGAATGCAATGCAATGTGTGTCTGTGCGTTAGGGAAATTCGTTCCCCGATTCTAGTGTGAAGGTGCCGGTGCAATGACAGTGCTAGTAATACAAAGATCGGAGTTGAATCACAGAAAGCCTCATATATTGCAGAGAAACCAATAAGCCCGGAATACAATGTCACTGAGAGTACAATAAGAAGGCATGACCTCAGCCAACACTCCTGGTGATGGTCAGCACTATGCAAATAAAGCATACAAGTTACTACATGAAATGATCAAACACTCCCATAAGTCTGGTATTCTTCTAGCAACTTCTTGGTCTCCGGATGACTCGGTCGAGCAAGCAGCCCTTCCACAAGCTGGTTTCTTCTCTTAAGAACACGCCGCACGTCTTCAGCCGTTTCTTCCCATGCCCCCTCTCTGAAGCGATCCTCTAGTTTACGCTTCTGAGACACATCTTCATCTCTGCCTTTGATGGCCTTGTTCAGTGCGTTCTGGAGGCTATACCGGGCCATCACTTCTTCTTCGCACTTCTTGATGCTGGACTTCAACTGCTCTTCGAGGTCGGCAATTTGCTGCTTCAACTTATCTTCCCTCTTCTTATTGTTGGTGAGCGTGGCGTTCCAAGTCTTATTGCAAGAAGAGATCTCTCGGTGTGCTGCGTCGAGCGCCTTCTTTTTGGATTCCAGCATGTCATGGGAGCTTCTGAACTCTTGCCCCAGACGTTCGCGCTTCTTCCTCTCCTCAGTCAACTCAGCCCCTAGTCTGTTCATTAGCTCAATCTGCTGATGGAAAGCATGGACGACCTTGTTTTTCTCGCTGCGTATCTGGGCTAGCTCTTGCTCTAACCCTTCGTTGATCTTCATCAAGGCTTCTTTTTCTTTCACAACTTGCTCGTAGGCCTCCCTAGGAACAGTAGTTGGCTCTGCTACCAGAATAGGAACAAGAACTGGCGCATCTGGAAACGGCATCCGCAACTGTCTTGCTCTCTCCTGAATCCAAACCCTGTAAGGTGCATAAGCCTGACAGTCATTCTTCCCTAACAACGGCTTCCCTCTTCGATTAACACGCGTCCAGGCATGCTGCAGCTTGGCTAATAACTCCCCCTTCAAATCTCCGGTGAAGTACAGAGATTCCTGTACTTCCTCCTCCTTTGGCGGGTTCTTCAGCGCATATCCGAATTGGCAAATGAACAGAGAAGGGTTGTAATTGATACACCCTTTCCTCCCTATCAACGGAACATTAGGGTACCCAGAACAACTGAAGATAAGCTCGGATCCCAGCAGATCTCTATCAAACCATTCAACGTCTTCGGAAGATAGCCTCATCAGGCGCTCTGACCAGCTAGCTGTGGTTGCATTCTTCACAAAAGATCCCTTCATGGGAAGGTGGCTTTTAAACCACATATCCAGCAATGGTACACAGAAATGAACATTCTTTCCCCTTCCCTTCTCATTCTTGTAATGCAGTGAGTGGTAGAAATCTCCGAGCAAGGTCGGTACAGGATTACCAGCGGCAAACAAGTAGAAGGCATCGAAGTCCACAAAATCTGGTACATTGGGAAACAATATTATGCCGTAAATGCACAGAGCCAGCACAGCATTGAAGGCAATCCAGCACCCGTTCTTAGCGTACTCCTGGGCTTTACCGATCAAGAACTGGAGTGAGAAGCCTGGAACTCCACGGGAAACAGTAGTCAACAGTTCAGAAGCATCCACATGCAAAGCTTTTGCCAAGTCTTCCGGCTTGGGCTTAATGCCAGAATGAATGAATGGAACCTGGTTCTGCACGGGTAACTCAGTAAACTCCACATACTCCTCAATGGTAGGCCCCATAATGAAATCAGCAAACGTAAAACATCTCAATGCGGGATCATAGAATTGCATCAAAGCGTACAGCCCATCTAGCTCTGTCTCCGAGGGTTTGCGCACCAATCTCAATAGTCTTCCATAGCTCATTCTAAAGCTCCTACGAACATCCTCATCAGCCAGAGAGATCAACCCAAGCAGGGGAACAACATCAGGAGTAGGCAATTTGTAAGCAACTGTCCTTCTTAAGCTGGCCATGACCAATCACTCAGAAATCCGGACACTAGAACTAGGGAAATGCAAATGCACCTGCAGCACAGACACACGTTAGTGGGATGCAATGATGATGGGTATGCAAACAAATGCAATGCAAGTGACATGCAACAGGGACCAACTGCCGTAGCCGACTAGCCTGAACCGTATCAAGAAGTCTCAGATAGACTTTATAGAAGTCCTCAAACCTTGGTCTCAGATAGACCTAGAACAAAGCTCCAACAACGGTCTCTGACAGACCTCAAACCATAACTCCAACTGGTCTCTGGTAGACCTCAAATCACATCTCCAACTGGTCTCTGACAGACCTCAGGACTATCCAACTGGTCTCTGACAGACCTCATAGCACATCTACAAATGGTCTCTGACGGACCTCCTAACTCTCCATAAATACCCAGGAACTCTAATTAAGAAATAACCGGTATCTGGAGGTCTAGTTACCTGCATAACCCCAAACCCTCTCACAAGTGGATGTCCTAGTAACTGACAAAGGTATGGCATCCTATGCGGTCGTCGGCGTCACAGACTTTCAAGGTTGATGATACGATTCCCAGAAGGAGTGGCATCATCAAATCCTGAAGAGGCCTCACTTAGCCAACTTCCAAATGATCGGTCCCCAGAGTCGACAATTCAACTAACCAGCAACCCACGCCAACCAAAGGAAGGGGCAGGAGGCCAACCAGAGGAACCTCGTCTGAGTGTAGATTTCGCGGGACACCAAGGCAAGCAAAGCAAGCGGGCGCCAACTAATCTCTACTCTAATTCTAGGTGCACTCAAGCCCAGGTCCGGCTTATCTCTCAATATCAGAACACCCGTCACACCCCCAAAATACAGCAATAATAATCAATATATATATATATATATATATATATATATATATATATATATATATATATATAATGCTGAAAATAAAGGTCAGAAATATAAATCCATACAAAATCCTCGACGGGAAAACAAGCGTTAGGATTGACTCTCTTAAGGGACGTTGGATCCCAAATGCATAAGAACTATCACAGTCCTTAGCAGCCAGGGGACGTTGGATCCCCAGCAGAGTCGCCAGCTGTCGCTACTGCGAAGATCGGCGCCGGCTGAACAGAAGAGTCGCCACCGTGCGTTATTTATCCCAGGGAAAGGAAACACTCAGAGTAAACCTCGCACAACACGGGAAAGGTATGGTCGTCGCAACCAAAACCGGGATTCGGGAGTCGGTTACGCAAGGGGAAGGTATTAGCACCCCTCACGTCCGTCGTACTCGACGGGATCCACGCTTGTTTTCGGGTACAGATTGTTATTTCTATCTACACTAAAGGTCAGGGGTTAAAAAGAAAAGAAAATGACTCGGCAAAGTATCGCACTTTATGCCTACGTATTCCCGTCTGGAACGAGAAATCAGAGTCAACGTAGTTCGCCTATCTACGGGAAAGGAGGGGAAGGTTGCTCGCTAGGATATCGCATCCTATGCCTACGTACCTCCACACTGCATGGAAGATCAGAGCAAACGTAGTTCGGGCCACGTACGACACAAGCTTGTCTTGATTGATTTTATTCCTTCTAAAAAAGGTTTTTCTGATTAGCAGTCCAAGCGGACAAAAATGACGTTTTGATGAGTTCACATTCTTTTACGGAAGAAGTGTCTTTTATTGTGTTTGAAATCTTATTGTATTTTTCTGTTTGTTTTGAAGAAGAAAAGACAGAACTCTAACCTACGGTTGAAAAGGGAATCAAACTAACCTAATGTTATCATGCATGGGTTAAGACCTAGTGTCTATCATGCTCCTCTCTTGCGCAGAGAGAAACAGAGATCCTAAAGGAATAGACAGAAACAGAAACAATATCAGATATATACAGTAGAGCAGTAAAATGCATGGATGCAGCAATACAAGCGAGGCAAGGGAGTCCCACTCAACCTTGAACCTAGAAAACAATAGGCAAAAGTGAACATGATTCACTTTCAACCCTAGCAGGGTAAACAGCAAACAATACAGTCAGGAAAACCAATCAATACATCAGAAATGAAATACAGCAGAAAAATAAACATCATCAGCAGCTCTGAATCAACATCAGACTTCAAGCTTCAGCAAGCATCAATCTCCATCTCCACAGCCTTCGAGCAAGGTCTTTGTCATCAATCTTCAGTCTACAATGGCTTTTCTTCAAGTCCCATCCTCCAAGCTGAGGGATCAATCACAAGAGTGAATTGGGTGTTAAGCAATTAGTTGACTACCAAGGGTGGCAAACCAACTGCTACTAACACATAATACATTTTCTCTCAAGAGTTCTATCCCTTAGACAGTAGCACCAAGCCTTCCAAAGGAAGGGGGTGAGTGTCTTAGAGAGACTCTGTATCACAGAGAGGAATGGAGGCAGTCAAAACCTTCCATGTTTGAGAATCAAGCTTTCTAATCTAGAGTTCTGCCTAGCTCCTAAACCCTAATCTCCTCAACAGCTGCTAGCAGGAATCTCCTCTTCAACTCTAGAAGTTGGTCTTCAGTCTCTGGATCTCCAATGGCTTCATCATCATAAATCTTCAGCTCTCCCAATCCCCAAGCAATCCCAATACCCATACAGACAAACAATAATCCCCAGAGGGCACACCACACCAATCAATCAAATATAGCAGTAATATACTAATAGCAGTAGGGGAATCCTATTGATTTCTAAGGGGATCTATCCTATACCCATAACCCCTATAGTCCATACCCCAAAAATCAAATGAAAATTTCCTAAAAGAATTAAACTATCTCACCTAAGTTGATTTAAAACCCTAATTTGAACACCTAAATGCCACACAAGCAAACTACTAAAAATAAACTTCTAAAAATCATGGTATAAAATCCAGAGAGTCTACACATTAATATTTGATAACACAAAAAAGAATGGACCTAAAATCACTAAGGAAGTGCATGAACAAAAATTGACAAATTCATGTGTGAAATGAAACACCTAAAATAGGCATTTATTTGGAAAATATGGAAAAAATATCAAATCAAAAATAAAATGCAATTTTTATTTTTTATAATTTTCTAGACTCTTTAAAGAAAATTATGCAAAAAGAATCATCAGAAAATAATGTTTTTTCAATTTGATATGATTTTTTGAAAATGCATGAAAATGAAAAAGAAATTAAAAATGAAATATAAAGAAATAGAGGGAGGAGGTGAGAATAGCAAGGCGCCCAGTTGTATTCCAGGTGGGCTCATATCAGGGGGGGCGTGAAAAGTAATCAGGCTAAGCCCACTAACATTCAGAAAAAAAACAAAAACAGACAAAATTCGCTGGGGGTGTAGAACTCAAAGATTTCACGTGTTTTTTAGTTTGGGCCTAGCATAAGGGTGTGCGAATAGGAATCAGACTTAAGCCCAAGGGTTTTCACTAATTGAAACGGTGCGTTGCACCTTGAAGCTTCCCTCCGTTTTCAAACTCAAATCTCAGCCGTTGGATGCGCTTAAAATGTCAAACAAATGGACTAATCGGACGGCCAGCTCATCGTCTTCTCCAAATCAGACCTAGGGTTTCAGAATTCTTTCCTTCATGCAGCCATGTTCAACCAATGCGTACTCCTTCATCTCTCAATGAAAACTCCTCATCCAAAGACCAAAAATGGTCTACTCCTCACCCTCTATAAAACCTTAGCCTCAGATTTTTCTAAAACTTCTCCAATAGCCAAACCCGATAGCTATAAGTTTAGGGCACCACTGATTTTCACTGATACGCATGCTGAAGATTCTTGATAAAACCTATACTAATGCGTTCTATTGTTCATGGTGATCATTCTAATCCTAACCTCCAGTATTATAGCACTCTAACATGTGAGTTCTTGATCACTAACCAGAAACTGCCATGGAAACAACCTTCAAGAACAGCCCTTAAACTTCTCATGAATCATCCCCTAATGGTCTCTATCACATAAATCCTAACCACGTGATCTAGAAATACATAAACAGAGAGTTTCGAATGGTTTTGCATACCTGCAAATTGATGATGGCTATGGTGGTTCCCCTTAAATTCAAGCCTTGATGCTTGCTTCCAATGATCTTCAATGGCTGTAGGTTCTTCTGTTTGCACTGGTTCTTGCTTACACCTCTTGAATCACTCTATCCAATTCTTCATGCAACTTGGAGTGAAAACTTGGATCACACAAACCAACCACGAGTTCCTCTCAACTTTCTTTGCCAATTACTCTATGATGATGATGGATGATGATGATAACAGAAATTAAGATGATTGATGAAGTTTCAATGGAGTTTGAAGAGAAAATGCAAATGGGAGTGAAGGGATCAAAATGGGGTTTGCAAGCTCAAAGAATCACCAACCAATGCACAAATGGCTTCATTTCCTTATATAGATGATGATTAACAGAATGAGAAGCTTCTAGATTGGTCCTAGAGGGATCTAGAAACTTGTGGAAATTTCATGAACTTATCATTTGATGGTATTTTGAATCATCTCATATCATGTTTGCACCTTTGGTAAACTTGTGTCAAAATCTCCTTTCATGAGATATTAGGAGTGTATGTATGAAAAACCAAGCTTTTCCTTGCCTTGTGTTAAGTTTTACCATGTTGCCTTATGATGCAAGAAACAAATTTACAAAGGAAGTCCAATTTTTAAGCCTAAACTCAAAAATGTGGCTAAACCAATGTCTCTAAAATGATGTTGGGAATCAATTTGGTATATTGGATGACCCATATTTGATTTGTAGATCTCTCAAACCAATTTTTTATTTCAACTTTTTCAACTTATATGCCTTTTTTAGGTCATTTTTCACCAACTTTGGTCAAGTTCCATTCCATGCATTTCCAAACTTCCATGACTTCTTTTCTTGACTTAAAATGGCATTTTGAACAACTTTGATGTTGGGAAGTTTTTCATTTGAAGCTCCCTTGTATGAGTTTTAGGCATAGGCTAAGAATGACCTGTAATCCTCAGATGACCAAAATACCCTTTGCTTTCCAAGACCATAAGTAGAGTTCTACAAATCATATGAAGGCATACTATACCATTCTAGAAATCTAAGACAATGAGGAACAATACTTGTGTTTACCAGAAATTCATTTGAAATCTCCTTGAGGGGTAAAAATAGCTTGGAAGTCAAGTCACTTTCATAGACAAAATTTCAGATACCTCAGATGACCTGTAACTTGCAAAGACCATAACTTGAGTTCTATAAATCTCCTTGATGTCTTCCACCACTCAAATTAAAGGTCTTTAGATCCTCTACAAGTTCCATGTTGACCAAGGATCCATTTGAAGCTTGCATTTTGACTTATCTTGCTTGGAAATTTGACCTAAATTAGGGGATTTTACACAGAAACCCTAATTTAGAAACTCCCCTTCTCCTTGATTTCTCTTGAATTCTTCTTAGCATATCACCATATCCTTCTCCACATGTCAAATGATGAACCCCACATCTCTTCAATATCCCTTAATGCCTTTCAATCAGTCAATTGACCTAGAGTTGACCCAGGGTTGACCCAGATGAAACCCTAGTTGACTGTCTTCAACTGCAATTCTTGTGACCATACCAATGACTAGTCTCCCTCTCCAAATTACTTTCTAAGTCCTCCAAGATGTCTAGATACTCCCCATGCTCATCCCACAGCTCACAACTTACTTGTTGACCCTCAGGCACTCTCAGATAGGAGATGGACTCAATGCTTGATCCACTGACTTCTCCAACTTTCAAATTCTTTTCTGATGACTTGAATGGGATTGAATTAGAATGATAACCTCTTGATAGGTCTCTAGAGATGAGAACAATGATTGGTCCCTGTTGGATGACTTGCCATGCTTATGCTATGCAGATGGTTAGGCTATGTATATGACTCTATATGTAAATGCTAATGATATTGAAACATAAACCAAGTGAATAAGGTTGGGCAAATTTTAGGGTGCAACACCCATCTCTTGCAAAGTTCTATTTTTCCTTTCTACAACTCCATTCTGTTGTGGAGTTCTAGGACAGGAGAAATCATGAGCAATGCCATTTTCATTACAATATTTTTCAAAATGTTTATTTTCAAATTCACCACCATGATCACTTTTGACTTTGACAATTTTGAAATCTTTTTCAGTTTGAATTTGTTTGCAGAAATTAAAGAACACAGAGTGTGACTCATCCTTGTGTTTTAGGAATTTTACCCATGTCCGTCTGCTGTAGTCATCAACAATGACTAATCCATACTTCTTGCCTCTTATGGATGCAGTTTTCACTGGTCCAAACAGATCAATGTGAAGTAACTCTAATGGTTTTGAAGTTGAAACAACACTTTTGGATTTAAAAGATGATTTTGAAAATTTTCCTTTCTGACATGCTTCACAAAGAGCATCTGAGTTGAACTTCAGATTAGGAAGTCCTCTGACTAGATTAAGCTTTTTAATCTGAGATATACGTCTCATATTAATATGACCCAATCTTCTGTGCCAGACCCATTGCTCCTCATTAACAGACATAAGACATTAAACATTCTGAACCTTAAGTCCTGAAAGACTAATTTTATAAATGTTGTTTTTCCTTTTACCATTAAAGAGGATTGAGCCATCCTTTTGACTAACAGCTTTACAACACTTTTGATTAAAGATAATATCATAACCATTGTCACTTAATTGACTTATGGACAATAGATTATGAGCTAACCCTTCAACAAGAAAAACATTAGTTATGGAAGGAAATTTACCATTGCCTATGGTTCCAGAGCCAATTATTTTGCCATTCTGATTCCTTCCAAACTTGACATCTCCTCCAGATCTAAGCTCCAGACTTTGGAACATAGACCTTTTTCCTGTCATATGTCGTGAGCATCCAGAGTCCAGGTACCATGACTGGAGTCTTGACTTTGCTGCTAAGGATGTCTGCAACATAGATTATTTTGTCCTTAGGTACCCAGATTTTCTTGGGTCCTTTTTGGTTAGTTGCCTTAAAGCTTTTTTTGAACATCTGTCTTTCAACATAAGACTTGTTCTGATTAGCTTTAGATTTATTAAACACAGGTTTGTTCTGATTAGAACTTGTGTGTTTAATATCATTCAAGTGACCAAATGTAAATTGAGAATATAAAGGAGGATACTTGATATCCAGTTTATCTACAGATTTTGGATTTGTATCTTCATAAGAGAAAGATTTATATCCAACACCTTTTCTATAGTTTCTGCTAATACCATAGATCATTGAAGCCATTTTGCTTCTATCTAGACTTTTAGTTAGAAACTTCCTGAAACTATAGTCATACTCTTGTAAAATATTTTTAGAGCATGATTCAGACTTTGAATCAGAGTTTAATTGAGCAAACTCTAGATTATTTTTTAATTGAAGATTTTCAGCTTTTAGTTTAGCTATTTCTTAATCAAACTTGTTACTCTCGAATTCAAAATGCTTTTGAAGCGTTTTGTATTTGAGTTTAACTTTACTATAGTTTTCAAGAATATCAGATAAACTTTCAACAAGTTCCTGTCTAGAAAGTTCAGCAAATACCTCCTCAGAATCAGATTCTGATTCTGATCCAGATGATTCAGCACTGTCCTCAATGTCAGCCATGAATGCCACATTTGCACATTCCTCTTCTGATTCTGATCCAGATGATTGCATGATGAATCTCCATGAGGAACTATGGTGATTTGTGACATTGATTCCATGAGTTTTGATGATTCTATGATGACGTGATTCTTATGATTATTTTGATGAATGATGATGCACCTAATGAGATTATTATGAGGATGATATTGACGTGTGCATCATGCATTCATATACATTCCGGACATCGGTCTAGGGCCTTGATTCTTGTGGCTTCCGTTCCATTGTGCGGATGTGAGGTATTTTATTGTGCTCCGGTTCTCGTGTAAAATCGATCCTACTGTTGTGGATCTATAGAGGGTTGACGACCCAATGTCCATCGAATTTTATTTATTAGTACCACATGCATGAGTCTTGTTGCATTTGCTTTTATGTGACGATTTGGTGTAATTTATAATGTTGTGGCCTTTGATGTTCCTTGATGATTATGATGATGTTGAATATGAAAATGACTCCATTTTATATATTAATTCCTATATTGATTATTATGAATCGTTTTATTCACCCTGCCTGTTTGAATGTTGCCTCCACGTGGGTAACGTGCAGATGACCAGGTTTAACCGTGGATGCTGTCGAAGATTTTGTGAAGTTTTTGGGTTGTTGGCCATTGTGGTGACTTAGAAGGTCTTGCTATAATAGTGTAACATCGGGTTGTGGTCTTTGAGTTAAACCATGTTTCATTGATTTTTGGTTATTTTCATTATGTTGTTGTGTAAGGAAAAATTTGGATTTGCCTTTTTGGTTCCGCTGCCATTTGAGCAATTTTTGAGTTGAATTATTGAGAAATGTACGCCCTTTGACGTGATTATTATTGTGTTTAAAATATTACTCTGATAAAAGTGATTGATTTACAATTATATTTTTGGGGTAGAAAAGGGTGTTGCAATTTGAGTATATTTTGGATGTGCTTTAGGAATGATGAACATTTGATGATGATAAAGTGTTCAAAGAACTTAGGCTTGAGTGTTAAACTTTAACAGTCTCTTTCATTCAAGATTGATTGAGAAAAATGTTTATAGACCATGAACGCTGATAGTGATCAATGGTTCAAAGAGTTGAGCTATAACGCTAGACTCTAACACTTCTTGGTCCAATTTTATTTATTAAGTGTTTTAAGGATGAAAGAATGAAAAATTGGCTACCTCAATGTACAAGACTTGAGACCAATCTTTCAAGGGTTTTGCTAGAATTCTAGATTCCAACAATCCTTTCCTTTCAAGTTTATTTTAAAAGAGTATTTATGTATTTTGAAGTATGTTAGCTCTCTTTGAATAAGGAAGTCTTGAGATGGTACTTGACAAAGGGGAAAAGTTGAAGAGGGCACTTGACAAAGGGGCCTAAACTTTATTAGAACATTGATAAAGAATCAAATGTTTGTTAGGGGTCTTGATGAAGGGCCAAGGATCTTTATTATGAATGGTTCAATTTTTTAGGGTTAAGTTTGGACTGAGTTGCTTCATGTTTAGGATCTGGACTAGGTTTTGAAGAAAAGTCCCATAATCTTGATGGGGGTTAGGGTTTTATGAAAGGTGAAGGTGTTGGAAAAGTTATAATCTTGATGAGAGGGTCATGATCTTGACGAAGATTAGGGTTTGATGAGGGGTTATGATCTTGATGAAGATTAGGGTTTGTTGAGGGGTTATGATCTTGATGAAGATTAGGGTTTGAATGGAAGGTTGTAAACTCTTGATGAATATTATAGTTTGGATGGAAGATTGGTAATCTTAATGACGATTAGGGTTTGAGTGTAAGGTTGTAATCTTGATGAAGATTAGGGTTTGAATGGAAGGTTGATGGTCTTAATGAATATTAGGGTTTGAATGGAGGTTTGGTAATATTAATTAAGATTAGGGTTTGATGAGAGGTTATGGTTTTGACAATACCACTTACTTATACATGATTTAAATAAGTTATAACTTCTACTCTAAAGGTAGGTTAGGATGGAATGATTTGACAAAGTCATGAGGGGTGTTTAGAATAGGGACCAGTTTAGGCTAGCAAAGAGCTTATAAGCTACATAGATGAAAAATCATCTAAGGGTGACTTGACAAAGTCACAAAGGGAAAGGCATGATAGTAATCAACCAAAGTGAACTGTGAGTTTACAAGTTATATAGATGAAAACAACATTTAAGGATGACTTGACATAGTCAAAGAGGAAACAAACATGTTAAATACAAAAGGGACGCACACTTACATTCATAAGGAAGAGACATCATCAAGTTTAATGCGTGAAAGAGAGTGTGAGCCTGATATTGTTAGTTTCAATACTTTGATTAATGAAAAGGTAAATTCTTGTGTTATTCTGTCTGGCTTAGCTGTTCAACTTTTGGATGAAGTAGGTATGTTTGGTCTTAGACCAGATAGAATAACTTATAATACGCTTATAAGTGGCGCGCATAACCTACATATCGGTGCTATCAAGCCTTATAAGATCAGACTGATGCTAATAAGACCATCGACGTGATTTAAACACCCCACCTGAAGCAAGAATAAAAAAAATCATCTAATTGTGGTGTGGTCCCATAACGAGTGACGTGATACAAAATAATTGTCAAAGTTTAAGTCAACAAAATTACTTAAAAGGGACACAATTAGGGTTAAACACGACACGATTACGAAAATTTAATATTTTACCGATAAATAAATAAATATGTTTAGTGTTCAAGAGTCATATTTTATATTGTCCTAGGAGTCTTTTTGAGTTACAGGAAAGTGGAAATGAAGGTTATCAATAGGATTTAGTTCTTCATCAATGTAAGTATTAATATTAGTTTTTCAATTGTTAAAACCATGAATCTCTTAAGGAGGAGCGACTATTTCCCTAAGATTAGGTTCCCTCTAGATGATTCTATCCTAAACATGTGATTATATATAGTTCTTTGCGGCTGACAGGTTAATGGCTCTATGTATTTAATTATATAATTCTATTTATGTTTATTGTTTTATCCCGTCTAAGGAATTGTGAGAAATAATCTAGAGGACAGTGAGACTCAGCGGTAATTTATTTATCTAATTGGTAGGAATATGAAATTTAATGATCATTTGCGTTGTGACGTGAATAATCTCGGCCATTGGTAAAGTTTTACGCATTATAAAATCTTTGTTTTTGTGATTGGAAACTCATATAGTACCTCTGAGACTACTTGGATGAAGTGAGTATTCATTCAATTCGAGACTCCTATTTTCTAGGAGGTTGCGAGGTGTGATTTCATTTTTTATAAAACTAAATTTTTATTTATGTATCAGAATACATTTTTCTTAGTAATTGAAAACTCCCAGTATCTGGGAGGTTGCCAGTACGTAATTCTCTATTTCGTAAAGGGTCTTAAAAACATAGTTGTTATGGAGTACTAGCCATAGAAATTCTCATATATATGAGTAGATGATTCAAAAGGAGAACTTAATCACTTTTAATTATATTTGTAAATTGTGGTCATTATCCTTTAGTTTACTATTAGCACACAACCTATTAATTATGCTCAACACACCATTAACAACACTTGTTCTTTCACTCATTGTTGGCATAATTATTAATGCACTATTTTCCAATTAACAAACAACATTGCAAATGTTTGTGCCACCTTGGAGCTTTGTTTTTTAAGATTTCCCTTAAAAGAAGGTTTTTACGATCCATATTATGGCTATCAAAATACTTGTCATATAAGATTTCACCCATTGTTGATACAATATATTTTATAGAAAAAATATTCTCATTGGACCTATTGAATTCAAATAGGTTAAGCTTGTAGGAGGCGTTCACTACCTCAAGGTTACCATCACCAACTCGAGGGCTTATCTATTAGCGTGCAGCATGGTGACTAGCTCTAGAAACATTATGAGGAGAATAAATGTCATAAATTATGAATTGGGCGCCATGAAAATCTATTTTGTAAAGACATTTCATCCCTTTAGTTAGTTAGACAAGACAAAACAAAAGACAAACTACAATTTCAATTAATGGTTTTTCATCCAAAAAGAAAATAGAGAACCAAATTAGTATAGGAATTCTCCAAGCTATATATGAACACATATTTAATATAGGTTTCAATACAAGAAACAAAACCATTGACTAACAAAAAAGTTTTAGAAATATTAGGATATGTTAAAATAGTAGAGAAACAATTACACTACTCTCTCATGAAATTGCGCCTCTTCAGTTTGCTATATTTATCTCAGCCACTAGATGACATATGAGTGAAATAAGAAGAGGCTTTACGTAACCATTTTTGGTTGATATTAATAACATTATTCAAACACATTATTGCAGGTTTAATTTCTACATGAATTTAAACACGCAAAATTATTATAACATATAGAGCAAAGATATTTTTGTTTGAACTATTAATTGTGTCTTTAGGTATCCTGGTTTAGTTTTAAATTATAGGTTATTGGGGGAGGTTGGGGTTCTTTTACCTTAACCTTTGTGACCGCTTCAAATTGAGAAATAATCAGTTCTGCAAAAATCAACAAGGTGTGATTTTCTAATGGCGACAATTGATTCCACAATGCATAAGCCAACAAGAAAAGTGAATGATTCTTCAATATGATAAATAGCCACAACGATTCAACCTAACTATTAATTAGTGCAAACATGGATTATGATTAGAAAAAATTGAGATGGAGACACGAGGAAGATTGAGAATATAAGACACATGTTTAAAAAATATGGAGGTAAATAGGAAGGTGGAACGGTTAGTGTAGGAAATAAATATTTTGGAGTTTTAGGGGGCAAGTTAGAGGAAAAAGGTAGTGAGAATGAAAAATAGCAGCACCCCTATATATTTTCAAGAAAAGATCTAGGATGGCTGTAAGAAACTGTCTCAAGAACGACCCTTAATCATGAGTGAAGGTATTATTAAGAGAACTATTGCGACTCAAGTGTCAGCAAAGTTATAAATTTATTTTAGTTGTACACTATCTATGAACATTTATTGTAAATGTATGGTCACCTTTAATATCCCTCATTGATTAAAAAAATATAAAACAATTAATATTGGGGAAAAATAGAACCGAATTTATCTATATGACATATCCGATAAGTCTACAACGGCAAAAACAATTTTTAGCATGATAACATTTTTTATAAGTAAAAAAAAACTTATTTTGAGAGTGGGATTTAAACCCACACATTTTCGAATCAAAACATTCATCTGGCGCCTTAGATTAGAGGGATATTAAGTATAGAAGAAGCATATACCGTGAAGGAAAATAAAAAGGTGGAGGATTATCGTAGGAAATAATATTTTGGAATTTTAAGGTGCGATTTAACAGAAAAATAGCGCGTGAACAAACAATAATAATGTTCTACTATCACTCTCTTTGAACATATGTTGTTAATGTATGCTTACCATATTAAATATGATATTATATACCCCTCATTGATTAAGAAAATTTTAAAAATAAAACCGGGAGAAAAATAGAACTAGACTTATCAACATGACATATTCAATAGGTCTATAACGCCAAAAAAAGATTTAACATGACATTTTTTATAAGTCAAAAACCAAAATGTTGAGAGTGGGATTTGAACCCACGCCCTTTCGGACCAGAACCTTAATCTGGCGCCTTAGACCAACTCGGCCATCTCAACTTTATTGTTATAATGTTGAGAATTATTTATTTTAATGATTATGTTTTATGTGCAGACAAATTTTTTTTGTCTAGTAGTATAACGGTCATAGTTTTACTATATCAAGGTATAATTCATCACTTAATTGGGGCGGTTCTAAGCGTTTTCCATATATAAGAGTGACTTTGTGCCACATCAAGATATGTTTTATTCATTTATTCTTGAAACTTACACCTCTAAGACCTCACTGGCTTAGATGTTAGAGGTATTAACTTTGCACGTACACCCTTCTCTCTTTACCTAACAACGACTTTTATCGTCAAGTTAGAGAGTTTCCACAATGGTCTTCAATAACACATCAATATTTCATGTTCCACATAAAAATTGTGCCGCTGTTTGTGGGAATTATTTCTTGATTCTCAGAAATTTCCACATCAAATTCTTCTAAATTTATGTGTTGTGCCACCACAATCGCTTTTGTTAATTGAACCAATAAAATGTAAATTTTCATAACTATCAAGAACAGTATATCTAAAAATCCCTCGATTAATTATTCATCAAAGCGTCACCTCATTGGTATTCACCACTACACAAACTTCGTCTTTTTTTCCTTTGTCATCACCCTCATCTCCTAAATATCTTGAGGATTATCGCGCCTCAAATAGCAACTCAATAAAATCATGAAAAGACATGTCATATGATCAAAACCAAGGGTAAACAAAGGAAATTCAAAGATGAAAGACCTATTCTCAGGTTTAGAGACAATGAAATGGTGGGCGGTATCGTCAACAAAGTACATTCATTGGTAATAATAACTATTATAGACAATCACAATGTGTCAATAATCATGATTAATTGGGAAAGATCTTGTCATATAATGCATGTCGGTCTCTTCAAAATATTAGTGTTGGAAAGGGGGATATTATCTCCTATCACATGCACCCTCTATATGCATTTAATGACTTTGTAACACACTTTTGGGGTAGCATAAATTTGATGGTCTCATTTGGAGAAGTAAGAGATATGAGGATGGTTGACATAGAGTTCCCGATGGTTCCCTACAAAATTATCTACAATTGTATATTGGGAAGACCATTCTTCGACGCTCATGATATCTTCGCTTCTACCGTTAACCTAAAGATGAAGTATCATAATGCTTATGATGAACTGATGAACGTTCATGCTGATTTGACAATATCATCTCAAAAACTTTAATCATTACTAAAATACTCGACTAGACAACTCTCTAGCAAGAGAGGAGAGTGAAAACGTAGTTGTCGTACCTCGAAAAATGAGAATGACCTCGCAAAGCGCAATCGCACACCCGCTTGATGGACTTAACAAATTCGCCACCGATCTTTATTTATTCCCATAGAGGGAAAGGGAAAATATTGAATAAAACCCCTAAAAGAAAAGATAAGATATGGTGATCACAACCAATGTCTGAGTTCAGGAGTCGGTTACACTAAGATAAGGTATTAGCACCCCTCACGTCCGTTGTATTTAACGGAAACCATTTAATTAGGGTTGAATGAATGTTAGCTTAATGTTTGTTTCTAATCTTATGCTTATGGAGTGGGAAAAAGAGAGGAAATGGTTTTAGATTATTAATAGGAAATACCTAAGAGGTTTTATTATTAGGATGCTCGCCAAGACTTTGCAGTATCGTGCCTACGTATCCTTACAAGGATGGAATCAGAGCAATCGTAGTTCGGGTAAACTTTGTTGGTTAATTTTAGAGAAAGCTAAATTGTATTAATCAACTTAAGAACTTTGTTTTACCCAAAAACAAGTGAGGAATGGACATTTTCATCACACTGAATGGATTTACAAATCTCGTTCATGCCACTTATCTCAACTCAATGGTTGTAAGTAAAACATTTCCCTAGTGTTTATTAAGACAACATCTTTCATTTGAAAAGAGTATTTGGTCTTATTAGATATCTTGAAGTTTTGTTTAATAAAATTCACTTGATTAAAATCAAGGTTTACTCATGACTATATTAGATGTTTTGGTCTCTTTA
Organism: Lathyrus sativus; assembly: GCA_963859935.3. Classification (NCBI taxonomy): domain Eukaryota; kingdom Viridiplantae; phylum Streptophyta; class Magnoliopsida; order Fabales; family Fabaceae; genus Lathyrus; species Lathyrus sativus. The sequence goes on along the minus strand of CAWUDS030004439.1, from coordinate 3,930,109 downwards.
TGATAATCAAGGTTTATCCATAAAAATGGCGATTTGAGTATATTTTAGATATGCTTTAGGAATGATGAACATTTGATGATGATAAAGTATTCAAAGAGCTTATGCTTGTGTGTGAAACACTAACAGTCTCTTTCATTCAAGATTGATTGAGAAAACTGTTTATAGACCATGAACGATGATAGTGATCAATGGTTCAAAGAGTTGTGCTATAACGCTAGACTCTAACACTTCTTGGTCCAATGTTATTTATTAAGTGTTTTAAGGATGAAAGAATGAAAAATTGGCTACCTCAATGTACAAGACTTGAGACCAATCTTTCAAGGGTTTTGCTAGAATTCTAGATTCCAACAATCCTTTTCTTTCAAGTTTATTTTAAAAGAGTATTTATGTATTTTGAAGTATGTTAGCTCTCTTTGAAGAAGGAAGTCTTGAGATGGTACTTGAAAAAGAGGAAAAGTTGAAGAGGGCACTTGACAAAGGGGCCTAAACTTTATTAAAACATTGATAAAGAATTAAATGTTTGTTAGGGTCTTGATGAAGGGCCTAGGATCTTCTTATGAATGGTTCAAATTTTTAGGGTTAAGTTTGGACTGAGTTGCTTGATGTTTAGGATCTGGACTAGGTTTTGAAGAAAAGTCCCATAATCTTGATGGGGGTTAGGGTTTTATGAAAGGTGAGGGTGTTGGAGAAGTTATAATCTTGATGAGAGGGTCATGATCTTGGCGAAGATTAGGGTTTGATGAGGAGTTATGATCTTGATGATGATTAGGGTTTGCTGAGGGGTTATGATCTTGATGAAGATTAGGGTTTGAATGGAAGGTTGTAATCTTGATTAATATTATAGTTTAGATGGAAGATTGGTAATATTAATGACGATTAGGGTTTGAGTGGAAGGTTGTAATCTTGATGAAGATTAGGGTTTGAATGGAAGGTTGATGGTCTTAATGAATATTAGGGTTTGAATGGAGTTTTGGTAATATTAATTAAGATTAAGGTTTGATGAGAGGTTATGGTTTTGACAATACCACTTACTTATACATGATTTAAAGAAGTTATAGCTTCTACCCTAAAGGTAGGTTAGGGTGGAATGATTTGAAAAAGTCATGGGGGATGTTTAGAGTAGGGACCAGTTTAGGGTAGCAAAGAGCTTATAAGCTACATAGATGAAACATCATCTAAGGGTGACTTGACAAAGTCAAAAGGGAAAGGCATGATAGTAATCAGCCAAAGTGAACAGTGAGTTTACAAGTTATATAGATGAAAAAAACATTTAAGGATGACTTGACATAGTCAAAGGGGAAACAAACATGTTAAATACAAAAGAGACGCACACTTACATTCATAAGGAAGAGACATCATCAAGTTTAATGCGTGAAAGAGAGTGTGAGCCTGATATTGTTAGTTTCAATACTTTGATTAATACAAAGGTAAAGTCTTGTTTTATTCTGTTTGGTTTAGCTGTTCAGCTTTTGGATGAAGTAGGTATGTTTCGTCTTAGACCAGATATAATAACTTATAATACGCTTATAAGAGGCACGCATAACCTACATATCGGTGCTATCAAGCCTTATAAGACCAGACTGATGCTATTAAGACCATCGACATGATTTTAACACCCTACCTGAAGCAAGAATAAAAAAAAAATCTAATTGTGGTGTGGTCCCATAACGAGTGACGTGATACAAGATAATTGTCAAAGTTTAAGTCAACAAAATTACTTAAAAGGGACACAATTAAGGTTAGACACGACACGATAACGAAAATTTAAATTTTTACCGATAAATAAATAAATAAATATGTTTAGTGTTCAAGAGTCATATTTTATATTGTCGTAGGAGTCTTTTTGAGTTTCAGAAAAGTAGAAATGAAGGTTATCAATAGGATTTAGTTCTTCATCAATGTAAGTATTAATATTTGTTTTTCAATTGTTAAAACCATGAATATCTTAAGGAGGAGCGACTATTTCCCTAAGATTAGGTTCCCTCTAGATGATTCTATCCTAAACATGTGATTATATATAGTTCTTTGCGGATGACAGGTTAATGGCTCTATGTATTTAATTATATAATTCTATTTATGTTTATTGTTTAATCCCGTCTGGGGAATTGGGAGAAATGATCTAGAGGACAGTGAGACTCAGCGTTAATTTATTTATCTAATTGGTAGGAATATGAAATTTAATGTTCATTTGTGTTGTGACGGGAATAATCTCGGCCATTGGTAAAGTTTTACACACTATAAAATCTTTGTTTTTGTGATTGGAAACTCATATAGTACCTCTGAGACTACTTGGATGAAGTGAGTATTCATTCAATTCGAGACTCCTATTGTCTAGGAGGTTGCGAGGTGTGATTTCATTTTTTATAAAACTAAATTTTTATTTATATATCAGAATACATTTTTCTTAGTAATTGAAAACTCCCAGTATCTGGGAGGTTGCAAGTACATAATTCTCTATTTCGTAAAGGGTCTTAAAAAACATAGTTGTTATGGAGTACTAGCCATAGAAATTCTCATATATATGAGTAGATGATTCAAAAGGAGAACTTAATCACTTTTAATTATATTTGTAAATTGTGGTCATTATCCTTTAGTTTACTATTAGCACACAACCTATAAATTACGCTCAACACACCATTAACAACACTTGTTCTTTCACTCATTGTTGGCATAATTATTACTGCACTATTTTCCAGTTAACAAACAACATTGCAAATCTTTATGCCACCTTGGAGCTTTGTTTTTAAGATTTCCCTTAAAAGAAGGTTAATTACGATCCATATTATGGCTATCAAAATACTTGTCATATAAGATTTCACCCATTGTTGATACAATATATTTTATAGAAAAAATATTCTCATTGGACCTATTGACTTCAAATAGGTTGAGCTTGTAGGAGACGTTCACTACCTCAAAGTTACCATCACCAACTCGAGGGCTTATCTATTAGCGTGCAGCATGGTGACTAGCTCTAGAAACATTATGAGGTGAATAAATGTCATAAATTATGAATTAGGCGCCATGAAAATCTATTTTGTAAAGACATTTCAGCCACTTAGTTAGTTAGACAAGACAAAACAAAAGACAAACTACAATTTCAATTAATGGTTTTTCATCCAAAAAGAAAATAGAGAACCAAATTAGTATGGGAATTCTCCAAGCTATGTATGAACACATATTCCAATATAGGTTTCAATACAAGAAACAAAACCATTGACTAACAAAAAAGTTTTAGAAATATTAAGATATGCTAAAATAGTAGAGAAACAATTACACTACTCTCTCATGAAATTGCGCCTCTTTAGTTTGCTATATCTATCTCAGCCACTAGATGACATATGAGTGAAATAAGAAGAGGCTTTACGTAACCATTTTTGGTTGATATTAATAACATTATTCAAACACATTATTGCAGGTTTAATTTCTAACATGAATTTAAAGAGACAAAATTATTATAACATATAGAGCAAAGATATTTTTGTTTGAACTATTAATTGTGTCTTTAGGTATCTAGGTTTAGTTTTAAATTATAGGTTATTGGGGGAGGTTGGGGTTCTTTTACCTTAACCTTTGTGACCGCTTCAAATTGAGAAATAATCAGTTCTGCAAAAATCAACAAGGTCTAATTCTCTAATGGCGACAATTGATTCCACAATGCATAAGCCAACAAGAAAAGTGAATGATTCTTCAATATGATAAATAGCCACAACGATTCAACCTAACTATTAATTAGTGCAAACATGGATTATGATTAGAAAAAATTGAGGGATGAAGACACGAGGAAGATTGAGAATATAAGACACATGTTTAAAAAATATGGAGGTAAATAGGAAGGTGGGACAATTAGTGTAGGAAATAAATATTTTGGAGTTTTAGGGGGCAAGTTAGAGGAAAAAGGTAGTGAGAATGAAAAATAGCAGCACCCCTATAACTTTTCAAGAAAAGATCTAGGATGGCTGTAAGAAACTGTCTCAAGAACGGCCCTTAATCATGAGTGAAGGTATTATTAAGAGAGCACCCCCTATAACTTTTCAAGAAAAGATCTAGGATGGCTGTAAGAAACTGTCTCAAGAACGGCCCTTAATCATGAGTGAAGGTATTATTAAGAGAACTATTGCGACTCAAGTGTCAGCAAAGTTATAAATTTATTTTAGTTGTACACTATCTATGAACATTTATTGTAAATGTATGGTTACCTTTAATATCCCTCATTGATTAAAAAAATGTTGAGAGTGGGATTTGAACCCACGCCCTTTCGGACCAGAACCTTAATCTGGCGCCTTAGACCAACTCGGCCATCTCAACTTTATTGTTATAATGTTGAGAATTATTTATTTTAATGATTATGTTTTATGTGCAGACAATTTTTTTTTTGTCTAGTAGTATAACGGTTATAGTTTTACTATATCAAGGTATAATTCATCACTTAATTGGGGCGGTTCTAAGTGTTTTCCATATATAAGAGTGAGTTTGTGCCACATCAAGATATGTTTTATTCATTTATTCTTGAAACTTACACCTCTAAGACCTCACTAACTTAGATTTTAGAGGTATTAACTTTGCACGTACACCCTTCTCTCTTTACCTAACAACGACTTTTATCGTCAAGTTAGAGAGTTTCCACAATGGTCTTCAATAACACATCAATATTTCATGTTCCACATAAAAATTGTGCCGCTGTTTGTGGGAATTATTTCTTGATTCTCAGAAATTTCCACATCAAATTCTTCTAAATTTATGTGTTGTGCCACCACAATCGCTTTTGTTAATTGAACCAATAAAATGTAAATTTTCATAACTATCAAGAACAGTATATCTAAAAATCCCTCGATTAATTATTCATCAAAGCGTCACCTCATTGGTATTCACCACTACACAAACTTCGTCTTTTTTTCCTTTGTCATCACCCTCATCTCCTAAATATCTTGAGGATTATCGCGCCTCAAATAACAACTCAATAAAATCATGAAAAGACATGTCATATGATCAAAACCAAGGGTAAACAAAGGAAATTCAAAGATGGAAGACCTATTCTCAGGTTTAGAGACAATGAAATGGTGGGCGGTATCGTCAACAAAGTACATTCATTGGTAATAATAACTATTATAGACAATCACAATGTGTCAATAATCATGATTAATTGGGAAAGATCTTGTCATATAATGCATGTCGGTCTCTTCAAAATATTAGTGTTGGAAAGGGGGATATTATCTCCTATCACATGCACCCTCTATATGCATTTAATGACTTTGTAACACACTTTTGGGGTAGCATAAATTTGATGGTCTCATTTGGAGAAGTAAGAGATACGAGGATGGTTGACATAGAGTTCCCGATGGTTCCCTACAAAATTATCTACAATTGTATATTGGGAAGACCATTCTTCATCGCTCATGATATCTTCGCTTCTACCGTTAACCTAAAGATGAAGTATCATAATGCTTATGATGAACTGATGAACGTTCATGCTGATTTGACAATATCATCTCAAAAACTTTAATCATTACTAAAATACTCGACTAGACAACTCTCTAGCAATAGAGGAGAGTGAAAACGTAGTTGTCGTACCTCGAAAAATGAGAATGACCTCGCAAAGCGCAATCGCACACCCGCTTGATGGACTTAACAAATTCGCCACCGATCTTTATTTATTCCCATAGAGGGAAAGGGAAAATATCGAATAAAACCCCTAAAAGAAAAGATAAGATATGGTGATCGCAACCAATGTCTGAGTTCAGGAGTCGGTTACACTAAGATAAGGTATTAGCACCCCTCACGTCCGTTGTATTTAACGGAAACCATTTAATTAGGGTTGAATGAATGTTAGATTAATGTTTGTTTCTAATCTTATGCTTATGGAGTGGGAAAAAGAGAGGAAATGGTTTTAGATTATTAATAGGAAATACCTAAGAGGTTTTATTATTAGGATGCTCGCCAAGACTTTGCAGTATCGTGCCTACGTATCCTTACAAGGATGGAATCAGAGCAATCGTAGTTCGGGTTAACTTTGTTGGTTAATTTTAGCGAAAGCTAAATTGTATTAATCAACTTAAGAACTTTGTTTTACCCAAAAACAAGTGAGGAATGGACATTTTTGTCACACTGAATGGATTTATAAATCTCGTTCATGCCACTTATCTCAACTCAATGGTTGTAAGTAAAACATTTCCCTAGTGTTTATTAAGACAACATCTTTCATTTGAAAAGAGTATTTGGTATTATTAGATATCTTGAAGTTTTGTTTAATAAAATTCACTTGATTAAAATCAAGGTTTACTCATGACTATATTAGATGTTTTGGTCTCTTTATGATAATCAAGGTTTGTCCATAAAAATGGCGATTTGAGTATATTTTAGATGTGCTTTAGGAATGATGAACATTTGATGATGATAAAGTGTTCAAAGAGCTTATGCTTGAGTGTTAAACTCTAACAGTCTCTTTCATTCAAGATTGATTGAGAAAACTGTTTATAGACCATTAACGATGATAGTGATCAATGGTTCAAAGAGTTGTGCTATAACGCTAGACTTTAACACTTCTTGGTCCAATGTTATTTATTAAGTGTTTTAAGGATGAAAGAATGAAAAATTGGCTACCTCAATGTACAAGACTTGAGACCAATCTTTCAAGGGTTTTGCTAGAATTCTAGATTCCAATAATCCTTTTCTTTCAAGTTTATTTTAAAAGAGTATTTATGTATTTTGAAGTATGTTAGCTCTCTTTGAAGAAGGAAGTCTTGAGATGGCACTTGACAAAGGGGAAAAGTTGAAGAGGGCACTTGACAAAGGGGCCTAAGTTTTATTATAACATTGATAAAGAGTCAAAGGTTTGTTAGGGGTCTTGATGAAGGGCCAAGGATCTTCTTATGAATGGTTCAAATTTTTAGGGTTAAGTTTGGATTGAGTTGCTTGATGTTTAGGATCTGGACTAAGTTTTGAAGAAAAGTCCCATAATCTTGATGGGGGTTAGGGTTTTATGAAAGGTGAGGGTGTTGGAGAAGTTATAATCTTGATGAGAGGGTCATGATCTTGACGAAGATTAGGGTTTGATGAGGGGTTATGATCTTGATGAAGATTAGGGTTTGCTGAGGGGTTATGATCTTGATGAAGATTAGGGTTTGAATGGAAGGTTGTAATCTTGATGAATATTATAGTTTGGATGGAAGATTGGTAATATTAATGACGATTAGGGGTTGAGTGGAAGGTTGTAATCTTGGTGAAGATTAGGGTTTGAATGGAAGGTTGATGGTCTTAATGAATATTAGGGTTGGAATGGAGGTTTGGTAATATTAATTAAGATTAGGGTTTGATGAGAGGTTATGGTTTTGACAATACCACTTACTTATACATGATTTAAAGAAGTTATAGCTTCTACCCTAAAGGTAGGTTAGGGTGGAATGATTTGAAAAAGTCATGGGGGATGTTTAGAGTAGGGACCAGTTTAGGGTAGCAAAGAGCTTATAAGCTACATAGATGAAACATCATCTAAGGGTGACTTGACAAAGTCAAAAGGGAAAGGCATGATAGTAATCAACCAAAGTGAACAGTGAGTTTACAAGTTATATAGATGAAAACAACATTTAAGGATGACTTGACATAGTCAAAGGGGAAACAAACATGTTAAATACAAAAGAGACGCACACTTACATTCATAAGGAAGAGACATCATCAAGTTTAATGCGTGAAAGAGAGTGTGAGCCTGATATTGTTAGTTTTAATACTTTGATTAATGCAAAGGTAAAGTCTTGTGTTATTCTGTCTGGTTTAGCTGTTCAGCTTTTGGATGAAGTAGGTATGTTTGGTCTTAGACCAGATATAATAACTTATAATACGCTTATAAGAGGCGCGCATAACCTACATATCGGTGCTATCAAGCCTTATAAGATCAGACTGATGCTATTAAGACCATCGACATGATTTTAACACCCCACTTGAAGCAAGAATAAAAAAAAAAATATCTAATTGTGGTGTGGTCCCATAACGAGTGATGTGATACAAGATAATTGTCAAAGTTTAAGTCAACAAAATTACTTAAAAGGGACATAATTAGGGTTAGACACGACACCATAACGAAAATTTAAATTTTTATCGATAAATAAATAAATAAATATGTTTAGTGTTCAAGAGTCATATTTTATATTGTGGTAGGAGTCTTTTTGAGTTTCAGAAAAGTAGAAATGAAGGTTATCAATAGGATTTAGTTCTTCATCAATGTAAGTATTAATATTTGTTTTTCAATTGTTAAAACCATGAATATCTTAAGGAGGAGCGACTATTTCCCTAAGATTAGGTTCCCTCTAGATGATTCTATCCTAAACATGTGATTATATATAGTTCTTTGCGGATGACATGTTAATGGCTCTATGTATTTAATTATATAATTCTATTTATGTTTATTGTTTAATCCCGTCTGGGGAATTGGGAGAAATGATCTAGAGGACAGTGAGACTCAGCGGTAATTTATTTATCTAATTGGTAGGAATATGAAATTTAATGATCATTTGTGTTGTAACGGGAATAATCTCGGCCATTGGTAAAGTTTTACACATTATAAAATCTTTGTTTTTGTGATTGGAAACTCATATAGTACCTCTGAGACTACTTGGATGAAGTGAGTATTCATTCAATTCGAGACTCCTATTGTCTAGGAGGTTGCGAGGTGTGATTTCATTTTTTATAAAACTAAATTTTTATTTATGTATCAGAATACATTTTTCTTAGTAATTGAAAACTCCCAGTAATTGGGAGGTTGCAAGTACATAATTCTCTTTTTCGTAAAGGGTCTTAAAAAACATAGTTGTTATGGAGTACTAGCCATAGAAATTCTCATATATATGAGTAGATGATTCAAAAGGAGAACTTAATCACTTTTTATTATATTTGTAAATTGTGGTCATTATCCTTTAGTTTACTATTAGCACACAACCTATCAATTACGCTCAACACACCATTAACAACACTTGTTCTTTCACTCATTGTTGGCATAATTATTACTGCACTATTTTCCAGTTAACAAACAACATTGCAAATGTTTGTGCCACCTTGGAGCTTTGTTTTTAAGATTTCCCTTAAAAGAAGGTTATTTACGATCCATATTATGGCTATCAAAATACTTGTCATATAAGATTTCACCCATTGTTGATACAATATATTTTATAGAAAAAATATTCTCATTGGACCTATTGACTTCAAATAGGTTGAGCTTGTAGGAGACGTTCACTACCTCAAAGTTACCATCACCAACTCGAGGGCTTATCTATTAGCGTGCAGCATGGTGACTAGCTCTAGAAACATTATGAGGAGAATAAATGTCATAAATTATGAATTGGGCGCCATGAAAATCTATTTTGTAAAGACATTTCAGCCACTTAGTTAGTTAGACAAGACAAAACAAAAAGACAAACTACAATTTCAATTAATGGTTTTTCATCCAAAAAGAAAATAGAGAACCAAATTAGTATAGGAATTCTCCAAGCTATATATGAACACATATTCCAATATAGGTTTCAATACAAGAAACAAAACCATTGACTAACAAAAAAGTTTTAGAAATATTAAGATATGCTAAAATAGTAGAGAAACAATTACACTACTCTCTCATGAAATTGCGCCTCTTTAGTTTGCTATATCTATCTCAGCCACTAGATGACATATGAGTGAAATAAGAAGAGGCTTTACGTAACCATTTTTGGTTGATATTAATAACATTATTCAAACACATTATTGCAGGTTTAATTTCTAACATGAATTTAAAGAGACAAAATTATTATAACATATAGAGCAAAGATATTTTTGTTTGAACTATTAATTGTGTCTTTAGGTATCTAGGTTTAGTTTTAAATTATAGGTTATTGGGGGAGGTTGTGGTTCTTTTACCTTAACCTTTGTGACCGCTTCAAATTGAGAAATAATCAGTTCTGCAAAAGTCAACAAGGTCTAATTCTCTAATGGCGACAATTGATTCCACAATGCATAAGCCAACAAGAAAAGTGAATGATTCTTCAACATGATAAATAGCCACAACGATTCAACCTAACTATTAATTAGTGCAAACATGGATTATGATTAGAAAAAATTGAGGGATGGAGACACGAGGAAGATTGAGAATATAAGACACATGTTTAAAAAATATGGAGGTAAATAGGAAGGTGGGACGATTAGTGTAGGAAATAAATATTTTAGAGTATTAAGGCGCAAGTTAGAGGAAAAAGGGAGTGGGAATGAGAAATAGCAGCACCCCTATAACTTTTCATGAAAAGATCTAGGATGACTGTAAGAAATTGTCTCAAGAACGGCCCTTAATCATGAGTGAAGGTATTATTAAGAGAACTATTGTGACTCAAGTGTCAGCAAAGTTATAAATTTATTTTAGTTGTACACTATCTATGAACATTTATTGTAAATGTATGGTTACCTTTAATATCCCTCATTGATTAAAAAAATATAAAACAATTAATATTGGGGAAAAATAGAACCGAACTTATCTATATGACATATTCGATAAGTCTACAATGGCAAAAAATTTTTTAGCATGATAACATTTTTTATAAGTAAAAAAAAACTTATTTTGAGAGTGGAATTTAAACCCACACATTTTTTAACCAAAACTTTCATCTGGCGCCTTAGACTAGAAGGATATTAAGAATAGAAGAAGCATATACCGGAATTTGAAGGAAAAAAAAAAGGTGGAGGATTATCGTAGGAAAGAATATTTTGGAATTTTAAGGTGCGATTTAACAGAAAAATAGCGCGTGAACAAACAATAATAACGTTCATTTAGTTTTTTCATGAAAAACTCTAGGACGCTTGGAGGAAATTGTCTTAAGAACCGCCCTTAGTCATGGGTGAAGGCGATATTGAAAGAACTGTCGCGACTTAAGTATTGCAAAATTATACATTTATGGTAATTATAATATCACTCTCTTTGAACATATGTTGTCAATGTATGCTTATTGTAACACCCATTTTAATTATTTAGTCTTTTGGTGTTATTTTATTTTGGTGTGTCCTTTGTGGGGGGAAGTGTATCTGAGCGCGTGGGTGGGTGTCCTTGAGTTATAGGAGTTATTTAATAAAATATAGAGTTTAATAATAATATAATATAATCAATAATGATGATAATCTAATAATTAGTAATATTATTATTATTATTATTATTAGAATAAAATGAAATAAGGATTAAAGGGGTATTAGAAGAGGTTGAGGGAAAGGAGAGAGTTAGAACACGATAAGTCAGTTTTAGAGAGAAGAGGAAAGAGGAAGAACAAGGAGGAAGAGAAGAAGGCTAGGGCTAACAGTTCTTCAGAGTTCTTCATCAATCAGAGCATTAATCGAGGTAAGGGGGGAGAAAGTGATTGGGATTGGTATTTGCATGAAATTGGGTAGTGGGGATTCCTTAACCCCGTAGGGGTTTTGATGAATATGTTGGTTATGGTGATATGTTGATTGATTGTTGTGGATTATGATGAAATTGGTGTGCATGTTGATGTGTTTATGATTTGTTGTTGCCATTGATGACTTTGTGCATGTGTTGTTGTGAGATTGGTGATGTTCTAAGCAACGTCTGTAGTTCTGATGGTGAACATAGGTGTGGGTTCTGGAGTTAAAATTGATAGAAAATGATGGAGTAATGTTCATTGGTTGTAGTATCGATAGGACTGAAGATAAAAGTACAATGATAGGCTTGAATTTGAGCAAGATAACAGTTCTGGACTATGAGGGTTTTGAGAGATCACAGAACTCGCTAAGCGAGTAGCTAGCGAGCGAGCTAGCGAGCGATTCGCTAGGTAGTTCACTACGCGAGCTAGTAGCGAGTGTTCGCTATGGCCTCGCTAGGCGAGATGGGTAGCGAAGGCTTCCAGTAGCCACTGTCTGCCTTCGCTAGGCGAGCAGCTAGCGAGCGTTCGCTAGGGCTTCGCTAAGCGAATGAGCCAGTGAGCATGACAGCAAATTGTGATTTTTGTACGGTGAGGTGGTTCTGTTGTTTTGTAGTATTCCTTGAGTTGAGACCAGTATATATATGGTGATTGGTGGTGAAGAGTGTATACTTGACATTAAGAGGTGAAATTATGTAGTGATTGAACTTAATTAAAACAAGTAGATTGAGGTGTGAGATATGTAAGAGGTATGGTGAAGGGATCAGGGAGATCGTGTGACTTTAATTAAAACAATTAATTGATGAACAATATGTATGTATGATGTATGGTGATGTGATCAGTGGATCGTGTGCATCTTGTATGCTTGAGTTCATTTGTTGTGCATTTGGTGTTATGCATATCATGGTGTTGGTGGGACGAATCATTGCTCAAGAGGAGTGTAGATGATTCATCTGTACTCCATTGCGGAGAATGGTGGGGATAGATCATGGCCAAGGACGGGTGTATGTGATCTATCCGGGGTTCGATTGAATGAACCAATGAGTCGGTACCGCATGCATGGTGTTGAGTTGCATATTTGCATTATAGTGTGTTGTGTTGTTGTAGGACAGTAGGTCATTTTTGATGAATGTTGGGTGATAGTTTATATGATTGCTACCTTTATTTCATGTACTGTATTACCGATAATTTTGATCATGTTTTCTCACCCCTTTGTTGTTGTTGTGGTTTGTGCTTCTTCGGAAGTACAGATAATCCAGGTACTTAGCTAGCTTGGATAGTGGTGTGCGAGTCGAGTCTTAGGATGCTCTGATACGTAGCACGGGACTTGGGTGTTTATTTATTTTTATGTTGAACTCGTTTTATTTCCTGTGACGTATCATATTGGTGAACATTTTATTGAATCTTTTTATGTAATTCGGCGGATGGCCGAGAATGGTGAACTAATGAATATTTTCCGCTGTTTTGTTTTGAAAACCTTCTAATGAAGTGTATTATGAATTATGTGATGTGATATCCCACTTGTTGAGGGGAGACTATGATGTTTATTTGGATTAATCGTATTTTATTTTAATTTTGGGAAGTGGGGTGTTACAATTGGTATCAGAGCAGGTCGGTCTGTTCGGCCAGTGTAGTTGTTGAGTCTGTCCTTAGGATAGAGATTGTGTATCTTTTAACCTGGTGTTGTTAGTGTTGAGCAGTATGGAAAGAAGGAATGATGTTGTTTTGGATGCTGCTATGCAAGCGATGACGCAGGTGGTTGCTAATCAGAACCAAGCTGCGGGTGCGCAATTTGGGGATTTGGCACAGTTTCGGAGTAACAAGCCGGCGACGTTTGAAGGAGGAGTTTTGGATCCTGAAGCTGCGCAGAAGTGGCTGAAGGCAATTGTTGCACTGAGAATCGTGATACCAAGCTATTGATTAACTTGAATCTTTAATTCTTAAATTCACAACCAAACTTTAATTTATCCAAAGGAAAGGTCTAAAGAAAGAAAAACCCTTTTCGCGATGTAACAACAACGCTAAGAGATTCGGGGATTGGGGGTTGGTTATTCCTAGGGTAGGTATTTCACATCCTAAACATCTGTAGTACTCTACAGGAACCTTTTGTTTGCTTGCATGCTAAGTTTGGTAAATGTTTGCTAAGGAATGAGATTAGGTAAAAGGTGAAGGATGATAGGTAAAGACCTAAAGATAGTTTATAAGCTTGCTCACAAAGACATCGCGTCCTCTGCCTATGTATCCTTACTAGGATAGAATCAGAGCAATCATAGTTCACCTTACAAGGGATGAAGAACACTTGATTATGGTCAAGTTTCATAGGGGAACAAAAATATCCATGCTTGTGTAGAGTTTAAGACAACTCTCTAAATTTATGTTGAACTCTCAAGAAAGGGAAGTAAGTAATCATATCCATGATTCTTACACAGAGTTAACCAAACTCTATCCTAAAGTTCTACATTGTGAGACCAATTGGTTCTATCCATACGAAAAGGAGGAAGAAGGGGGAAGGTTGCTCGTCAAGATATCACATCTTGTGCCTACGTATTCTCATTGTCCAATGAGAAATCAGAGCGGTCGTAGTTCGGGCATGAACTACAGAATAAGGATCTATTGGTTATTTCCAGACAAAAAGAGGGTAAAGGTTCTATCCAGACCTATGAGTTTAAATCCTATTGGTTCTATCCAGACCAAAAGAAGGGGAAGGTTCTATCCAGACCTATGAGGGTATCCTATTGGTTCTATCCAGACCAAAAGGGGGGAGGCTCTATCCAGACCTATGATGTTTAAATCCTATTGGTTCTATCCATACCAAAAGGGGGTGAAGGTTCTATCCAAACCTATGAGTTTAATGAGCTATCTATGACCCAAAGGTCAATAGAGAGACTTTCCCTTGGAAGGGAAAAGATGAGGCAACTTGGATGAGAACTAAAGAGTTTCATCACTTTGGGGAAATAAACTTAACAAAGCATAAACATTCAAACATGATGAATATAAAGAGATATGGTTACAACCAAGAATAAACAAGCACATTACAATAAGCAAGGATTTCAATCAGGATGAATGATTACAACCAAAAGCAAGCATTTAAGATATTACAATATCAAGCAATGATTTCAATCAAGATAAATGGTTACAACCAAAGCAGACATCAAGATATTACAATATCAATGATTTCAATCAAGGTAAATGGTTACAACCAAAGAAAGCATCAAGATATTATAATATCTAGAAGGGGAAAGTTCTTTCAAGACTTAATGAAAGGTGAAAACCAAAGCATATCTTAACGAAGAATGGGGTACATCTTAATAAAGATGGAAGGGGATCTTAACAAAGATGCATCTTAACAAAGATGAGGTTTCATTAGGGCTTACAAGATGACATGTATACTTACAGGCATCATGCCTAATCAAATAATGTCATAACAGATGTAAGTGAGAAGTTCAAAACTTCATGGGAGAAAACTTTCAAGTTTTAATGATGTTTAAACACAAATGCTTACAAGCAAGAGTTTTAGTCAAACTCAAGTACCCAAGGATGCTAACAAGCCAAAATCATAACTTTAAAATAAAACTCAAAAGAGAATAAAATTAAAGTTTTGAAATGAATAAATGAGAGATAGGAAGGTGAAAACCCTAAAAACATTCATGGTAGCATGTGAAATGCAAGTAGAAAGTTCACATTTATGAGTTTTAGGTTTACCTCTTGAAGCAAGCTTAAGCAATAAGAAAACCAGAGATATTGAGAGCTCTTACAAGGTCTTCAAATGTTCTTAGGTTGATGAATAGATGCTCCAAACAACCTCCAAGCAAGCTAGTGGACGAAATGCCTTGTAAATGAAGGAAAAACTCTAAAATCCAAAGGTTTCAAAGACCAACTCACTCAAACCTTGTTACATAAGTGTGGAAGTGATTTGGATAGCTTCAATACATCATATTTGATGTGTTTGAAGTGTTTCTTGAGTTGGAAAAAGTTTGGAAATGGTTTTGGAAGGTGTTTTGCAAAAATAGATTTTGAGGGATTTTGGAGACTTAGTGAGATTTTGCAAGAATTTGGTGATTGTGTAAGGGAGAGAGTTCTAGATGGTTTCTATAATGGAACTGGTGTGTTTGTGATATAGGAAGTGAGTTCTATTTATAGCCAAAGGCCTTGGATCAAGGTATGGGCAAAAGTGAAGCAAATTGCCAATTTTAACCTTCCATCATGAAAATCTTTGAGTTTTTCAATGAAATCTTCATACTTGTCTTTAAGCCACTCTACTAAGATATTCTCCATGCCCTATATATTGTTTTCATCATGCTTGATAGGTTAGGAGGTGACTTGTTGAAGTAAAGTTGATGATTTGACAAGGGTAGCCACCTTTTTTCTCTTTCTTCACTATTCATTTTTGCAACTTGCATTAAATAATGATTTCCTTTGATCTTTGTGCCATTTTAGTGGGAATTGATATTAAAAATTTTCATTATCAATGCAAACATCATAAATGAGGTTTAGTCTTTGATTAGAATCGATTTGGAGAGGTTTTGGAATGAAAAAACTCATGCTGACCTAGTTTTGCGAATGTGAGTTTTTGCCAACTTGTGGATCTTGGTTCTCTCTAAACAGGAAGAGTTATGGAACCCACTTGTACTTTTTAAAAATCCTCAATTAGGTACTACAATATTTATGCTTGTGTTAGGAACTCATTCCCTTTGAAACTAGGTCAAAAACCCTTGTGTGGTTAAGGAGTTATGACTTTGCCCTTTTGAAAACCTTAATTTCCCAACTTTTCGATTACTTATCAATTCTTGATCCAATGGTCACAAAACTTCATGGGTAGGTGTAATATGTCATCAGGACCATTTTTGATTCCCATCTTGAGGTCAAATTCCTCATTGTTGAAAAGTTGACTTTTCGGTCAACCGTTCGATCGATCGGTGTCTACCGAGTCGCCCGTTGGTGATCCGGACATCCTGAGGACTTGAAACTCTTTGTATGGACTTTACTAAGCCATAGGAGCTTAATGGACCTTGATCCCACCATTGAAATACTCTTTAAATCAAAAGTCAAACTACAGTTGACTTTTTCTGATCGAAAACCCTAATCGGGTATCTCAAATTGCACCGTTCTCAATCCCCGGGTGACCACCTCAAATTGCACTCATTCTTAGTCTAATGTATTATCCTTGATCTTTTTTGAAGTTGGATCAATCCAAAACATTAATTGATCAAACCCTCGAAGTTTCGATTTTGACGGTACGGAACCCTAATTCATCTGCGTCTTATCAAAGATAAACTGAAAGTGGGTTAAGGTTAGTTAATCAAGAAAATGTGATTCTACAATGATGATGAGGATCTAAGGGGTCAAAATTTGGGGTACAACAGATGCCCCTATTTAAATATCTTCACTAGATGGTAATGAGAGATGACAATCCTCATAGAATCGTAATGAAAGGTATTTAAATATAGAAAATCCGAAATTTTGTCCCTTAGATCCGATGGTATGCAAAAGGACAAATGATGAGATGCAAATGATTTCTAAATGATGTTTTATGATGCTTGAATGCAAGACAGATGCATGAAGGTGAGAAAAACACTTAGAAGGGGGGGGGGGGGTTGAATAAGAGTTTTAAGAAATATGGCAATAAAAACAACTCAAGATTTTTATCCTGGTTCGTTGAACTCAACTACTCCAGTCCACCTTATCAAAGATGATTTGCGTTTCTCTGCAAGGACTTAATCCACTATTGATCAACTGATTACAATAGAAAGCACTAAGAACAACTGTCTTAGTCTTCTCAAGAACTACTGACCACACCTTGGTCTTCTTAAGGAACTTCTTACAATTTAATGTAAACTAACAAGTGTTTGAACGCTTATAATAAGCTGTATCACAACAGTGATGTATACACTTAAGATTAAGTACAACAAAAACTATATGGTTTTATGAAAGATCAGAATGAGTAAGATCTTGTGAGTTTTTCTCTTTTATGAATCAAGAGTGTATTACTTTCTGAATGATCTAGCAATGAGCAAAAGATGAGTAGTGAATTAGAAGCTTCAAAATGTTGAAGTAGTTCTCCTTTTATAGCTTTTTTTAAATGCCTTGAGTGACGTGCAGCTGAATATAATATTTTGATTGTATGACTTTTCATCACCAAAAGTATGGGCAGAGATATGCTTTCTGCAGAAAGGTATGGTTGTAGAAGCCTTGGGATTTGCACCACGTCACTTCTTTGGACAAATTAACCGTTGGTTACTTTGGAAGTAGCACCACGTCTAATCAAGTTTACAACTTCTTCAACAAGCTTCCTTCAAGATGAAGTCTTCACAATAAGTTCAGAGTCTTGATAGATGATCAGATCTTTAATGTATCAGAGTCTCAGTCTTGATCAGAGTCTTCATCAGAGTATGCAACAGTATGTGCTTTGAGTGTGAATATTAATGATAAGAGTCTGGTTATGAAAGCCTCTGAGTTTGTAGTTAGAAGAACTTCAGAGTCTGATAAGATCAGAGCTTTCAGCTTTTGTATACTTCTTTCAGTAACGCTTCAGATCATTCTGTAGCTTCTGCTTCAGATCCTTCTGGCAGCGCTTCAGAATCTTCTGATAGTCTTGCATCTGATGCTTCCAGATCTTTGCATAGCTTCTTTGTACTTATTTGCTTCTTTTAAGAGTATTTAATTTTATACCTGAAACAATAATACTTGAACAAATTTTAGAGTGTATATTTGCTCATTACAAAATTCCATAAAAGTTATCATCAAAACATAGAGATATAAGAAACACCAATCTGTGTTCTAACAATCTCCCCCTTTTTGATGATGATAAAACATAGGGAATTTTATTCAATGAAAATAAATAAAATAAATAACTCCCCCTGAGATTAAGAATCCCCCCCTGAAATGAGTATTCTAATAGAAGAGAACACTTCCCTTTTTGCTTGAGTATATTTCAGAACCTGGTAGGAATCCTTGATGAGAGAAAAACTCAGCATCAGCTTGCTCTCCAGAATTTGTTTTCAAGGATCAGAGCCTGACTGGATAATTCTCAGGGTAACTTCAGATCATTTTGTTAGATGAGATAATGAGATCTGAAAGTCTTAAGATTCAATGTTAGATTAAAACAATGTCTGAATTTCATTTTTAGTATTTGCTTATGTTGAACAATCAAATTCTCTTTCTCTTTCTCCCCCTTTTTGTCATAATCAAAAAGAACTTTAAAGACAGAAAAGATAATAGAAGAAGAGAGAAAAAAATATGACACACGAATGGAAGACAAAATAGCCAAATTTAATCAGATCAGAAAATCACAAAGCATAAGAAGTTCGTAGAGCAGATGATAAAAAAAACAAACAGAAAACACGTGCAAACACGAGAATGCAAAGACAGGAAAAAGAAAACTAGGGTTGGCGAGAAGCAATCAGTGTCAGAAGATCCATAATCTTAGCAGTGGACTCTTCTTGCTTGGCCATCCAAGTCTTGATTTCTTCAGTAGTATGTTCTTGTTTTATCATCCATGTTCTAATTTCCTTGACTTTTTGGACAACATCTGGAATCTCAGTCTTCATCTCAGATGCAGAAGGTTCAGAAGCAGATGCAGTAGCCATTGGATGATCAATCTCCATGTCAGATGCAGGAGTATCTTCTATCATTGCAGAATTTTCAGCAGGAGCATCTTCTAGAAGAAGCACTGGAGTTGTGATAATGTTTAGCAGAGTTTGTCTGACCATTTCAGCAAACTTAGCCTTTGCATCATCAGCACAGAGTGTTCTGAGGTCAGATGCATCAGAGTTGAATTTTGATATGAATCTGTTCCAAAAGGCTTCAGATTTTGTAGGATCCAAACTAGCCATGCACTCTTTCTCTATAGAAGCAATTCCTTTACGTAGTTCCTTCTTGAAATTCTTGAATAGAGTAGAAACATCTGATCTGGGTTTTGGGTTGAGAAAGTCTTCTATGGTGACTGGTTGTGATGGTTCAGGAGGTGTTTAAGTTTGTTCAGGATGTGGGTGATCAAATGATGGACGTTCAGATGGTGTTTGAGTTTGGGGTATGGATGTTTGTGGTATGGTAATTTGAGGAATGAAGGTGTCAGTATCAGATGGTGTTGATATAACAACATCAGATGAGGATGACATAAAATCTGTGAAGTTGAATTTGAAACGAAGAGGGTTTTCAAATGCAGGTAGATCAGATGATAGTGGTTTATAGGGATCAGGAATTTGTAAGCTAGTTGGATAGGGGACTTCAGATTCATCAGAATCAGATGATTCAGTTGAATGACATGAAGTTGAAGAGAGGACGTACAAGGTTGCAAGTGGTGATATATCCAGAATGTTTTTAGATGGTTGTTGGACAAATGGTTGAGGATTTTTGATGGTTGGTTCTTCTGGTGGTTGAGTAGATGAGAGTGGTTTAGATTGTAGTTGAACATGAGATGGTTGAGGATGTTTGTTAGGAGATGAAATGGGTTCAGATGATTTAAAAGAAGATGGTGGAGGTGAAGGTGAAGATGAAGGTACATATGGTTTAGGATCAGATGTTAATACCTGGTGAATTGTTTCTTTGATTTCTTCCACAGTAGCTTCTGGAGGATTATCATTTTGCTTCTTGTCCTTTTCAGACTTGTCACCAGCATCAAAGGCTTTCCTCTTGGGCTGTGCAAAGGATCCTTCCCTAGCCTTTCTTTTCCTGCGCCTTTCTCTCATAAGATTTGGCAATACTTCTCCTTCCTTCTGTACTATGTTAGCAGGCAGAGGAATACCATCTCTTAAACATTCAGCAATGAATGTATGAATGATGTGCCTAGGTTCATCAGCACTGAACATAGGAAAATCTGCTAGAGGAATTCTCCTTCTGCTGACGTCTTCAGATTGAAATTTCTTGGGTTTTCCAGCAAGGTCTAAAATAACCTTCATTCTCTTCAGAGTGTTCCCATTTATGACAGATCCTATCACATAGGACAGATCCTCTGTCACCCCAGCATCAAACAGATGTTTCACAAGACCATTCTCTGTTAGAATGTCTGATATCAGTCTTCCCATAGAGATCTAATTTCTGATTTTTCCAGCTTTAATCCTAACTTCTTCTCTTGTTTCTTTGATATGGTTCAGAAGATGACTGAACAGAAGATAAGGTAAATCCACCTTCTTTCCTTTCCTCATACAATACATGAAGTACATTTTTTCTGAATTTACATAATCTGGTGAGTTAAAAGATTTCCTATGAAAGATTGAACTCATGAAGATCTTAGCCCAGATTCTATAAATAGGTTTCAGATCTCTGACCTTGTTAGATGATTCCCCAGAAACACAAACTTCTTGAAAAATGTCAGCCAAATCCACACGATCAATAGCCATACTTGTGATTCCCTCAGTTTCCTTATACTCAAGTAGCTGTCTGATTAATTTTTCAGTAATGAAAATTTCCTTTCCAAGAACAGATGAATGAATAAACTTAGGGCATACTTGAGCGTGTATCCAGAATTCTTTTACCAAAGCTGGATAAACAGGACCCATCATCCTGTCAAAATACTTTTCCCAGTTCTGAGCTTTGATAGTTGAAAGGAGATCAAAACCATTTTCTTTGATGGATTCAAAATCCACAAAGTTCTCACACAGAACCTCAAGTTCTTTGATTGGAGTGAGAAGAGTTCTTACTGGTGCTTTGTATACAACAGCAGTTTGGGATGAACCAGCAGCATTTGAAGATAATGCAGCAACAATTGAAGTTTTCATCTGAGCAGATGTTGATGAAGGTGAAGCCATTGAAGTTCTTGAGATGCGTCTGGGTTTACGAGGATTTTTGGGTTTTGAAATAAGATGGAAACAATAGAGAAGGCAGAAATGCATATGAGAGATGATAAGTGTAAAGTGTGATTTGTGAAGAGTTGAGAGAATTCATAAGAGAAAATTTTTAGGGCATGTAAAAAGACATACACACTCAAGCGTGCACAAACATTTAATGAGGTGAACCATAATCAAATCAAGCAATTAATGCAAAGAATAAAGTCATATCAAACATTTAAGATTCTGACAGAAGAGAGGAAATCAAGAGATTTTGGATTTTCAAAGCAATACCTCAAATGTCACTTCAGTATGGTGCCCTCTACCTTTCCAGATTCTGAGCTACATGTGTTTGCTTGCATGTGCCTCTGAAACTCTTTGAGAAATGACACGTTAGGCAATGTTCAGATCCTCTGAGCCTTGTTAGTTCAGATTTACACACACTTAAATAAACACAGAATTGAACAAACAAAATACTTCAGAGTTTAGACATTTATCATCTGAAAGAAATTTCATCTGATGAATATTCTATTCTGGACAAAAGTCCATACTGATATTTTTCAGAATAAATTTAAATCTATCTTTAGCAAGGGGTTTTGTAAAGATATCAGCCCACTGATGATCTGTATCTACAAAGTTTAAATTGATAATTCCCTTCTGAACATAGTCTCTGATGAAATGATGTTTAATCTCTATATGCTTAGCTTTAGAATGTAAAATGGGGTTTTTAGATAAGCATATAGCAGAAGTATTATCACAGAAGATAGAAATGTTACTCTCAAAGATCTGATAATCTTCTAGTTGACTTTTCATCCAGAGCATCTGAGTGTTACATCCAGCAGCAGCAATATATTCTGCCTCTGTTGTTGAAAGTGCAATTATGGGTTGCTTCTTGCTGAACCAAGAGATCAGATGACTTTCAAGGAATTGACAACTTCCAGAAGTACTTTTACGTTCAACTCTGTCTCCAGCATAGTCAGCATCATAGAATCCAACTAATTTATACTCATCAGATCTTCTGTAACACAGACCCACATTAGTAGTACCTTTCAGATACCTTAGAATCCTCTTAACAGCTGTTAAGTGTGATTCTCTGGGATCTGATTGGAATCTAGCACACAGACACACACTGAATAAAATATCAGGTCTTGAAGCAGTCAAATATAAGAGAGATCCAATCATACCTCTGTAAAGTTTTTGATCAACTTTCTAACTTACCTCTTCCTTACCAAGTGTGCTTGTAGGATGCATTGGAGTCTTAGCCAATTTTCTTTCATTTAGATTGAATTTCTTCAGAAGCTCTTTGACATATTTAGTCTGGTGAATATATGTGCATTCTGGAGTCTGATTTACTTGGATTCCCAGAAAGAATCTAATTTCTCCCATCATGCTCATTTCAAATTCAGCCTGCATGGACAAAGCAAACTCCTTTCCCAGCATAATATTGGTAGATCCAAAAATAATATCATCCACATAAATTTGACAAACTAATAAATCTTTCTTAATTGTTTTACAGAAAAGACTTGTGTCCACTTTGCCTCTGATAAAGTTCTTTTCCAGAAGAAAATTACTTAATCTTTCATACCATGCTCTGGGAGCTTGTTTCAAACCATAAAGAGATTTTTTAAGTTTGAAACATGATCTAGAAATTTATTACTTTCAAAACCAGGAGGTTGATGGACATAAGCTTCCTCTTCTATAATACCATTTAAGAAGGCACTCTTAACATCCATCTGATATAGAGTGATGTTATGTTGTGCAACAAATGAAATAAGAAGGCGTATAGATTCTAACCTTGCCACTGGAGCATAAGTTTCAGTGTAATCAATACCTTCCTGTTGACTGTACCCTTGAGCTACCAGCCTTGACTTGTTCCTTACAACTTCTCCTTGCTCATTTAGTTTATTTCTGAATACCCACTTTGTTCCAATAATGTTGAAACCTTTTGGTTTAGGAACCAGATCCCACACATCATTTCTTGTAAATTGATTTAGCTCATCTTGCATTGCAAGTATCCAATCATTGTCACTCAGAGCTTCATCCACAGATGTTGGTTCAATAATAGATACCAACCCAAGAAGTGATGTTCCAGATGATCTGATAAATGACCTTGTTCTTATAGGGTCATATTTCTTTCCAATAATCATTTCTTCTGGATGAGAAGCCTTGATTCTGGATGATCCTTTAACTGTTGGTTCTTTAGAAATATTCATGTTATTCATCTGAGCAGCTAATGGAGTTGCATCTGGCGTAGCTTCTTCTTGAGCTTTCTCTACTTCTTGTTTTTCAGACTCTATGAGAATAACTTCTCCATCTGCAGAGTTTTCAATCTGCTTTGGCTTTTGATTGCCAAGCTTATCATCAAATCTAACATGTATAGATTCCTCCACAATCTGTGTCTCAGTATTGTACACTCTGTAGCCTTTAGAGCGTTCAGAATATCCAAGCATGAGACACTTTTGTGCTTTAGAATCAAACTTGTTAAGATTCTCTTTAGTGTTTAATATAAAACAAATACATCCAAAAGGATGGAAATAAGAAATGTTTGGCTTTCTATTCCTCCACAATTCATAAGGAGTCTTTTCCAAAAGAGGTCTAATTGACACTCTGTTCTGAACGTAACATGCTATGTTAATTGCCTCTGCCCAAAAATGTTTTTCCATGTTAGTCTCATTGATCATGGTTCTGCCCATCTCTTGCAAAGTTCTATTTTTCCTTTCTACAACTCCATTTTGTTGTGGAGTTCTAAGACAGGAGAAATCATGAGCAATGCCATTTTCATTAAAATATTTTTAAAAATGTTTGTTTTCAAATTCACCACCATGATCACTTTTGACTTTGACAATTTTGAAATCTTTTTCAGTTTGAATTTGTTTGCAGAAATCAAAGAACACAGAGTGTGACTCATCCTTGTGTTTTAGGAATTTTACCCATGTCCGTCTGCTGTAGTCATCAACAATGACTAATCCATACTTCTTGCCTCTGATGGATGCAGTTTTCACTGGTCCAAACAGATCAATGTGAAGTAACTCTAATGGTTTTGAAGTTGAAACAACACTTTTGGATTTAAAAGATGATTTTGAAAATTTTCCTTTCTGACATGCTTCACAAAGAGCATCTGAGTTGAACTTCAGATTAGGAAGTCCTCTGACCAGATTAAGCTTTTTAATCTGAGATATACATCTCATATTAATATGACCCAATCTTCTGTGCCAGACCCATTGCTCCTCATTAACAGACATAAGACATTTAACATTCTGAACCTTAAGTTCTGAAAGACTAATTTTATAAATGTTGTTTTTTCCTTTTACCATTAAGAGGATTGAGCCATCCTTTTGACTAACAACTTTACAACACTTTTGATTAAAGATAATATCATAACCATTGTCACTTAATTGACTTATGGACAATAGATTATGAGCTAACCCTTCAACAAGAAAAACATTAGTTATGGAAGGAAATTTACCATTGCCTATGGTTCCAGAGCCAATTATTTTGCCATTCTGATTCCCTCCAAACTTGACATCTCCTCCAGATCTAAGCTCCAGACTTTGGAACATAGACTTTTTTCCTGTCATATGTCGTGAGCATCCAGAGTCCAGGTACCATGACTGGAGTCTTGACTTTGCTGCTAAGGATGTCTGCAACATAGATTATTTTGTCCTTAGGTACCCAGATTTTCTTGGGTCCTTTTTGGTTAGTTGCCTTAAAGCTTTTTTTGAACTTTTGTCTTTCAACATAAGACTTGTTCTGATTAGCTTTAGATTTATTAAACACAGGTTTGTTCTGATTAGAAATTGTGTGTTTAATATCATTCAAGTGACCAAATGTAAATTGAGAATATAAAGGAGGATACTTGATATCCAGTTTATCTTACAGATTTTGGATTTGTATCTTCATAAGAGAAAGATTTATATCCAACACCTTTTCTATAGTTTCTGCTAATACCATAGATCATTGAAGCCATTTTGCTTCTATCTAGACTTTAGTTAGAAACTTCCTGAAAACTATAGTCATACTCTTGTAAATATTTTTAGAGCATGATTCAGACTTTGAATCAGAGTTTAATTGAGCAGACTCTAGATTATTTTTTAATTGAAGATTTCAGCTTTTAGTTCAGCTATTTCTTATTCAAACTTGTACTCTCGAATTCAAAATGCTTTTGAAGCGTTTGTATTTGAGTTTAACTTTACTATAGTTTTCAAGAATATCAGATAAACTTTCAACAAGTTCCTGTCTAGAAAGTTCAGCAAATACCTCCTCAGAATCAGATTCTGATTCTGATCCAGATGATTCAGCACTGTCCTCAATGTCAGCCACGAATGCCACATTTGCACATTCCTCTTCTGACTCTGATGACGAATCTAGATGCATTTGAGTCATCCCAAGGGTAGCCATCAGAACTTTCTTTTTATGATCTGACTTTCTTTTTGGGTTCTCCTTCTGAAGCTTTTGGACAATCACTCTTCTAGTGCCCAGGTTCTTTGCATTCATAGCAAACAACCTCTCTTTTCCAGATCGTCTGTGTCCAAAGGATTCTCCAGATCTTCTGTATCTAGAAATTCTTTGTGTTGATTTGGTTTTTCTAAAGTTCTTGAACTTCCTTTGCTTATTCTTCCAGAGGTTATTGATTATTCTGGATAGCAAGGATAGTTCTTCTTCATCTTCAGAAGCAGACTCTTCAGAGCTTTCTTCTAATACCTGCAATGCTTTAACAGCTTTATTATATTTTAACGCAATTGACTTATCTTTCTTTAGAGGCTCATCTTCCTCTAGTTCAATCTCATGACTCCTTAGAGAACTGTGTTGCACCCCAAAATTTGCCCCAACATTTCTTTTACCTAGCTTATGTTTCATTTCATGCACATTAGCATTATCATTTGCATTGCATTGACATGTGTGCAGGGAGTTAAGAGGTATGATTACCAATCAAGGGCTACACAAGACTTTGAGGCTAGCCAAGAAGCTTATTCAAGTGTTCAAGGGTTGATATCCTTGTCAGAGAAGTCAAAAGATCCTCAGAGAGAGTGGTTGAAACCAAGAGTGTGTGCCTCCTAACTGTGAGTTGTGGGAGCTCCTCAGATGATTCTGAAGCCAGGAATGTGGACTTGAAGCCTTGAGTGAACTATGAGATGTCTTGAAAGCCATCATGAGGCCTAAACAGGTCATTGTGCAAGATTAAGAAGCCTCAGCCATGAGTGGTGCAGCTAGGGTTTGACTGGGTCAACCCTAAGTCAACTGATGATTTGAGGAAGGTTGAGACCTAGTACAAGAGCCATGTGATCATGGATTGATGCATTGAGATGTTATAAGGATGATTCCAAGGTCAACTCATCATGATTGAAGAGTTTGAGAAGTTTCAAGCTAGGGTTTCTAAGGCTTGACAGTTGGTAAAATCCCTAGTTGACCCCTATCTTCAAGGCAGTTTAGCTCAAGATGTGATTGTCATCTCATCTTGCCCCCAACATGAATGTTGTAAAGAATGTTCTTAGATTTAATTTGAGTGCTAGAAGTCCTTGATAGGATTTGTATAACTCAAGTTATGACTTTGACAAGTTACAGGTCATCTGAGGTCTGTGGATTTGGGGGCTTGAAAGTTACCCAACTTGCATCAAACTTATGCCCAAGAAGGATGATTCCTATGAACATTTGGTCAACATGAATGTTGTTCCTTATTCTCTTAGCTTTCTAGAGAGTACTAGAAGTCCTTGATAGGATTTGTAGAACTCAAGTTATGGCTTTGACAATTCAAGGGCATTTTGGTCATTTGGAGATTACAGGTCATTCAAGCATAAGGCCATAACTCCCATTTCCAAGCTTCAAATGGGAAAATGTTCAAAATGATGTTTTAAGGCTAGTAAAGAGGTCATGAGATGTTGGAAATCCTTGTAGCTCAAAGTTGCAAAAATGACCTAAAATAAGGGTATAAGTTAAATGAACCAAAGTTGAAAATTGATATTTTTTGACCTACACATCCAAACCAAGGCATGTAATATATCATTTTGACTCTAAAAAACATTTTAAGAACATTGGTTTAGCCACATGTTTGAGTTGAGGTCTAATTGTGGACTTGCTTTGAAAAGTAGTTACTTACATCATAAGTAACATTTGCAAAACTAGAATCAAGGCATAACCAAGGCCCCTTGCAAGCCAAACACTTTCAAAATGTCACTAGGGAATAAATTAGGAGAGAATGGGATGGATTTCAAGCTGCAAACAGAACTATGCATACCATGACATGAGAGATTGAAACTCTCATTAGAAGGATCTAGAGGGTTCTAGATCATCCACACATGTTCTATATATTGAGTAGAGGTGATCCAAAGCAAAGGTTGGTGATGATGGAAGGAGAGAGCAGAGATTGAGATTGAGATTTCATTACTTGCAACTGAATCGGTTTCACCAATTTCTTCACTTTCCATCCATTTTCTTGATTGCAACCTCTTCCATCGATGCTAGGGATTGAGTCCAGATCATAATCAAGAGGAATTCGTGGCTGATTGGTGTTTCTTGAGCTCAGATTTTTCCATCTGCAACTCACCATCGGGTTTCAAGTTTCAGTAGTTTTCAACCAGTTCTATTGCATACAGAAGCAAGGGAATGATCCATTGATCGTGTCTGAAGGTTAGAGAGCTTGATTTGAAGATTTAGTGCATCTGTTCATCAAGAATTTTCAGGTTAGTAACTTTCTATCTCTAGCTTAAATTAGGTAGAATCAATACGAATTAGGGTGTTAGATGCATTGTAGAACGGTGTAGGAATGATTCAGACCATTAATTTGAGAATTAGTGACCAATTAGGGATGTGTACCATTTTCGGTTGAGAATTGGTTATGGCGAATCTTGAGGTTTCAGAGAAAATAGAGGGCATGAATGAATTCGTGAGGAAATTTGGGACAAGCTTCATGTACAGACCACTTACAATGAGGATCCTAGAGAGAGTTAGGGTTGGGGACGATGACCGGAGCACCACCGGTGGTGGCCGGAGCTGCGCGCGAGGTTCAGAGGTTCAAAAGTTGAAGATGACTTCAGAGCCCTTGGATTTAGGTGGACCTTTGACTAGAGGAGTGATCCAACGACCACATTTTAATTTCAGTTTGTGAAGGATCTGAGTTAATGAAACGCATCGTTTCATTTAGTTGCTGATTCTGGGCTTAGTAAATTGGTTGATACTTGCACCCCCTGATGGCCCAATCCATTATGTGAACTGATTTTCATTACTATCCACACCACGCATTTATCTTTTTAATTGGATTTTCTTTATTTTCTTCATTTTATTCATGGTTCTTGATAAATCATATAAAATTGAAAAATGATCCAATTAACCCCATTCATTTTGCATTATATTCATGATTGAGTCTAGTATTTTTTAGATAAAAAATATTTGTAGTTCATGCCATTTTCTGATTTTATGGGAATTTTATAGTTTAATTGATATTAGAATGGTTATGTTTGATACTTAATTTTGTGAATTTTGTGTGATCATGTGGTGATGATTTGATCCTGATTTTTTGTGTGTGATTAGTTTAGACATGTATGCTCCCATAGAATTTTTCTCACATTTTTGTGATGAAAATAGGTGTGTTTTCTAGATTGAGCTTTAGGTGCTTCCTTTTAGGGTTTAGGTTTAGTACCTTGTAGTGTAGAATTTATTTCTAGGTCTTATTTGATGATTTGATCTCTGGAATTAATTGGTAGAGTCATGATTGACCTAGGTTCCCATAGTTATTTTTGTAGGATTTTTACA
>CAWUDS030004439.1:3648443-3900724 GCA_963859935.3 Lathyrus sativus | reverse complement strand
TGCATATGCTTATGTTATGCTGACAAAATAGATAAAACAAAACTGGAGATGAAATAAACATCTCGACACGGAGACCCAACCAACTTCACCAAAATTGGACATCAAAGGATGATCATGAAGAATAATAATTCCACTTCAAGGTTACCACCTTCTTTGGGAGAGAGTAATCTTCTTAGGCCAAAACATCATGACTTCACTTGGATTGCCATCATGAGCTTGAATTCTTTGCTGAAGGAAAATCATATCGAGAGATTCCCAGATCAGCTGAAGTAACAACTTAATCGGAGAGCTGACAAAGGGTATCATGAGACCAAAATTCCTTCTGCCCCATTGATAGTATAACAATCCTCTTCAGTGAGCAACGGCTCTTGTGACAAACAGTCTTCAACTCTTTCTGCCCCAGATTACATGGTCTGTGGGAAGAAACCATCAAGAGAACTAGCATAAAGATAGCTTCAATGTCTTCAAACTCTTATAGAGAGCGATTTACAAATCTCGACGTGATTGCCCCCAGTTTAACGGTGCTTGCACAACAAAGTCCCGGACTGTGTAAGTAACGACTGGGGGAACAAACTTGCCCCTGCTAGCTGGTAACTACAAAAGATTTGCCCTAGACTAAACTATTCATTGAGAGCTTCATTCGGTCTTGACCTAGTTGGCTCTGATTAGCTGAACATTGTAACAAATGATTAACAAATCCTTCAAATCGGTTGCCCCAGGCTGAGCTTCCTTCATCATGTCAAATTCCCTAGCTGACAGCGTTTGTTGGGATTCCTTTGACATCAGATCATTTTGCACGAAATGTTGTTTATTAAAAATTGGCAATTTTCAATGTAAAATTCATGCAATTTTTTGAAAACATTTTTTTTGATGAAACACACACAGCGGAGTGATCAAGTGATCAAAGTGAAAGTGATCCAATCATCTTATAAATGATGGATAAAGTAATGAACACACACCAACATCAAAGATCATTAGGAGTCAGGTTATCCAACCTTGCTGTAATATGCTTTCAAAACAACTTTACCTCAATTAGGTATTTTAAGGGTTGTAACGTGGTCTGGTTCACGGTTCATGAAACAAAGGATAAAGGCTCAAAGTTATTTGTCCCACCCACTCTCCATGATGAACTCCAATCCTACGCTCAGTTAACTCAAACTATACATTCAGGTTCTTACAGACTTTAAGAATTAAACTGTTGATAGTTGTTGATGGCTTACAAACCTAGGGTAGTCACAACTCCCTTACAGTATTTAATAGTTTTTTGCTATTTGAGGATAAGAGTGATAACTCTTACAAAATTCCTCTCTTTTGTTATCCCCGACTTTTGTCTGAACTTCTTTGCTCGAATATATAGTCAATGGGATGCCCCATTTTTGCCTAAGTCTCCTTCATAGGTTTTGACTTAGCGGGCTTTTCAATTCCCCTTTTTTTTCTTCTTCTCTTTTTTTTTTGTTGAGAAAGGAGGTGACTACCTAGTTTAATGGCTATGGCGAACCATCATCGCCTTTTATGCTGAAAAGCATCTTCGACACTTGCTTGTTGTGTACGAAGGAAAAAACTAAATGCACCTACTTCTATATGAAAAGTGTCTTGTATGCACGTATCTTCGAGTTAACCGAGAACTACCCGCCCCAGGTTCGAGATTTAAGGTTTTGTTTTTATAAAGAAAGAAAACTCCTACTTTTAGGCCCGAAGGGGTTAACGAGGGATTATCTTCCTTATTTCTCCAGTGTTTAGGGATTGAAACAATGCCTTACATCATCGACAAAGTTAAATTGAAAGCATATCAACAGCAGTTATGGATATAATTTTCATCATCCTCCCCAATCTTTGCTTTAAGCAATAGTTTAGTAAAGAAAAGAAATTTTTGCATTTTTCATCATCTCATAACAATGAAAGCAAAAAGAAAGAGTGAAACTAATGGACTTAATCAAAAGATGCACAAACATTTCATAAATCTTGCCAATTCAAAATGAATAACAGCTTACAAGCAATTCAAATTCAAAGAAAACACAACAAAATGCTGAAACAGTCTACAGCTGCCAGCCTTAGGGAACAAAATTCAAATTTTAGGCCCATGTGGGGAAACACCTTCAACCACCACTTTCTCCTTATGATATAGAATTATGAGGGGGCTCACGGGTCCTTTGCCTTTGGATTTAGGAATCACAGCACTGTCATTTAATTTATCCTCCTGAGGTTTCAGCAACTCTTGCAGTCTCAGTTTAAAACCTTCACACTCTTCAACTAGGTGCCCTGTTGTCCCAGTATGATATCCACATCTACTTCTGGTGTGGTCTTCCTCGAGGATCCAGTGTTTGTCAATGATTAGCTCTTGTACAAGATAACCCAATGCTATACATGCATCTAAGTTGTGTCCTTCAGCTCCTTTGTGAAATTCACAGTTCAGGTTCGCATTATGCCATGGTCCTGGCACAGGATTGGATAATCATGGAGTCACTAGTGAGTTTTGAATCAGTAGCGGTAAAGTTTTCTTAAACGGTACTAGAGTTAGTCTACCGCAAGTCTTATTTTTCCTGACATGATTTTTCTTGTTCAATCTCCGGCTTTGAGAACCTTGAGGAGGAACAAACACAGACTGGTGAGAGACTTCAGTTGAATGCCCTAGTGCCCCAGTATGATAGTCCCATTTAGTGTTGGTACCACAGTTCAGAGGGTAAGGGAGGAATTACTGGTTTCAGCTCCTTTGGTATTATCAATTCGCCTTGGATCACGTCTGGCAATATCTGACCGTATGACATTGGAACGAAACGAACTATCTGGTTTCCTTGGTTTTTTGTTGGGCGTGCTGACGCGATTGACGATTATCTGGTGGTTGATACCGAGAATGTCCTTGAGTTGAGGAATCATCGGAGATAATGCATCCCTAGTTTCTCTAGACGTCGCATGGTCAAGGTGACCTTCCTTTTTTCATCATGTTCTGCAATGTCTCCTAGAACCCAATTCATCTGACATTTGAGAATTCTGATGTCCTCTTTCAGCATTTCCTGGGTTTTCAAAAGTCCCTCCATTGTTGCCATTTGTCCTGGATATGTGCTAGGTGATCCCTTCTCTATCTATCTGATATCAACAGAACACATAATGAATCAAAGGACTGACGCAGCGAAGAATGATATGCAAAATGTTGGCGCAAGTGCAAAAGCGCAACTGGTTTTACAGAATTCAGAAGTTTGATTAGGTCAAAACCCTCATTTCATCAATTGTTGGAAAAGTTATAACTTTTAAAAATACCAAAGCTCGACTGAGATTTACAAAACTAGTTGCGACATGATATGCTTATGGTGATATGATGTGATGATGCACATATAACATAAAGGCAAGTATTCACAAATACAATTGCATCCCCAAGGATTTGTACTATGGGTTAATTTGTACCTGTCGAACGGGTTCTACAGAGTTCCCAGAGTCATCAACCCATCTTTCGGATATTATCAACTTCCCCAAATCACTTGGTAATCGATAATATTCTCAGAGAATCTCGTCTGAGTGTAGTATCACGTATCAACTATTTCGGAAATACTTCCTTATAGCTCCATCGCACTACGTCCTAATAAGGCCAAAGTGGGGTAGAATGTATTCTAAAAGTCCACAGTGTCATGGGCTCCTTCGTTGAAAGTAGCATTGTTTTCACGAATACTCAATCAACAATACTAAACTCTCAAGAGGGCCTACACTGAGCGGTGGTTTCTCAAGTTAGCTTGGGTCGGGAATCAACTCCCTATAAGCCTTCTTGAATATACCACCAATCCTATCATAAGTGCACTCGAGTTCGGGTATAGGACCTTCTCACCATTCAAAGCACCCAATATCCAACAATTAAAACAAATATATTGACAAATATACATGTTAAGCAAATATTTACAAATATAGCATGCAATTAAACAAAATAGGCAAAACCCTCAAGTTAAGTAAGAATTGCCTTTTCCCTAGTGAAGTCACCATTTCTGTTGTGTGTGAGAATCGTGATACCAAGCTATTGATTAACTTGAATCTTTAATTCTTAAATTCACAACCAGACTTTAATTTATCCAAAGGAAAGGTCTAAAGAAAGAAAAAACCATTTTCGCGATGTAACAACAACGCTAAGAGATTCGGGGATTGGGGGTTGGTTATGCCTAGGGTAGGTATTTCACATCCTAAACATCTGTAGTACTCTTACAGGAACCTTTTGTTTGCTTGCATGCTAAGTTTGGTAAATGTTTGCTAAGGAATGGGATTAGGTAAAAGGTGAAGGATGATAGGTAAAGACCTAAAGATAGTTTATAAGCTTGTTCGCAAAGACATCACGTCCTCTGCCTACGTATCCTTACTAGGATAGAATCAGAGCAATCATAGTTCACCTTACAAGGGATGAAGAACACTTGATTATGATCAAGTTTCAGAGGGGAAAAAAATATCCATGCTTGTGTAGAGTTTAAGACAACTCTCTAAATCTATGTTGAACTCTCAAGAAAGGGAAGTAAGTAATCATATCCATGATTCTTACATAGAGTAAAACCAAACTCTATCCTAAAGTTCTACATTGTGAGACCAATTGGTTCTATCCAGACCAAAAGGAGGAAGAAGGGGGAAGGTTGCTCGTCAAGATATCACATTTTGTGCCTACGTATTCTCTATTGTCCAATGAGAAATCAGAGCGGTCGTAGTTCGGGCACAAACTACAGAATAAGGATCTATTGGTTCTTTCCAGAACAAAAGAGGGTGAAGGTTCTATCCAGACCTATGAGTTTAAATCCTATTGGTTCTATCCAGACCAAAAGGAGGGGAAGGTTCTATCCAGACCTATGAGGGTATCCTATTGGTTCTATCCATACCAAAATGGGGGAGGTTCTATCCAGACCAATGATGTTTAAATCCTATTGGTTCTAACCAGAACAAAAGGGGGAGAAGGTTCTATCCAGACCTATGAGTTTAATGAGCTATCTATGACCCAAAGGTCAATAGAGAGACTTTCCCCTTGGAATGGAAAAGATGAGGCAACTTGGATGAGAACTAAAGAGTTTTATCACTTTGGGGAAATAAACTTAACAAAGCATAAACATTCAAACATGATTAATATAAAGATATATGGTTACAACCAAGAATAAACAAGCACATTACAATAAGCAAGGATTTCAATCAGGATGAATGGTTACAACCAAAAGCAAGCATTTAAGATATTACAATATCAAGCAATGATTTCAATCAAGATAAATGGTTACAACCAAAGCAGACATCAAGATATTACAATATCAATGATTTCAATCAAGGTAAATGGTTACGACCAAAGCAAGCATCAAGATATTATAATATCTAGAAGGGGGAAAGTTCTTTCAAGACTTAATGAAAGGTGAAAACCAAAGCATATCTTAACGAAGAATGGGGTACATCTTAATAAAAATGGAAGGGGATCTTAACAAAGATGCATCTTAACAAAGATGAGGTTTCATTAGGGCTTACAGGATGACATGTATACTTACAGGCATCATGCCTAATCAAATAATGTCACAACAAATGTAAGTGAGAAGTTCAAAACTTCATGGGAGAAAATTTTCAAGTTTTAATGATGATTAAACACAAATGCTTACAAGCAAGAGTTTTAGTCAAACTCAAGTACCCAAGGATGCTAACAAGCCAAAATCATAACTTTAAAATAAAACTCAAAAGAGAATAAAATTAAAGTTTTTAAATGAATAAATGAGAGATAGGAAGGTGAAAAACCCTAAAAACATTCATGGTAGCATGTGAAATGCAAGTAGAAAGTTCACATTTTTGAGTTTTAGGTTTACCTCTTGAAGCAAGCTTAAGCAATACGAAAACAAGAGATATTGAGAGCTCTTACAAGGTCTTCAAATGTTCTTAGGTTGATGAATAAATGCTCCAAAACAACCTCCAAGCAAGCTAGTGGACGAAATGCCTTGTAAATGAAAGGAAAAACTCTAAAATCCAAAGGTTTCAAAGACCAACTCACTCTAAACCTTGTTACATAAGTGTGGAAGTGATTTGGATAGCTTCAATACATCATATTTGATTGTGTTTGAAGTATTTCTTGAGTTGGAAAAAAGTTTGGAAATGGTTTTGGAAGGTGTTTTGCAAAAATAGATTTTGAGGGATTTTGGAGACTTACGTGAGATTTTGCAAGAATTTGGTGATTGTGTAAGGGAGAGAGTTCTAGATGGTTTCTATAATGGAACTGGTGTGTTTGTGATGTAGGAAGTGAGTTCTATTTATAGCCAAAGGCCTTGGATCAACGTATGGGCAAAAGTGAAGCAAATTGCCAATTTTAACCTTCCATCATGAAAATCTTTGAGTTTTTCAATGCAATCTTCATACTTATCTTTAAGCCACTCTAATAAGATATTCTCCATGCCCTATATATTGTTTTCATCATGCTTGATAGGTTAGGAGGTGACTTGGTGAAGTAAAGTTAATGATTTGACAAGGGTAGCCACCTTTTTTCTGTTTCTTCACTATTCACTTTTGCAACTTGCATTAAATAATGATTTCCTTTGATCTTTGTGCCATTTTCGTGGGAATTAATATTAAAAATTTTAATTATCAATGCAAACATCATAAATGAGGTTTAGTCTTTGATTAGCATCGATTTGGAGAGGTTTTGGAATGAAAAAACTCATGTTGGCCTAGTTTTGCGAATGTGAGTTTTTGCCAACTTGTGGATCTTGGTTCTCTCTAACCAGGAAGAGTTATGGAATCCACTTGTACTTTTTAAAAATCCTCAATTAGGTACTACAATATTTATGCTTGTGTTAGGAACTCATTCCCTTTGAAACTAGGTCAAAAACCCTTGTGTGGTTAAGGAGTTATGACTTTGCCCTTTTGAAAACCTTAATTTCCCAACTTTTCGATTACATATCAATTCTTGATCCAATGGTCACAAAACTTCATGGGTAGGTGTAATATGTCATCAGGACCATTTTTGATTCTCATCTTGAGGTCAAATTCCTCATTGTTGAAAAGTTGACTTTTCGGTCAACCGTTCGATCGATCGGTCTCTACCGAGTCGCCCGTTGGTTATCCGGATATCCTGAGGACTTGAAACTCTTTGGATGGACTTTACTAAGCCATAGGAGCTTAATGGACCTTGATCCCACCATTGAAATACTCTTTGAATCGAAAGTCAAACTACAGTTGACTTTTTCTAATCGAAAACCCTAATCGGGTATCTCAAATTGCACTGTTCTCAATCCCCGGGTGACCACCTCAAATTGCACTCATTCTTGGTCCAATGTATTATCCTTGATCTTGTTTGAATTTGGATCAATCCAAAACATTTATTGATCAAACCCTCGAAGTTTCGATTTTGACGGTATGGAACCCTAATTCATCTGCGTCTTATCAAAGATAAACTGAAAGTGGGTTAAGGTTAGTTAATCAAGCAAATGTGATCCTACAATGATGATGAGGATCTAAGGCGTCAAAATTTGGTGTGCAATAGCAATCAAGAAAATTTTCAGGACAATGGGTTGTAGTGATGAGCAAAAGGTGAGGTTTGGTACTCACATGCTGGAAGGTGAAGCTGAGGCTTGATGGGACAACTGTCACCAGAGATGGGTGACTGCAGGAATTGCCATCGCTTGGGATGTAGTTCGAAAGGGTTTTCTTGAGAAGTACTTTCCGAAAGACATACGAAATGCTAAGGAGATAGAGTTCCTAGAGCTGAAGCAGGGTGATCTGACCGTAGCGGAGTATGCTGCGAAATTTGAATCGCTGGTGCAGTATTGTCCTCATTACAATACTGAAGATGCGATGACCTCTAAGTGTTTGAAATTTGAGAATGGGCTGCGTCCGGAAGTTAATTTGAGGATTTCTTGTCAGAAGATCAGGAATTATCCTGAGCTGGTAAGCAGGAGCAGGATCTATGATAATGACAACCGGGCCAGGATTGCACATTATAAGGCTGTGAATGACCGTAAAGGTAAGCAGAGATTTGGTGGTATTCCTTACAGTGTTCCTGCTGATAAGGGAAAGCACAAGGCTGCTTCTGATAAGAAGTCTAGAGAAGAGAAAACATCTGCTGATTTGAAATGTTTCCGGTGCGGTGGCGCGGGTCCCCATGCTAATGAATGTCCTAAGGAGGTAAAGAAGTGCTTCAGGTGTGGTAACCTAGGCCATGTAATAGCTGATTGCAGAGCCACTATGCCTACCTGTTATAACTGTGGTGAGAAAGGGCATATTAATACGCATTGCGAGAAGCCGAAGAAGTCTCAGGCGTCTCAGGCCAGTGGTAAAGTGTTTGTTGTAGGGGGAACTCAAGCTTCCAGTGAAGAGCATTCTATCAAAGGTACTTATTTCATCAATAATATTCCCTTGACTGCTATTGTTGATACGGGTGCAACCCACTCGTTCATTTTTGTTGATTGTGTGAAGAGGTTAGGATTGGTTTCGTATACTCTTGATCGACGGATGACCATTGAGACTCCCTCTATTGGTTTAGTGACTACTTCTTTAGTGTGTTTGAAGTGTCCAATGAATATTTTCGGTAGAGACTTTAGGGTAGATCTGATTTGTCTACCACTTGGTAATTTGGATGTTATTCTGGGTATGAACTGGTTGGAGTTCAACCGAGTCTACATCGATTGTTTTCGGAAGGTGTTGTTGTTCCTTACTTCAGAAGAGGAAGCATTGGCGGATTCCTTGTCTAATAAGGAATTGAGGACCCGGTTGGAGGACGAAGCTAAGATGTTTGCTTTATTTGCGTCATTGTCTGTTGACAGCAAGACATCAGTGAAAGAGTTGGATGTGGTGAATGAATTTCCTGAAGTGTTTCCGGATGACATTACGGAATTACCTCCGACGAGAGAAGTTGAATTTAGTATTGATCTTGTCCCTGGTACAAGACCTATATCTATGACGCCGTATAGCCAGTGGAATTAGCTGAATTGAAATCTCAGATTGGAGAATTGTTGGATAGAAAGTTTATCAGACCGAGTGTGTCGCCGTGGGGAGCCCCAGTGTTGTTGGTAAAGAAGAAGGATGGCAGTATGCGTCTGTGTATCGATTACCGTCAGTTGAATAAAGTGACCATTAAGAATAAATATCCTCTTCCAAGGATTGGCGATTTGATGGATCAGTTGGTGGGAGCTAGGGTGTTCAGTAAAATTGACTTGATATCGGGTTACCATCAGATTAGAGTGAAAGAAGGTGATATTCAGAAGACGGTATTTAGAACTCGATATGGACATTACGAATATGTTGTAATGCCTTTTGGTGTGTCTAATGCGCTGGGAGTGTTTATGGAGTATATGAACCGAATTTTCCATTCTTACTTGGATCAGTTCATTGTTGTGTTTATTGACGACATATTGATTTATTCTAAGTCTGATGAAGAGCATGTGGGACATTTGAGAATTGCTTTATAGGTGTTGGAAGATAATAAGTCGTTTGCTAAACTGTCAAAGTGTGAGTTCTGGTTGAAGACAATGAGTTTCTTGGAGCATGTAATATCTGGTGATGGTACATCGGTGGACCCATCGAAGGTGAGTGCAGTGTTGCAGTGGGAACCGCCAAAGACAGAGACGAAAATTAGAAGCTTTTTGGGTTTGGCAGGATACTGTTGCACCCTAATTTTTGACCTTAAGATCCCACCTCCTTGCTATTAAAACCACTATTGTTGAAGCTATCTGTTTTGTAGGAATTGCATCAGGGGCGCTTTAACTGTGACAAGGGGCAAAATGGTCATTTTTACGTTGTTATTGGCAAAAATTTTTGAAGATGAATTGTCGCCAGGTTTTTGAGATAGTTGAGATGTTATTTCTAAGACGTGTATTTGTCACACTATTTGATTGTATTGAGGTATCGATTTGGTTCGGTTCATGGTATTAAAGTTATTCATCAGAAACACAGTTGGATTTTTGGCACAGAGTATTAGTCCGCTTGGCTGTTGAGGATTTTTCTCTTTTCATTTCTTTTCTTCTATTTTAAGTCGCTCCAAACATTTCTGATTCTATTAATCATGCGCGGCTTAATTTAGAATATATTGGAAATTAATATTATATCAGTGGGAGTGCCAAGGTTCGATTCGGGTGATTGTCAGATTTTTATTCATGGATCTTATTAGGAGTTATTTGATCAGTGAAGGTTAACCGAATATTTGAAGGAGCAGTCAGGTTGCTCCAATCAAAGACAAGCTATCATTTGGGAATGTTTTTTTTACGGTATGCCAGCTGTTGGCCAAGAAAAATGATGGAATGATATTAATAGGGGTGGAGAGACTCTGCTAGCTGATAAGATATTCAACTCCAGGCCTGGCACTACTGTTATTTCAATGGAAAATTACAATGATTCTAGTCGAATTATCGATGGAAACATTGATGATCCATGAAACGTTGCATCAAAAAGTATGTGGTTTAAAGGCAAGAAAGCCAGTTGAAGTTCCTGTATATAATTTCAGATTCAGTTCACGTACAGGATACGGGATGGTCGAAATCCCAGCTCTCGCATTTTTATTATAGAAGGTATTTTATGCTTTGAGTGGGAGGTTAAGACCTCTACCGGACATTATAAAAGGTATTATAGAAGGTATTTTATGCTAGAGCTCCAAACAGTA
The DNA here is from genome assembly GCA_963859935.3 of Lathyrus sativus. NCBI lineage: Eukaryota > Viridiplantae > Streptophyta > Magnoliopsida > Fabales > Fabaceae > Lathyrus > Lathyrus sativus. The sequence goes on along the minus strand of CAWUDS030004439.1, from coordinate 3,890,154 downwards.
CATTATAAAAATAACCAACAAGTTTAATCCATTCCAAAAGCCCTGTTTACATGTTTAAATCAACTAAGAATGTAGCGGTGGATCAAAATTAAAGCTATTCTTTCCTAAGATTCCAAAGCAAGCAACTACAGAATGATGAAGGTTCTTGCCAACGTCAACTTTGGCCTCATATAAAAGTGCTCAGATATTTGAAGCTCTGGGTCTCTTGTCAAAAGTAATTGAAAAGTGCTTTGCCAGAACATTTGAGATGCTCGCACGTGACGCACTTCAGTTGCATGAGTTGGTTTTCCCTTCTCGGATCTTCTCTCCTGGAAGCGCAGCAGCTGTAGCATTGCTAAATCCCGGAGGTTATCATTGGACAAAAGTGGCGAACTTCATCTGAACGATCCACTTGTTGTTGCAAAGCTTCAAGAAGCAACTAGAACTAACAGTGCAGACGCATATAAACGGTATTCCAAGATCACGCATGAACTGAACAAGGCTTGTAACCTGCGAGGTCTTCTGATATTTAAGGATACTTCAAGTAAAAGCCCTATTGGTGAAGTTGAACCTGCATCACGACACGCACTAAATTATCATATGATTCAGAGCGTAAAGAAGGAAATTTAAGTAGGCCATGCTCAAGAACTTACGAGAGTTCCTCGATAATCCCATTCGTGGCGAGTATGAGTTCTGATACATCACATCATGAAGGTCATTACCTTCTGCTAAGGCCAACGCTTCACCGTAACGGCACCACATTCCTTCCTGTCAAAATAAGAAACAGCAGTTAGAACACCAATTTCGGACACGAGTTAAAGTAAAGGCCAAGGTAAATGGAATTAAAGTTCAGCCCTCAGTTTAGCTCATCATCGGGCGTGAAACTCGAGCGGCTGGAAGGGCAACGACCGAAGCTCGTTACCAGCTCCCTACCGAGCATCGAGGACAACAAAATTTTGAAGCAAACAATAATTTTGGACAGTTATCAACATTCTCCGAAGCCGCCAGCCACATTCAAGGGGGCAACCACATCCAGATTTTCAGTTCATATCCAAAGTCATCATCATTGAAGCTTTCGGTAAAATCCAGACCAAAACCAGAAGCAACCGTCGTAACATAATCGAAGGCAACAAGCAGCATTATCAATTCCCTCGTCGGTTCAGACCGATATGTCATCATCACCGCGTCAAACCTCCCTCGGCGGCATCAATCCGGCAGTATCTGACCATTAGGTTCTTTCTGAAAGAAGAAGAAGAAAAGTTAGTGTATGTTCGAAACAGAAATAAAAAACAGATATCAAACGAAACCGAATTCGAATCTGGATACAAGCAAATCAAGTTTCCAAATTGAAACAAATCTGTTTCCAAATCAGAAAACCCAATCCGTATTCAATCCAAATCTGTGAGTCTGGAAAGGAAAGAAAGAATCCAATCATATCAGAAAAAGATCTCAATCAATATCTGTTGCACCCTAAAATTTGCTCAACATATTTCACCTGGTTTATGTTTTGATTGCATTATCATTTGCATAGATAAGTCATGTACATAATCTAATAATTTGCATAGCATAGCATAGAAAGGCATCCAACAAGGGATCAAGTGCCATTCTTATCTAAATAAGCACATCAAGGGTTTTTATTCAAGCTTAAGACCATCCAAGTCATCAAGAAATGTTTGAAGCTTTGAGAAGTTTGAGGGTCAACCAGTGGACTTCTCTCCTAATTTGAGGTGTATTGAGGGTCATCAATGGGGGTATGAGCTATGAATTGAGGGTATGGAATGTGTACAAAGCTTATGAAATGCCTAGAGGGTCATATTGAAGATGAGACAAGTCATTGATTCAAGTACAAGAGCCACAGTTGAAGTGCAGTCAACTAGGGTTTCATCTGGGTCAACCCTAGGTCAACCCTAGGTCAATTGAGTGATTAAAGAGCATCAAGGCTTAATTGGAGGATGTGGATTCATGAATTTATATGTTGATACATGTGTGGTGTGGGGCCAAGGATAAATCAAAGAGAATCAAGAGTGGGAGGGGTTGCCAAATTAGGGTTTCAGTGTAAAATCCCCTAATTTAGGCCTAACTTCCAAGCCAGATAAGTCAAAATGCAAGTTTCAAATGGATTCTTGAACAACATGAAACTTGTAGAGATTCTCAATAGCTTTAATTTGAGTACTATAAGTCTTCAAGAAGATTTGTAGAACTCAAGTTATGGTTCTTACAAGTTATGGGTCATCAGAGGACACTGAAATTTATCTGTGAAAGTCACTTGACTTCCAAGCAACGTTTTCCCATCAAGGAGTTTTCAAATGGATTCTTGGCCAACATAAGAATTGTAGGTTTTGATCTTAGCTTTAATTTTAGTACTAGAAGTCTTCAATAAGATTTGTGGAACTCAAGTTATGGTCTTGGCAATCCAGGGGTATTTTGGGAAAGTTGAATTATAGGTCATTTTCCAACATGGGTCAAAATCTCTATCTTCCACTCCTCAAATGAAAAAATGTTCAACATGAGATGTGCTTAAAATGATGTTTTTAGGCTAGGAAAGAAGTCATGATAACGTGGAATGGTTTGTATCACAAGATTGCAAAAATGGCCTAAAATAAGGATGGATTTTAAATGAACCAAAGAGGAAAATTGAGATTTTTGAGCTATAGGTCCAAACCAAGCCATATGACATACCAAATTGATTGGAAAACACATTTTGGACACAATAACATTTACACATTTTTGAGTTGAGGGATAATTCTATGACTTGCTTTGTAAAAGTGGTTACTTACATCATAAGCAACATGTGCAAAACCACTCTTAAGAGCATAACCAAGGCCTTAACCCTTGCTAATCCCTTCAAAATATCATATGGAGAGAAATTGGATCAGAATGAGGTGCAAATGCAGGCTTAGAACTCAGCTGCCATGTATGAACTTCTCATGACATTTTCAAATGCAAGAGATGTTGAACTTCTCATTGGATCAATCCAGAAAGTTCTAGAGCTTTCATACATGCTCTATATAAGTATTAGAAGAGGTTCAAGGCATTGGTTGGTGCAGATTGAGAGAGATTGGAGAGATTGGGTTTTGAGTTTTCATCTTGCAAAACAGAATCGGTTACACCAATTGCTCAATTTCAATCCAAATTTTTGCACTCAAAAGCTTGATCATGTGTTGGTGATTGATTCCAGATAGATTTCTGATCAAGATCGTGGAAGAATCGTGAGATAGAACTTTGAATTCATCTCTTGCAAGTCAGAATCGAGTTTGGTGATTCAAGAAGACTCAGTCCAATTTGATGCATACAGAAGCTTGATCATACATCATTGAAGCAATCTGGAGATTCTTGAAGCATAATTTGAAGGATTGCTTGGTCTGTTCACTCGATTTTTGCAGGTATGTAAATCTCATCCTTTGGCTTGATGTAGGCATAATTGTTAGGTTTTAGATAGTTAGATGTGTTATAAATGATGGCTAGGTGGATTCTGGTAACAATTTGCACGATTTAGAGACCAAATTAGGATGGACCAGATTTCTTGTGAGGATCGTATCTTGCAGTTCTTGGAGGTTTAAACCTAGTTTGATGGTGGATTTTACTCAGGATGAAGTGGTGATGATGTTAGGCATCTCAATTTTGAGTTTGGGGAGAATTTATGTTTGAGCACTTTGTGAACATTTCTTCGTGTTTTGAGGAAGAAGATGATTCAATGATAATGAAGGTTAGGGTTGAATTCAGTGTGAAAAAACGATTTGAATGATGTTATTAGGGTTGAGTTTTGGTGAGGATCAATGTAGTTGCGTTTGGAGAAGATGAAGGTTGCAGCTCTGTTCATCCATGGCTTCTTTCTCCCTCCAAAATTCAAAGGTAGAAGATGATAGGATGGCCCTTAGATCTTGTTGGACTTTGACTGGAATGAGCATCCAACGACCACGAGCGAGTCTTAACTTGTGAAGGATTATGAGAGGAGGGTGAAATGCACCGTTTCACTTAATGAATGGTATTGGGCTGAAGTCATTTGTTACTAACCACACCCCAGCTTGGAGGCCCAATGGAAAACACACAGGATTTAGTTGCTATTCACACCAAGAATTTTCCATTTTGTTTGCTATTTCCCAATTAATTTCTGAAGTGAATTGGCCCTAGCGCGCGCTTCTTATTCACACCCCACCCTGGGCCCATCCTGGAATTTGTATTGGATATCATTGCTATTTGGCACGCCTGTTTGTCAATTTTCTTTAATTTCTTTTATTTTCATGGTTTTAACATAGCTAATAAAAAATTCACAATAAATTGAAAAATAAACATTTTTGGATGGCAATTTTTCCCTATTTTCATTAAGATTTCTATAATTTCATAAAACAATAAAAACATTATTTCATGCACTTTATATTTTTTGGTATATTTTACAAATTTATTGATTTTATTTTGCATTTGTTTGATACCTTATTTTTCTGAATTTAGTATGAGAGATTGGTGCATGATTTTTGATTGATTCTTGTGAGTTTGATTAGGTTAGGGAATAATGCTCCCTTAGTGATTTTTCTCATATTTTTTATGATGAAATTTAGGTTAGTTTTGAATAATGAACTTTAGGGTGCTAGGATTAGGGTTTTATAACACTTAGGTGTAGTTTAGGGCATATTTTGGAGACTTAGGATTTGATTTAGGCCTTGGGGTTTATGTGGGGTATAGGGTATATAGTTAGGTTCCCTTAGAAATTAATCTAGGATTTTAGGATGAGTATTACTATTTTATCTGATTTTTGTAACTTGGGTGATGTTTGTGTGTTTTCCTTTTGGGCTTTTGGCTTGTTTGCTTGGGTTGGGCTATTCTAATTGGGCTTGGGGCTTGAGTTTTGCTTGTTGGAGCTCATGAAGACTTGGAGATGATTGGAGACAAAGGATGGAGCTTGGAGTATGAAGATTCTTATCCTTGAAGGTTGCTTTTGAAGACTTAGGAGATAGGAGATATAGGGAGAGCTTTAGATTAGACTGATTTCTTCTTTCAAACATAGAGAGCTTCTTGTGCCTCTATTCCATCCTATGACACAAGGCCCACCAAAGAAGTTCCATCTCTCCTTAGGAGGGATGTAGAGTATGCTTTGATTGGGTAGAACCTTGAGGATATCTGTCACTTGCTGTGTTAATATCTTAGTGATTTCCTTGGGTTATCATTAAGCCTCTTAACATTTCAATTTCATCTATTAGTTGATTCTCTCCTGTGAGTGCTTGCCTTGAAGATGGGAACCTATGGAAGATAAGGTTCAGTGAAGATTGGTGAGGATAAAGCCTGTACCTGTCAAAGCTAGTTATCTGTTGAAATTAGGGTTTTGCTGCTGTTTGAAGCTGTCTATTTGTTGGGGATCAGTGCTTGCCAGAGCTTGGAGATTTTTGAAGATAGGAGCTTATCTAAAGCTTGGGGATCATTGAAGATTGAAGATGGGATCTTGCTTGAAGGGTTATTGTCAACTTTTTGCTGTACATCAACTGTAGCTGTCAGAGCTGTTGCTGTTTGAGCTGTAACTGTAGGAGCTGGTGTTGCTGTCAGAGCTGGTGTTGGGTTTTATTTTTCTGTATTGTTTGTTGGCTTGTTCAGCTTGCCCCCTTAGGTTTGAAGTGAAGCTGTTTCACTTTGCCTATTGTTTTCCCAGGTTCGAGGTTGAGTGGGACACCCTTGCCTCGCTTGTACTGCTGCATCTCATGCATTTTACTGTTTACTATATATATATATATCTGTTTCTTTTCCATTTATCCCCTAGGATCTCTGATTTCCTCTGTGCAGGAGGGAATTATGACAGACATTAGGTTGTAATCCATGCATGATAACATTAGGTTAGTTTTTATTCCCTTTTCAACCCTAGGTTTTTAGAGTTTCTTTCTCTTCTATCTTAAAGCAATTCAAAACACGGTAACAAGGATAATCAATGTCGTACGCTACGAGCCTTAAGCTATTTGAGAGAGGGTTGCTGGAGGGTCACTCTTCAGTAATCTGATTGCTTAGTGTGTTACCCTTAGGGTGACATACGACGTAGTCACTCTCAAATCATAGTCTCTAGTGCTTCAGAGATTGCAAACATCATAAAAAATAGTTCTTGCGTAAAAGATTGAAAACAAACATCAAAGTGTCATTTTTGTCCGCTTGGACTCTTAATCAGGAGAAAACCTTTTTCAGAAGGATAAAAGATAAACAGACAGATTCGTGTCTTCCGTGGCCCGAACTACGTTTGCTCTGATCTTTCATGCTGTATGAAAGTACGTAGGCATAGGATGCCGTATCCTAGCGAGCAACCTTCCCACCTTTCCCGTAGATAGGCGAACTACGTTGACTCTGATTTCTCATTCCAGACGGGAATACGTAGGCATAAAGTGCGATACTTTGCCGAGTCATTTTATTTTCTTTTAACCCCAGACCTGTAGAGTAGATAGAATAACTCACCCTTAGCTAGAAAACAAGCGTGGATCTCGTCGAGTACGACGGACGTGAGGGGTGCTAATACCTTCCCCTTGCGTAACCGACTCCCGAATCCAGGATTTGGTTGCGATGACCATTCCTTTCCCGTCTTTGCGGTAGGTTTACTTCGAGCGTTTCCTTTCCCTCATTTGGGATAAATAACGCACGATGGCGAGTCTTCTGTTTAGCCGGCACCGATTTTCGCAGTAGCGACAGCTGGCGACTCTGCTGGGGACAGGAATATCCCCTATGCGAGTCAATCCTAGCGCTTGTTTTCCCGTCGTGGGTATTGTATAGATTTACTTTTCTGTCTTTACTTTCCGTATTTTATTATCGGCTTTATATTGTTATTGCTGTTGTGGGGAAGGGGCGTTCTGTTTAGAGATAAGCCGGACCTGAGCTTGAGGTTACACCTAGACTTAGAAGTAGAGAGTAGTGGTTAGCCTGCTTGCTTAGCTCGCACCAGCTAGCCACGAAATTTACGCTCGGACGAGATTCTCTTTGATGCTTCTTGCCTGGCCCTTAGGGCTCGACAAGTTGTCTGACCCGAGGATTGTCGACTCTGGGGACCTATCAATTGGGATTCAACTAAGTGAGGCCGCTTCAAGGGATGATGATGCCACACCTTCTGGGTATCGTATCATCGCTCTTGAAAGTCTGTGACGTTGAACCCGCATAGGATGTCGTACCTCGTCTGCGAATTAAGTACATACCTATGAGGGGTAGGTAGGGCTGTTTGCAGGAAACCTTTGACCTCAGAGTACCTGGTTTATCTCTGTCAGTGAGATGTGGTTACAGGGTTCATTTGAGTGATTTGGTTTGAGATGAAGATTTGATGGTTCTCAGGCTTCAGTATAGAGCAGCACAGTTCACCAGCATTGCACTTGGTCCCTTGTTTGTATATGCATGTGCATTTTCATGACTACATTTCATTAACATGTATTTATGTTGCAGGTGATCATTCCCCTCTGATTCTAGTATATCTTCTAGCCAGACATGGAGTCCCTAAAAAGGACAGTTGCTTACCGGTTGCATTCGCCAGATATCAGTTCCTTGCTGGGATTAGTTGCTCTAGAAGATGAGAGAGTGAGAGCTGAGTTCAGAGTATCTTATGGGAGATTGCTTAGTTTGTTATACAGACCTTCAGCATTCGAGACGACTGGGGTGTATAATTTGATGCAGTTTTATGAGCCGCAGCTGAGATGTTTCTTATTTCCCGGCTATATTCTGGCACCCACTTTGGAGGAGTATTCTACGATGTTGGGAGTTCCTGTGTTAAACCAGATGCCCTTTATACATGTTGATGCTGAGCCTGAGTTAGCTACACTCGCTGAGATTGTCAGTTTAGGCGCTTCGGAGTTCCCTGGAGGGTTGGTCAAGCTGAACGGAGCTTATGGTTTTCACTTGTCTGTCCTGGTTAAGAAGGCTACACAGTGCGTGAAGAGTGGATGTTAGGTTGTCTTCAGTGCCATTCTAGCTGTCTGCATCTACGGGATTGTCTTGTTTCCTAATGTGCCAGATTTTGTCGACTCAGACGCCTTCTTGATTCTTGCCTCGAAGAATCCAGTCCCTACTCTCTTGGGCGATGTTTATCATTCTATTCACTACAAGAATGAGAAACGTCGTGGCAAGAATGTTTCATGATGTCTTCCTCTTTTGTACAAGTGGTTCCAGGGGCATCTTCCAAAGACAGGGCCTTTTGTTGATGCTGTTGATACTTTGGATTGGTCTTCCCGATTGATGGGGCTGTCTGCTGAGAACATCATTTGGTTTAATCGGAGCATGCTTAGCACTGATATTATATATAGTTGCAGTGGCTTTCCGAATATCCCCCTGATTGGACGGAAAGGCTGTATTAACTATAATCCTTCACTGTTGATAAGACAGTTCGGTTATGCTTTGAGGGACGCTCCTATTGAGAAAGAGATACATGAATCTCTATATCTCACAGGCTTATTAGACACGACTGTTTTGATCAGATTGAGACATGCATGGGCTAACGTCCATAGGAGAGGGAAAGCTTTGCTCGGTAAGAGCAACAGCAAAGCTTATGATCCTTATTTGGCGTGGATCCGCGAGAGAGCTAGTATGTCCTTGATGCCTTATCCTGTTGCGAAGCCCCTGTATCTTCCAATGATTGAGGTACCTGCTTTGGTAGAGCTTGAAAAGTATAACAAATTGTTGGCTGAAAACGAAGAATTGAAGAAAGCCAATGAAGAGTTAGAGAAAGAGATCTTCCAGTTGCGTCATGAGAAGAATGAAGCTACCTTCATCGTGAGGGAACAAATGGAATTAATTAATAGGTTGGGTTCGGAGTTGACAGAGGAGACCAACAAGAAAGAAAAAGTGGGAATAGCCTTGAGCGGTGTCAGCAAGGTGCTTACTTCAAAGAAGGAACTTTTAAGCAAAGCTTATTCCCATCTCAGCAAGTGGGAAGCTTTGTGGAATACCATGCTTACCAAGCGGAAGGAGTGTGAAGACGAACTGAAGCTGCAGATTGCCACGCTAGAGGCACAGATTAGAGCCCAAGACGCAAAGATTTCCGAAGAGACATCACTTAAGAGCGCTGTTGAGCTTAGAGTAAGTGACCTTGACGAGAAGCCGAGAGGTTATGAAGTGAAGGCCGGTTCCAAGAGGTACAGACTTGACGAGAGTTCTGGCGAAGGAACCTGCCAGGACGACGCCAAAAAGCTGAGATCCACTACCGAGCGACATGCCTTACTGATACAGGAGCTGATCTCCCAACTAGGGCATTCAGAGACGCTAGGGATATTGGAAGACGTCAGAGCACGCCATTTGGCCTGATTTATCTTTGCCTTGCCTTTGTTATCCGTATTTGTATTTTGACCATCGCCAGGCTTGTTGGTCGAGGTCCCTTCAGTTGTATTCAGTTGTACTTTTGTACTCAGCCTCTTGGCATTTGCTTATATATGAGGGTTTTCTGATTTCTTGCTTGCTTGATAGGGACTCCATTGTCGTGGTGGCCTTCTCTCCGAGACTAGAATTGGGGGGGGGGGGGGGGGGGTATAACATGTAGCATATTTACACAATTGCATCTGCATTCATATTGCATGACCGGTATTCTTGAATCTGTATCTTATTTCCTGCACCTTCAGGTTTTTCAAGATTGACGAACAAAGAGTCCACCGCTACTCAACCCGAAACAACTGCAAGAGAATCATGGATCAAGTCCAAGTGGAGATGCAGGAAATCCGCGAGAAGCTGAATCTGTTCATGTAAGCAATGAAGAACATTACTAAAGGCCAGGAGAGCCTCCAGACTTTGGTACAGTCGCTGCTGACGCGGGCTAATGGGAATGGCAACAATGACCGCAATTCTGCACACGTTGAAACTATTCCGGAGGATGGGCCCCCTACGCTTGTGGTTCCACCTGTGGTGACCTCACCTGTTGTGGTTGTAAACGATGGCGCCGGAGCTGGCAATGGCAACACAGGGAATTGAAATGAGACTGTTGTTAATAATTTTGGATTTGGGGACGCTAACCAAGGTGGTGGTAACAACAATGGCGGTAATGGGTTCGGCAACAATGGTTTCGGCTACAATGATCAGGGGTTTGATTACGTCAATCAGGATGGGAAATTCGACTTCAACACTCAGGGTTTCGGTTACGACGGTTTAGGTAACGCTAACCAGGGGTATGGTGGATTTGGTAATATGAATGGTGCTGGGGTGATTCCTTTCAACACTGGGTTTGGACCTGTTAGGGTCAACCAGGGTTTCGGTAACGGGGGACGAGGTCCCATGATCCATCATCAAGGGTTCGGTCGCAACGCTGGTTACGACGGATATGGAATTGGAAATGTGAATTGGGGCGAAGACTGTCAGGAGGACGCCTTTTCTGGAAGAGGTATGGGGTTTGAAGGACCTATTGATCCTGTGCAGAGGATCAGAATGCTTGAAGAACAGATGAAGGGGGTAGTGAATCAGAACTCCACCGGCTTGGATATGACTACAATGGGCTTGGTACCGGGGCTGAGGGTGCCGTTGAAATTCAAGGCTCCCACTTTTGACAAGTACAAGGGGGACACCTGCCCTAAGGTCCATGTTTGCTCTTATTACAGAAGAATGTCCGTGTATTCAGATGATGAAAGGATGCTCATGCATTTCTTTCAGGATAGCTTATCAGGGCCGTCGCTTGAATGGTATATGGGGCTGGAGCCCACGCAGATCAAAACCTGGAAGCAGTTGGCTGATGCTTTCGTGACCCATTACAAATACAACAGCGATCTGGTGCCAAACCGGGTCCAATTGCAGGGTTTGTCGCAGAAGAGCGGTGAAAGCTTTAAAGAGTATGCGCAAAGGTGGCGCGATATGGCAGCGAGGGTGCATCCTCCTTTAATCGAAAGGGAGATGAATGACATGTTCATTGGGACATTTACGGGGGTGTTCTATGAAAAATTGTTTAGTGTGTCGTTGAGCAGCTTCTCAGATTTGATTCTTATGGGGGAGATGATTGAGAACGGGATTAAAGTTGGAAGGTTCCAAGCAGGTGAGTCTACTACAACAGGAGGTACCAGAAAAGCATTTGGTGGTAGACGTCAGGGTGATTCTAGTGCCGTGTTTGGTGGCAGGGGCAGGGGCAGAGGAAGAAATCAGTATGTTCAGCCGCAACAGATAGCTAGTGTCACTATCCCGCTTCCTCAACAAAGACAGCCACAACAACAACAACCGCAGCAACAGCAAGGACAAAATCCTGGCCAGAGAAGAGTACAAAATGCGAGACCGAAAAGAGTGTTCGACGCACCTCCTTCCACGTATGCAGAACTCCTCCAGACCCTGCTAGGGTTGAACTTGGTCGAAAAGAGGACTTTGGCGCCGCCTATAGGGGCAGTACTTCCTTACGGATACGATGCCAACAAACATTGCGACTTCCATTCCGGGGCACCCGGGCATGATATAGAAGCTTGTCAGGCATTTAAACACAAAGTTCAGGATTTATTGGACAGCAAGGCTATTAACTTTGGACAGGCGGGTCCAAATATAGTACAACAGCCTATGCCCAATCACGAGGCAAACGACATCCTGACAGAGGAGAATCTGAATCTAGTGAGGGATGTCAATGAGCTGAAGACACCGTTGGGTGAGATTAAAAGCAGGTTGTTAAAAGGGGGTGTATTCCCGGGGTGTGATGAATGTTGCTTGGATTGTTAGACCCGGCCAGAGGGTTGTAATGAGCTGAGGCAGGGCATTCAGGCTATGATGGATGAAGGGACCTTGCAATTTGATAGAACCGCGGTTGGAAAGCCTGTAGGGGCGTTATGTGATGAGCAGAACGATGTTGCGACGGTGACGATTCCGAGGAAAACAATAACGATAACGGCGCCTGCCAGGCGGCCGACGATCACAATTACTAAAGCAGGACCAATCCCTTTTGAGAGTACTAAAGCAGTGTCGTGGACTTACAGGTTGAAGGTATATTGCGATGGTGAGAAAATTGAAGTCAATGGACAACCAGCTGAGGTTGTAGATAATGTTGTCGAAACAGGGGGTATGACCAGAAGCGGAAGAATCTTCACATCACCAGAGGTAGAGGCGGAAAGATTAGCCAAGGGTAAAGCAAAGGTAACTGAGGGTGGTCCTTCTCAGTCGAATGAAAAGGAAACGTCACTTAAGGATGTGGAGGAGTTTATGAGGCTCATTCGTAAAAGTGATTACAAAATCGTTGAGCACATCCAACAAACGCCGTCAAAAATTTCCATCCTATCATTGCTATTATGTTTCGAGACCCATCGGAACGCTCTGCTGAAGATTCTAGACATGTCGTTCGTTCCTCAAGAAGTTTCTGTTAATCAGTTAGAAGGGGTGATGGTGCATGTCAATGCGGGGCACAGTTTGGGCTTCACAGACTTCGATTTGACTCCGAGAGGGCGAGAGCATAATATGGCATTGCACGTGTCAGTCGAATGTCGGGGCACGGTCATGTCCCATGTTTTAATAGACACTGGATCTTCCCTGAATGTGCTACCGAAGAAAGCCATGATGAAGTTAGATATCAGGGGGATTATCTGCACGCCTAGTGACTTAGTGGTGAGAGCGTTCGATGGAACGAGGAGGTCGGTTTTCGGATCAATGACATTACCGTTGCAGGTGGGGCCTGAAATATTTGAAACTGAATTCTATATAATGGACATCTAGGCCGCGTATAGTTGTCTCCTTGGGCGCCCATGGATCCATGCTGTCGGGGCAGTCACGTCCACGTTACACCAAAAGCTGAAGTATATGGTTGGGGATAGTGTCGTCACAGTTTGCGGAGAGGAAGATATTCTGGTTAGCCATTTGTCTTCATTCAAATATGTCGAGGTCGACGGAGAAATACACGAAACACCCTGTCAAGCCTTCGAGGGGTTGCGAATTAAATACAAAGCTCAGGGTTCCAGCAAAATATCAGACGTGGCAGTGTCGTCTTACAAAGAGGCTCAAGCTCTAGTGCAGGCAGGAAAAACCAAGGGTTGGGGCGGGTGTTGGAGATTCCCGTGAAGAATGACAAGTTCGGGCTTGGATATCGACTGACGTCATCAGCATCCTCTTCAGGAACGCCCAAGTTCAGAGGGCCGATAACCATTACACCAAGCGGGGTGAGCTTTGAGACTATCAATGCTATGTCCGATGCTGAGGACGGAGATAGCGACTGTGATATGGACGCGTGGATCAAGCCAAGCGTGCCAGGACAAAGTCTCTGCAATTGGTCTATCCGGGAAATTGTTCCTGTGACAACTAAACAGTAATGATTTGTTTTCTTAATTGTTGAATAATCCTGTGTCTTACCCGGGGCATAGTGATTTTGCTTAGGGCCATTTGGTTATGTACATTACATTGTTTAATCATGAAATAAAGGCGTTTTTCATATACAAATGTTGTGATCCCTGTTTTTCCTGTTTTTATCTTTTACAATAAAATGGCAATGTGGTTATTTGCTTTGTATGCGTTTTGAAGCATTTAACCATTTCCTTTGCAGGATTACTATTTCAGATGACATCTATGAACCGCCTATGACTCACTTCGACTTCGAGCACCCGGTATTTCAGGCTGAGGAAGAGATTGTTGAAGATGGCGACGTACCAGAAGAATTGACCTGGTTAGTGAAACAAGAAGAAAGAATCATTCTGCCTCATGAGGAAGTCATTGAGATTATCAATTTGGGGTCGGAAGAGGTTGTGAGAAACATTCGTATAAGGGCTACGCTACAGAGCGACATCAAGCAAAAGTTGGTTGAGATGCTCAAAGAGTACAGTGATATATTTGCTTGGTCGTACGAGGATATGCCTGGGTTGGATACGGATATGGTTGTTCACCGTCTGCCACTGCGAGAGGAATGTCTGCCTATTAAGCAGAGACTCCGAAGAACCAGACCGGACATGGCTGTGAAGATCAATGAGGAAGTTCAAAAACAGTGGGATGCTGGTTTCCTGGCTATTACAAAATATCCCTCATGGGTCGCTAATATTGTGCCAGTGCCAAAGAAAGACGGTAAAGTGCGAATGTGTGTAGATTACCGTGACTTGAACAGAGCAAGCCCGAAAGATGACTTTCCACTTCCTCACATCGATGTGCTGGTTGATAATACTGCTCAATTCTCCGTATTCTCCTTCATGGATGGCTTCTCGGGGTACAATCAGATCAAAATGGCTCCAGAAGACATGAAGAAGACTACCTTCATTACTCCCTGGGGAACATTTTGTTACAAAGTGATGCCCTTCGGATTGAAGAACGCTGGGGCGACATATCAACGTGCTATGATGACTCTCTTTCATGACATGATGCATAAAGAGATCGAGGTTTATGTTGATGATATGATTGCCAAATCCCAGACGGAGGAAGAACATTTGGTTAATCTGCTGAAATTGTTCAAGAGGCTTAGGAAATTCAGGCTGAGACTGAACCCTAACAAGTGCACCTTCGGGGTGAGATTGGGTAAACTACTGGGGTTTATCGTTAGCGAAAAAGGAATAGAGGTTGATCTTGCGAAAATAAAAGAAATACAAGAAATGCCGACGCCTAAAACAGAAAAAGAAATGCGTGGGTTTTTAGGGAGGTTGAACTATATCGCCTGGTTCATATCTCACTTAACTGCGACATGCGAGCTGTTATTCAAGTTGTTGAAAAAAGATCAGGTTGTGACCTGGAATGAAAATTGTCAAAAGGCGTTCGACAAGATAAAAGAATACTTGCAAGAGCCTCCTGTTTTGATACCCCCAGTGGCCGGGAGACCTTTAATTATGTATTTGACGGTTCTTGAGGAAAGTATGGGTTGTGTTCTCGGTCAACACGACGAGACGGGACGTAAAGATCATGCGATCTACTATCTGAGTAAGAAGTTTACCGACTGTGAGTCCAGATACTCAATGCTCGAGAAAATGTGTTGTGCGCTAGCCTGGGCCGCCAAATGTTTGAGGCAATACATGTTGAATCATACAACCCTGCTAATTTCAAAGATGGATCCAATCAAATACGTGTTTGAGAAGCAAGCACTCTCCGGAAGAATTGCCCGATGGCAGATGGTGTTAACCGAATATGATATTCAGTATGTCTCGCAAAAGGCTATTAAAGGTAGCGTTCTGTCAGAGTACCTTGCGGAGCAGCCTGTTGAGGACTACCAATCGATGAGGTTTGATTTTCCTGACGAGGATATCATGTACCTGAAGATGAAAGATTGTGAAGAACCGTTGCCGGACGAAGGACCAGAATTGGGTTCCAAATGGCAGTTAATATTTGACGGAGCTGTAAACTCTTATGGTAGCGGAATAGGTGCAATTATTACTACTCCTCAGGGGTCGCACATCCCCTTTACTGCCCGATTGACTTTTCCCATTACCAATAATGAGGCTGAATATGAGGCTTGCATCATGGGTCTGGAAGAAGCTATTGATTTGCGAATCAAACATCTGGATGTATACGGAGACTCAGCTCTAGTGGTGAATCAAATTAAAGGAGAATGGGAGACACGTCAGCCCAATTTGATACAATATATGAATTATGCAAGGAGATTGTTGCCTTTCTTTGACAAGGTGGAATTGCATCATGTGCCGCGAGCAGAAAATCAAATGGCTGATGCCTTGGCGACATTGTCTTCGATGTATAAAGTTAACTTCTGGAACGAGGCTCCCCAGATTATTATCTCTCGGCTTGATAGGCCTGCCTTCATATTTTCCATTGACGAGGCTCCCGATGGTAAACCCTGGTACTTTGACATCCAGAATTTCCTGAGGAATAAGGAGTATCCGGCTGGGGCATCCAGTCGAGATCAGAAGACTCTCAGGAGATTGGAAGGAAATTTCTAATTGAATCCTGACGGTGTCCTATACAAAAGAAACCACGACTTGGTGTTGCTATGTTGTGTAGATGATAAAGAAGCAAAGTTGCTCATGGAAGAGATACATAAGGGTACATTTGGTACACATACTGGCGGGCATGCTATGACGAGAAAACTACTGCGGGCAGGTTATTATTGGCTAACTTTGGATACAGACTGTTTCAAGTTTGCAAAGAGGTGTCATAAATTCTAAATTTATGCGGACAAGGTCCATGTACCCCCAAGTCCTCTGAATGTGATGTCATCACCGTGGCCCTTCTCGATGTGGGGAATTGATATGATTGGCAAGATCGAGCCTACGGCATCCAACAGACACCGGTTCATCTTGGTGGCAATTGATTACTTTACCAAATGGGTGGAAGCGACGTCATATGCCAATGTCACCAAAGAAGTGGTCGCCAGATTTATCAAACGAGATATTATCTGCATATATGGAATCCCTGAGCGGATTATCACAGACAACGGTTCAAATTTGAATAACAAGATGATGAAAGAGCTGTGCCAGAATTTTAAGATTGAACATCATAACTCTTCTCCTTACCGACCCAAGATGAATGGCGTTGTTGAAGCGGCCAATAAGAACATAAAGAAGATTGTTCAAAAGATGGTTGTGACATATAAGGACTGGCACGAGATGCTACCTTTCGCGTTGCACGGTTATCGTACGACGGTACGCACATCAACCGAGGCAACCCCTTTTTCGTTGGTATACGGAATGGAGGCAGTGTTACCGTTGGAGGTTGAGATTCCTTCCTTGAGGGTTTTACGAGATGTCCAACTTGACGAGGCAGAATGGGTTAAGGATAGACTGAATCAACTCAGTTTAATGGATGAGAAGAGGCTAGCTTCTCTCGCATACGGTCGGTTGTATCAGAGCTGGATGAAGAAAGCTTGCGATAAGAAGATACACCCTCGAAGCTTTCAGACGGGCGACCTTGTGCTGAAGAGGATTCTCCCGCCACAAACAGATCACAGGGGCAAGTGGACCCCTAATTACGAAGGGCCCTACGTTGTCAGGAAAGTCTTTTCAGGAGGAGCTTTGTTATTATCCACCATGGACGGTGAAGACTTTATGTCTCCTGTGAATTCGGATGCAGTTAAAAAATACTTTGCTTGAAAGTGACCCGCTGGACAGTAAAAAGAGAGTCCAGGCAAAAATGGGGCATCCTGGCGAACCGAAAAATTGAATAAAAGGTTCGGGCAAAAGTTAGGGATAAAATTGAAAAAATGTACACCCGCGAAGTCGAAAACCTGCAAAGGGCGACTTCGGTAAAAAAGGGTATCCCGGTGAATTGAAAACCCGCAAAGGGCGATTCATGCAAAAGTTAGGGATTGAAAAAGCAAATGACTGCGGTCCGGATCTGATACCACATTGATTAGTGGTTTGGGAGTACCTAAGGGTTCGTTTATCCAACACAATCTCTTCCGAAAATTGAATACCGGGAAAGCGCCAGAGTCAGGCAAGTCATAGGAGAATCATCTCATGATGTTTGTCTGCACCACGTTGTCGACATGTATACAAATATTGTTTTGTATTTTGATGCTTTCTGTGCATATATGTATGTGTGTGTGTGTAACTTCCTCTTTTCAGGAGTTGCATCCGATGTACAAAGCCTCGCCTATTTACAGGCTCAATTAATAAAACATGTTATTCAGTATTTGATGTTTGTGCTTTACTATTTTGTATGTGGAAAACGCCGATGTTCCGATGAACTCGCATGTGCATAACTTTGCTGGCCCTTGCCAATAATTGCTAAAACTTCGAATTGACTGAAGTAATGTCGCGGATGCTAACCTGAATAGATTCGGTTGTATAGATTTGTTTTGTCTCGTTTGTGTTTTGCAGGGTTCTCGCCCTTGAAGCGGACAATCAGAAAATGGTGGCCCCAGCTAGAGGCCCTGGAAGAAGGACTTGACCTTATTTCCCAGCAGTCGTACCTCATCCCCAGAGGTTGAGACGATGATTATCCCTTGCCGAAGGAAGGATTAGTTTCCCCAGAAGAGTATCCTCGTGGAAGTTGTCCACAGGATGTCCCCAACAAGACAAGATCAGTGTCCCATGCAGAGGTTATACTCCCCAGAGAGTCGAGTATGTGCACGTTCAATCCCCAGCTGGGAGGATTTCCATGGCGCATAACTAAGATAGTAAGTTCAGAAGGATTATCCCCAACGAGGATGGTTTTTTTTCTCCCCACAGGTCGTCATGCCTTCGTCAGGATGATTATCCCCAGCGAAGTAGTAGTTCCGAGTTCGTAAACTATACCCAGACAGTTGTCTCCCAGAAGGGTTGCTTCTCCCCCAGTTGAGTTAATCTTCCCAGCAGGTTATGCTTTCCTCCCAGTGGAAATCGATGTGTAATCTCTCCCCGGCAGAGTTGGTTGTATTTCCGACATTTATTTTTCCAGAATACTTCGTGATACCCGTTCATCCCTAACAGGGTGGTATTTGTCCTCAACAGCCGTGTTGAAGCAAGCTTGTCAGGGCTTCCCCAGCGGCTCAAACCTGTATTTGCATTTGCATACATTATCATGTTTGCATCTACCCAAAAAAAAAGCGTAGCATTTCCATGCCGTATGGAGCATTACGCCATTGCCAAACATATGCATTTTGAAACATAAATTAGGTTGGTTAACCTTTTGCTTTCAGGTGTGTTTCTCAGCAGGAGTATGATGTTACAGTGCAGATCTGTTACCAGATATTCGAGGTCTCACCGTGAGACATGTGATGATACAGTTCTTGTTATTATCCCCCACAGAGTTACTGGTTGAAGTTTCTCTTATCCGACCAGTGGAGTGTTTTTCTTCAGGATTGTTGTTGCGGTCGCATTTCAGGGTTTCATGAATCAAAATTTCAAAAGAGGTCACTTGTTGTCGAAACGGGTGTCGGGCAGTTATTTTCAGAATATCCCCAATGGAGTTAGCTACCACCGCGAACAGGCTAGGAAGCTATATCCAAGGTTATGTTTTCCTGTATGAAGCAGGCGGATGAACTTTCCTGTAAGTATCAGGCAGATGTGTTATGTTTTCCCGTAAGAATCAGGCGGATGAACTTTCCTGTATGAACCAGGTAGATGTGTTATGTTTTCCCGTAAGAATCAGGCAAATGAACTTTCCTGTAAGTATCAGGCAGATGTGTTATGTTTTCCCGTAAGAATCAGGCGGATGAACTTTCCTGTAAGTATCAGACATATGTGTTATGTTTTCCCGTAAGAATCAGGCGGATGAACTTTCCTGTAAGTATCAGGCAGATGTGTTATGTTTTCCCGTATGAAACAGGCGGATGAACTTTCCTGTATGAATCAGGCAGATGAATTTTCCCGTATGAAGTAGGCGGATGAACTTTCCTGTATGAACCAGGCAGATGTGTTATGAATCTTTTCCTATATGAATCAGGCAGATGACTTTTCCCGTATGAAGCAGGCGAATGAACTTTCCGGTATCCAGATAGATGATTCTCCCGTGATAGACAGAGTATGTGAGTATTCTGATATTTGACAAAAGTATTTTCCCCAAGGAAGTTGTCGTGATTTCCTCGTGTTGTTGTCCTCAGTAGAGTCATCCTCTACGTCGTTTGTGGGTTGGGACCAACGGAGTTGGCTACTGCAGAGGTAGGCAAGAAACGGTATTCTGATGACTTTTCCCGTATGAAGCAGGCAGATGGATTTTCCTGTAATCAGGCAGATCACTTTTCCCGTATGAAGCAGGCGGATGGATTTTCCTGTAATCAGGCAGATGACTTTTCCCGTATGAAGCAGGCGGATGGAGTTTCCTGTAATTAGGTAGATGGCTTTTCCCGTATGGAGCAGGCGGATGAACTTTCCTGTGTTCAGACAGATGACATGCCTGTAGGGATCGAAAATGAGTTCCTTGTGATTAGACGGAAATGTTTCCCCAGCAAAGTCGTCAGGACTTTCCTATGTTGGCAGAACATAGTATCCTAACGGGGACAAAGTCTTATCCCCACGGTGATAGAATCTTTTTTTGGGCTGATGAAAATAATCCCCAGCATGGTCGCTAATTGATCAGTTTGTTGTCGTAACAACCGGATCCAGTCAGCAGATGTTGTTTTCCAAGTAGTTTGTGCAGTTTATTTCTGCGGTTGGCAAATTTCCGGGTTCTTGGTATTCAACCGTCTCGTACCTCGATTGTTTGAAGGCCGTTCGCTCTTCACCCAGTCGGGTCCAAGTCGTTTGAATAGGGGCAGCTGTTGCACCCTAAAATTTGCTCAACCTATTTCATCTGGTTTATGTTTTGATTGCATTATCATTTGTATAGATAAGTCATGTACATAATCTAATCATTTGCATAGCATAGCATAGCAAGGCATCCAACAAGGGATCAAGTTCCATTCTTATCTAAAGAAGCACATCAAGGGTTTTTATTCAAGCTTAAGACCATCCAAGTCATCAAGAAATGTTTGAAGCTTTGAAAAGTTTGAGGGTCAACCAGTGGACTTCTCTCCTAATTTGAGGTGTATTGAGGGTCATCAATTGGGGTATGAGCTATGAATTGAGGGTATGGAATGTGTAAAAAGCTTATGAAATGCCTAGAGGGTCATATTAAAGATGAGACAAGTCATTGATTCAAGTACAAGAGCCACAGTTGAAGTGCAGTCAACTAGGGTTTCATCTGGGTCAACCCTAGGTCAATTGAGTGATTGAAGAGCATCAAGGCTTAATTGGAGGATGTGGGATTCATGAATTGATATGTTGATACATGTGTGGTGTGGTGCCAAGGATAAATCAAAGAGAATCAAGAGTGGGAGGGGTTGCCAAATTAGGGTTTCAGTGTAAAATCCCCTAATTTTGGCCTAACTTCCAAGCCAGATAAGTCAAAATGCAAGTTTCAAATGGATTATTGACCAACATGAAACTTGTAGAGATTCTCAATAGCTTTAGTTTGAGTACTAGAAGTCTTCAAGAAGATTCGTAGAACTCAAGTTATGGTTCTTGCAAGTTATGGGTCATTAGAGGACACTGGAATTTATCTGTGAAAGTCACTTGACTTCCAAGCAACGTTTTCCCATCAAGGAGTTTTCAAATGGATTCTTGGCCAACATAAGAATTGTAGAATTTGATCTTAGCTTTAATTTGATTACTATAAGTCTTCAAGAAGATTTGTAGAACTCAAGTTATGGTCTTGGCAATCTAGGGGTATTTTGGGAAAGTTGAATTATAGGTCATTTTCCAACATGGGTCAAAATCTCTATCTTCCACTCCTCAAATGAAAAAATGTTCAACATGAGATGTGCTTAAAATTATGTTTTTAGGCTAGGTAAGAAGTCATGAGAACTTGGAATGGTTTGTATCACAAGATTGCAAAAATGGCCTAAAGTAAGGATGGATTTTAAATGAACCAAAGAGGAAAATTGAGATTTTTGAGCTATAGGTCCAAACCAAGCCATATGACATACCAAATTGATTGGAAAACACATTTTGGACACAATGAAATTTACACATTTTTAAGTTGAGGGATAATTCTATGACTTGCTTTGTAAAAGTGGTTACTTACATCATAAGCAACATGTGCAAAACCACTCTTAAGAGCATAACCAAGGCCTTAACCCTTGCTAATACCTTCAAAATATTATATGGAGAGAAATTGGATCAGAATGACGTGCAAATGCAAGCTTAGAACTCAGCTGTCATGTATGAACTTCTCATGACATTTTCAAATGCAAGAGATGTTGAACTTCTCATTGGATCAATCCAGAAAGTTCTAGAGCTTTCATACATACTCTATATAAGTATTAGAAGAGGTTCAAGGCATTGGTTGGTGCAGATTGAGAGAGATTGGAGAGATTGGGTTTTGAGTTTTCATCTTGCAAAACAGAATCGGTTACACCAATTTGCTCCATTTCAATCCAAATTTTTGCACTCAGAAGCTTGATCATGTGTTGGTGATTGATTCCAGATAGATTTCTGATCAAGATCGTGGAAGAATCGTGAGATAGCACTTTGAATTCATCTCTTGCAAGTCAGAATCGAGTTTGGTGATTCAAGAAGATTCAGTCCAATTTGATGCATACAGAAGCTTGATCATACATCATTGAAGCAATCTGGAGATTCTTGAAGCATAATTTGAAGGATTGCTTGGTTTGTTCACTCGATTTTTGCAGGTATGTAAATCTCATCCTTTGGCTTGATGTAGGCATAATTGTTTGGTTTTAGATAGTTAGATGTGTTATAAATGATGGCTAGGTGGATTCTGGTAACAATTTGCACGATTTAGAGACCAAATTAGGATGGACCAGATTTCTTGTGAGGATCCTATCTTGCAATTCTTGGAGGTTTAACCTAGATTAATGGTGGATTTTACTCAGGGTGAAGTGGTGATGATGTTAGGCATCTCAATTTTGAGTTTGGGGAGAATTTATGTTTGAGCACTTTCTGAACATTTCTTCGTGTTTTGAGGAAGAAGATGATTCAATGATAATGGAGGTTAGGGTTGAATTCAGTGTGAAAAAAAAATTTAAATGATGTTATTAGGGTTGAGTTTTAGTGAGGATCAATGGAGTTGCGTTTGGAGAAGATGAAGGTTGCAGCTCTGTTCAGCCATGGCTTCTTTCTCCCTCCAAAATTCAAAGGTAGAAGATGATAAGATGATCCTTAGATCTTGTTGGACTTTGACTGGAATGAGCATCCAACGGCCACGAGCGAGTCTTAACTTATGAAGGATTCTGAGAGGAGGGTGAAACACACTGTTTCACTTAATGAATGGTATTGGGATTAAGTCATTTGTTACTAACCACACCCCAGCTTGGAGGCCCAATGGAAAACACACAGGATTTAGTTGCTATTCACACCAAGAATTTTCCATTTTGTTTGCTATTTCCCAATTAATTTCTGAAGTGAATTGGGCCTAGCGCGCGCTTCTTATTCACACCCCACCCTGGGCCCATCCTGGAATTTGTATTGGATATCATTGCTATTTGGCACGCCTGTTTGTCAATTTTCTTTAATTTCTTTTATTTTCATGGTTTTAACATAGCTAATAAAAAATTCACAATAAATTGAAAAATAAACATTTTTGGATGGCAATTTTTTCCCTATTTTCATTAAGATTTCTAGAATTTCATAAAACAATAAAAACATTATTTCATGCACTTTATTTTTTGGTATATTTTACAAGTTTATTGATTTTATTTTGCATTTGTTTGATACCTTATTTTTCGGAATTTAGTATGAGAGATTGGTGCATGATTTTTGATTGATTCTTGTGAGTTTGATTAGGTTAGGGAATAATGCTCCCTTAGTGATTTTTCTCATATTTTTTATGATGAAATTTAGGTTAGTTTTAAATAATGAACTTTAGGGTGCTAGGATTAGGGTTTTATAACACTTAGGTGTAGTTTAGGGCATAGTTTGGAGACTTAGGATTTGATTTAGGCCTTGGGGTTTATGTGGGGTATAGGGTATATATTTAGGTTCCCTTAGAAATTAATCTAGGATTTTAGGATGAGTATTACTATTTTATCTGATTTTTGTAACTTGGGTGATGTTTGTGTGTTTTCCTTTTGGGCTTTTGGCTTGTTTGCTTGGGTTGGGCTATTCTAATTGGGCTTGGGGCTTGAGTTTTGCTTGTTGGAGCTCATGAAGACTTAGAGATGATTGGAGACAAAGGATGGAGCTTGGAGTATGAAGATTCTTATCCTTGAAGGTTGCTTTTGAAGACTTAGGAGATAAGAGATATAGGGAGAGCTTTAGATTAGACTGATTTCTTCTTTCAAACATAGAGAGCTTCTTGTGCCTCTATTCCATCCTATGACACAAGGCCCCCCAAAGAAGTTCCATCTCTCCTTAGGAGGGATGTAGAGTATGCTTTGATTGGGTAGAACCTTGAGGATATCTGTCACTTGCTGTGTTAATATCTTAGTGATTTCCTTGGGTTATCATTAAGCCTCTTAACATTTCAATTTCATCTATTAGTTGATTCTCTCCTGTGAGTGCTTGCCTTGAAGATGGGAACCTATGGAAGATAAGGTTCAGTGAAGATTGGTGAGGATAAAGCCTGTACCTGTCAAAGCTAGTTATCTGTTGAAATTAGGGTTTTGCTGCTGTTTGAAGCTGTCTATCTGTTGGGGATCAGTGCTTGCCAGAGCTTGGAGATTTTTGAAGATAGGAACTTATCTAAAGCTTGGGGATCATTGAAGATTGAAGATGGGATCTTGCTTGAAGGGTTATTGTCAACTTTTTGCTGTCCATCAACTGTAGCTGTCAGAGCTGTTATGTTTGAGCTGTAACTGTAGGAACTTGTGTTGCTGTCAGAGCTGGTGTTGGGTTTTATTTTTCTGTATTGTTTGTTGGCTTGTTCAGCTTGCCCCCTTAGGTTTGAAGTGAAGCTGTTTCACTTTGCCTATTGTTTTCCCAGGTTCGAGGTTGAGCAGGACTCCCTTGCCTTGCTTGTACTGCTGCATCTCATGCATTTTACTGTTTACTGTATATATCTGTTTCTTTTCCGTTTATCCCCTAGGATCTCTGATTTCCTCTGTGCAGGAGGGAATTATGACAGACATTAGGTTGTAATCCATGCATGATAACATTAGGTTAGTTTTTATTCCCTTTTCAACCCTAGGTTTTTAGATTTTCTTTCTCTTCTATCTCAAAACAATTCAAAACACGGTAACAAGGATAATCGATGTCGTACGCTACGAGCCTTAAGCTATTTGAGAGAGGGTTGCTGGAGGGTCACTCTTCAGTAATCTGATTACTTAGTGTGTTACCCTTAGGGAGACATACGACGTAGTCACTCTCAAATCACAGTCTCTAGTGCTTCAGAGATTGCAAACATCATAAAAAACAGTTCTTGCGTAAAAGACTGAAAACAAACATCAAAGTGTCATTTTTGTCCGCTTGGACTCTTAATCAGGAGAAAACCTTTTTCAGAAGGATAAAAGATAAACAGACAGACTCGTGTCTTCCGTGGCCCGAACTACGTTTGCTCTGATCTTTCATGCTGTATGAAAGTATGTAGGCATAGGATGCCGTATCCTAGCGAGCAACCTTCCCACCTTTCCCGTAGATAGGCGAACTACGTTGACTCTGATTTCTCGTTCCAGACGGGAATACGTAGGCATAAAGTGTGATACTTTGCCGAGTCATTTTATTTTCTTTTAACCCCAGACCTGTAGAGTAGATAGAATAACTCACCCTTAGCTAGAAAACAAGCGTGGATCCCGTCGAGTACGACGGACGTGAGGGGTGCTAATACCTTCCCCTTGCGTAACCGACTCCCGAATCAAGGATTTGGTTGCGATGACCATTCCTTTCGCGTCTTTGCGGTAGGTTTACTTCGAGCGTTTCCTTTCCCTCCTTTGGGATAAATAACACACGGTGGCGACTCTTCTGTTTAGCCGACGCTGATTTTCGCAGTAGCGACAATATCCAAAATCAATATCAAGCCAACATCTAAATATCAAACAAAATCAAATCGGGTTGATTCGCAAAAAAAATAATAATAACATATGCTAAAAAGTATCCAATCCCATCAGAGAAAAGAGAAAGATATAAAATCAGAACATTCTCACCAAGAGAGGAGGCCGAAAAAAATCATGAAACCCTAATACGAAGAACAGCGGCCGTAAATCATAAGAAAAAAGGGACCCAAACCCTAACCATCACAACAGCGCCGTAAAACATAGAACAAACTCACCGCTATCACCGCATGTCACATCAAACCACCATCCGTCAGCCGTAATCGTCACCATCACCATTCACTCAGAATGGCGGGCAACGATCAACCATCTCAGCCTCACGTATTATCATCATCGGCCGTGAATCGCAAGAATGAACTGAATAATCACGCGAAACAACCAGAAGCAAACTCCATTTGTAACCCGCGGAAAGCTCTGAGATCATCATCAACCGTAAATCACTTATTATTTGTCTCTTTCATATGACATTCTGTTTGTTTATTTTCAGAGAACAATGAACATGAAACAGATGAGAGAAAGACGTGAAGGAGACGACGAGAGAAGAAAGAATGCGAGCGCCGCGGATGGTTTCGGATTGGGGTTTCAAACCCTAAGACTCAATACCCCTCACTCTTGTTTGCGCTAACCGGGTTGGGTCCGGGAATGATGACCGACCCAACCCATTCTTTTTTTTAGTGTTATTTTTTTAGTTTATTTGTTTTTTCTATTATATTTTTTAGTTTAAATAATAAAACTTTTTTTTATATATAAAACCCTTTTAAAAATGAAAAACTCTTTTTTAAAATAAGAAACTAAAAAAAAAACTTTTTAAATAATAAATAAATAAAAATAAGAAGACTTTCTTTAAATATTCAAATAAACCTTCTTGAGATAAAAATTAAACTTTTGTTAAAAAAATTTAAATCTCTTTTAAAACTAACATTAATTTCTTTTTTTAGAAATTTACACTAAGATCCTTTTTTTTTAAATTAAAATTCTCTTTTTTTGCTTTTCCTCTCAATATTAACAGCTTTCATTATTGGTCATATTCCTGTCTAACTTCCACTAACGTTCTCTGTTCTCTCCGCAGATTAAAATTTCAATTCATTATTATATATGTATCTGTTTCTCGGTTGTAACCTTGTGCGAACAATTGTCACATTTATCTTTCCGCACTTTATTTTCGGTCGTTGTATGAATGTTTACTCTTCTCGCATTTTCTTTACCGTTAATTTCACTCCTCCGAAGAAATTAGGTCTAGCCGTTTGACCGCCGTGTCAAAAGTCCTCACTTTCAACCCTTACACCTTTACAAACCCTAATTTTCATACATGTCTCGTCGTAGACAAAATTACCCCTTACCCTAGCTTTAGGTCAAAGAGTCGCCGTACTCTGTTTTAGGGTTTCCCACCGTGGAATCCCTAATTTAACCCTAATTTTCAATTAACAACTTTTCAACATAGAAATAGGAGTTTTCTCACTCCACATAAGCATGTCCTTAAGATATGTTTATTCCCCATTGAAACCTTGACCACAGTCAAGAAGTTTCTAACCTCCCTTTTGAGGGGAACTACAGATACTCTAATTCCACTCCAGTCAGGATATGTAGGCTCAAGATGCAACGTCTTGGCGAGTATATTTAGGACTAACCCCTTAGGTCTTTTCTCTTTACCTCTAACCCTTAGCATTACCCTTAAGCAGATAACTTTAGCAATAAGCAAATTAAAACAAGAGGTTCCTGTAGAGTACTACAGAAACTTAGGATGCTAGCACCTTCCCTAAGTTTAACCAACCCCCGAACTTTAGATATCTCCCCGCGTTGTGTTTACAATGCAAAATAGGTTTTCCTTCCTTTAACCTTTCCTTTGGATAAATCAAACACGGGTGCAAATGAATTAAAGATTCAAGCTAATCAATAGTTTGGCATCCAAGTTTCACCGCGACAGAAATGGCGACTTCACTGGGGATGCCTCGGTGGGTTTCCGTAACTTGTTTTATTTACTTGTTATATTTGATTATCTGGTTATTTGTATAATTGTTTGTTTATTTCTTTTGGGTTATTATCTCTGAGTGGTGAGCAAATTCCTACACCCGGACTTGAGAGAAATTATGATAGGATGGTGATATATTCGATAAGGCTTATAAGGAGTGAGTCCCGACTAAGTTGACTCGAGAATCCCGCTTAGTTGAGACCCTTTTGAAAATGGTTCGGTTGAACGAGTTTAGTCGTGAAAACTTTTACTATTTTCAATTGGAGTCCATGATACTAAGGACCGTAGTCACCTTTAACCCCACTTTGGCCTTTATTAGGACGTAGTGCAAGGCTATGAGGGAGTAATTCCCGAAATAGTGCTACGCGATGCTACACTCAAATGAAGTTCTCTTGAGAATATTATTAACCACCGAGTTAGTTGGGAAGTTGATAATATCCGAAAGATGGGCTGATGACTTTGGGAACCTCTTTAGAACCTTGTTCTGCAGGTACAATCAACCTTTAGTCCACATCCTTTGGGAATGGGTATACCCTTTAGCTCCATGCTCGTTTCAAACCTAAGGTCTCCTTGTTTGTTTACCCTTATGTCCTTATGTGCTTACTTATGTTTGTGCATCCTTGCATTCATATAGCATCATACTACATTGGTTTCATGGAATCCAACTTTATTTATAAAACATTGTAGGACCAGTATGGGTTACAAAAGAGGATGCTTTGAGACATTCTTTTAAGAGCCTTAATTTGGGTGTCCTAAGGAAGATGGAAGCTCTGTTTGAAGATCAAAAATTTCAAATGCGGGAACAAGGAACTTTTATTATTCCTCAAGATCCAAGTGAACAACAAAAATTTCCAACAAGACAAGCAAGAGATGGAGGATTTATTTTCCTCTATCAAACAACTCCTTAGAAGTTGGTCATGGGCAACTTATCTTCAAGAAGATCCAAGTGGAAAAACAAATCAAGAAGCAATACAAGACTTCCTTAGGACTTTATCAGCTTTTTAGCTCTTTTAAGATATTCATCTATAATCCAATATCAAAATAGTAAATGAATTTTTCTTCGGTATTCTGTAAACATTTATAGATACTTGAGTTCCATGAAACCTTTCATCTACATCCTGCATTCTGCATTCTTGTATCCCTCATTTATCATCTTCATATGCATGTACCTCTATTGTGGCTCGTCCGGCTTTCTGTACTTGTCTCATCTGTTAACATCTTGACCATCTGACCAAACTCGAAGCAATCATTGAAGGATAGTAAAAAGAACAAGATATGGATCCCATGACCAATTTCAGGGTGATTACTAATCCGGCATTCGATCTGATGACAATGTTCAACAAGTGGATGTTCCTACACGATCTCAGTTTATGCCGCATCCTCAGAGTATTCATATTAAGAGGATCGACTCGAACACCAGCTGTGAAGCTCATGATGGAGTAGTGGGGCATTCGATTGAAGAATGAAAAGTTTTCCAAAGAAAAGTTCAAGAGATAATCGACGACAAATTTTTGACCTTCAGAAGAGGAAGCTCGGTCTTGAATGAAACACTGTTATGTTGATAAAATCCTTTAGAAGGGATTGTCATGCAGTTCATCTTGTTTGCTTATATGTATTCTATTTCTTTGATTATAAAAGCGTAATTAGCATGTAGGAACTTGTTTTTCTTGAACGATAATGCATTAAACGTGTTTGTCTTGAATAAATCCATTCGTATTCACTCATAAAATTTATTTTTCATAATTTATAATGCCAATTTTACCCAATCTCTTGCTTTGACAAAGAATTGGGAGGAGGATGACGAATAAAAACGTAAAAATTTCCTGTCGTATGCTTTTGAATGAAACCCTGCTGATGATGTAAGGCATTGTTTCAAATCCTAAACACTGGAGATATAAGGAAGATAATCCCTCTTTAACCCCTTTGAGCCTTGAAGTAGGAATTTTTTTTTTTTTTTTCCACAAAAAACCCTCAATTGTAACCTGGGGCAGGGTAGTTTTCAGTTAGTCTGATTGAGTGCCCAGACTCTCAAAAAGGAGGAGTGAACCTTCAAGAATCCATTTTATATATCCCTAACATATTAGGAGGCTAGAAGTCAAACAACACGAACGAATATCCCTCAACTATCGAAAGAGTGGGGCAATCACAATCCTTTCAAAAAGATCAAAATGACTTAGGGTCACACGGTTTGTTCAAAATAATGAAAAATGAATAAGAAAGTTTACTAAGTCAAAACCTGTGAAGGAGACTTAAGCAAAATTGAGACATCCCGCTGGACTTCAAAGTCAAAATTCAAAAGACTTCGTCCAGGCAAAAGTTAGGGAATAAACAACGCGAAAAGAAAAAAACAAAGGATTACAAAGAAAATCCTCAGTAAAGAACGAAGTCGTATGATCAAACATCAAAATCAAATAGGTGAGTGACTGCCATGTCCAAAGCCTCGACGGATCCTCGAGCATATCAAAATCCTCTTAAAAGATGAATGCTCGTATCAAGTTTAACTGAATATAGGATTGGAGAACATTACGAAGAAGGGGTGGGTACAAATAAACCTTGAGCATTTATCCTTTGTTTCTTAAACCGTGAACCAAGCCACGATACAACCTTTAAAAGACCTAATTGAAGTAGGGTTCATTTTGAAAGCATACTCGATGAGATAACGTTTCCTGACTCCTATGAGCTATGCTCAATTTGATGTTGGCTTTATAAATTAAACTCATATCCTAACTAGTGATTCGGTCATAAGTTATTGTGATATCTTTTTCAACAAAAAAAATAGAAGAAAAAAACTTCAAGACAAACATATATGTTGCACTAATAGTTTCAGGATTAACATTTCATGCGTGTCGATTTTGCCTGATATCTTGGAAAGTTTATATATAGACATCGATGATGAAACTTGAAGATCATGCCGAACAGGTGCAAGTAGTTTCCAAGTTGTCTACTAATGCAAGTCTTACTTTCTCAAAAGCAAGCTTTGAAGACTCAGTTATACATAACACCGTCAATCCGGGCCAGTTACGTCGAGATTCGACAAATCTCTCCAAGAGTTTGAAAACAGTGGGGCATTTGAACTCCAGGTTCTCTGTAAAATCCTCTTGGAAAGACTTTTTCTCATATCCATATGGCTTGGGGAAATTGAGACGCAAAGATTATCTTATCCATTCACAACACCTATTGTTCAAATGACGACTATTACGCAGCTCATCAAGACCAAAACTACTCTGTTTTCACAATATTTTTCATGTCTCCGATGAATCTTGTTTCAAGTGGTCATGATCCCTCCAATGGATCTCTATTTCAAGCAGCAATGATCAATGCAAGAAAGCTCCAGTGGGTGACTTAAGAATCCTCAGCGAATCTTCTCGAACTTCACATTATCTCCCTCCTCAGTAAATCTTTCACAACCCCAGTTTTCCCCAGCAAGGTGGATGTTTATTTCATCCCCATAAAGTTTCGACTCTGATATATTCAAGCGGCCTTGTTACCCATGTTTCCCCATTAAAGTGGATATTTATTTTTATCCCCTATGAGACCTCAAGTCGAGTATTTTCATCTACAACTCCGACAAGAATCCCTCCAGTGAAGTAGGATATTTGTCCGTGAAGTTTCTTCTAAATTGAGATTCATCTTGACAAATCCTTCAAGATCAAGATGTTGTATCCCCCAAGTGGAATGTTTTCTATCCCTAGAAGAAATTTTGAAGCCCTGAAGTAGGATTGTGATCCCATATTTGGTTCTCCACCTATCCTCAGTGGTGCTTCCATCTTTGAGGTTTGGTCGGATGTTTGTTCTGAAATGTTTATTTCATCTTCGGTTGCCTCTTTTCGTTTGTTTTGTCAGGATGGGCATACACATAGCATATAAATAGATAGCATGGCATATGCATTTTGCATCTTTATGTCTGTTTGTTCTGCCACTTTGGTCGCGTTTATCCCCAAGGACTGGGTTGTGTCTTCTCCTTCCAAGTAGAATTGTCATCCCTAAGCAGAAAAAGCACAATATTTCTATTTCCCCACAGAGTTCGATCCTCGTGGAAGACGGTTGCTTTAGTTAAATCCCATTTGTGTTCATACCTCAATGGACGAGTCTTGCTTGACAGTTTCCCTTCGGCTACTTCCCGAATTGAAGTTCGGTCCGTGGCCATCACACTGTGGACACCTCCAACTTTCGAATATGGATTAAGCATGCATTTATTTTGCACTTTTGCTCCCAAAGAAGAATTTTATGGAGATCATCGTCAAAGATAAAATACTTTCTCCAGCAGTATCACAAGATCTTCCCGACAATTTATACCTAGACTACAAGAGACCTTTTTATTTTGAGCAACTTGTTCGATCAGGTTTTCTATCAAAGATGACAAATGGCAGTCTCCTCAAGACAGTTTTTCCATCCCCAGTGGATTTATCAAGATTATTAAACTCGTTAAATGAAATATATCTAGAAATCCATCAGAGAAGTTTGTCGAAGACATTACAAGACATCTCTCTTTATTTGAGAGGACATATTTTGCAAATTAACCGACCCACATCTCTCCTGAAGATCTCCGGTGAAGTTTTGCAACCTCCAGTATATTATGGCTTACAGCCGAAGTTCTACAATCTACAATGACATCTACAATCTACAAAATCTACAATCCCCTGTGAAGATGCTCTCGCGAGTTTTCATCGTTTCGGGTAGGAAACTGAGACCCGTTCATGGCATCCAGACCATGAGGCATGGGGAGGTTATTTCCATAACTGAGACCCGTTCATGGCATCCAGACCATGAGGCATGGGGAGGTTATTTCCATAACTGAGACCCGTTCATGGCATCCAGACCATGAGGCGTGGGGAGGTCATTTCCAGAACTGAGACCCGTTCATGGCATCCAGACCATGAGGCGTGGGGAGGTTATTTCCAGAACTGAGACCCGTTCATGGCATCCAGACCATGAGGCGTGAGGAGGTTATTTTCAGAACTGAGACCCGTTTATGGCATCCAGACCATGAGGCATGAGGAGGTTATTTTCAAAACTGAGACCTGTTTATGGCATCCAGACCATGAGGCGTGGGGATTTTTATTTGAAGACATCTTTTTTTTCCTGGCTAATCTCGGCAGTAGATTCCTAGAAAACCTCGGCAGTAGGTATCTCTATTTTATTTCCTGGCTAATCTCGGCAGTAGATTTCCAAAAGACTTCGACGGAAGTATCTCTCCAACAAATTTCAACATAGAATCTCGGCAGTAGATTCCTTACAAATTTTAATAGTACATACTTTGGAAAAAGTATTCTTAATTAAATTTACAAGTCTCGACAATAGACTTTTCAGGCTGATAATTGCATTTGACCTGTGCAGCAAGTTCTTCAAGTGGTTCTCTCGCCAAATGATCCACAACATATTTTTAGACACTTTGTGATTGTCAATCTTTCCCCGTGGAGTCTCGCTTTGTTGAGCCTGTTCTTCCTGTGTGATGTGTCTGGTTTTCTCCTGTGACATCGTTTCCTCACAGGCCCGTATGTCTTGCATTTTCATATCATTGCATATCATTTGCATTCGTTGGCTTCTTAGGGCCAAAAATTCGTGCAATGATTGTATTTAAGTCCCTCATATCTCGTCGAGAAGAAGACTTCAATCTCCATATCTCCGAATAGGAGTAACTTAAATAGGGGCATCTGTTGCACCCTAATTTTTTACCTTAAGATCCCACCTCCTGGCTATTAAAACCACTATTGTTCAAGCTGTCTGTTTTGCAGGAATTGCATCAGGGGCGCTTTAACTGTGACAAGGGGCAAAATGGTCATTTTCACGTTGTTACTGGCAATTATTTTTTGAAGATGAATTGTCGCCAGGTTTTTGAGATAGTTGAGATGTTATTTCTAAGACGTGTATTTGTCACAAGGTTTGATTGTATTGAGGTATCGATTTGGTTCGGTTCATGGTATTGAAGTTATTCATCAGAAACACAGTTGGATTTTTGGCACAGAGTATTAGTCCGCTTGGCTGTTGAGGATTTTTCTCTTTTCATTTCTTTTCTTCTATTTTAAGTCGCTCCAAACATTTCTGATTCTATTAATCATGTGCGGCTTAATTTAGAATATATTGGAAATTAAGATTATATCAGTGGGAGTGCTAAGGTTCGATTCGGGTGATTGTCGGATTTTTATTCATGGATCTTATTAGGAGTTATTTGATCAGTGAAGGTTAATCGAATATTTGATGGAGCAGTCAAGTTGCTCCAATCAAAGACAAGCTATCATTTGGGAATGTTTTTTTTACGGTATGCCAGCTGTTGGCCCAGAAAAATGATGGAATGATATTAATAGGGGTGGAGAGACTCTGCTAGCTGATAAGATATTCAACTCTAGGCCTGGCACTACTGTTATTTCAATGGACAATTACAATGATTCTAGACAATTGCCGATGGAAACTTTGATGATCCATGAAACGTTGCATCGAAATGTATGTGATTTAAAGGCAAGAAAGCCAGTTGAAGTTCCTGTATATAATTTCAGATTCAGTTCAGGTACAGGATACGGGATGGTCGAAATCCCAGCTCTCGCATTGTTATTATAGAAGGTATTTTATGCTTTGAATGGGAGGTTAATACCTCTATCGGACATTTGAGTATCTGTAGCTGGAGGCATTCGTCTTGACCTCATCAAATAAATCATACGAAGTGTTGGTCAAGAATATCAAGAAAACAACCATCAAATATATGTGACGGTATATCCAATGTACAAAGCTCATATTAAGCCAGAGCTCCAAACAATACATTATAAAAATAACCAACAAGTTTACTCCATTCCAAAAGCCCTGTTTACATGTTAAAATCAACTAAGAATGTAGCGGTGGATCAAAATTAAAGCTATTCTATCCTAAGATTCCAAAGCAAGCAACTACAGAATGATGAAGGTTCTTGCCAACATCAACTTTGGCCTCATATAAAAGTGCTCAGATATTTGAAGCTCTGGGTCTCTTGTCAAAAGTAATTGAAAAGTGCTTTGCCGGAACATTTGAGATGCTCGCATGTGATGCACTTCAGTTGCATGAGTTGGTTTTCCCTTCTCGGATCTTCTCTCCTGGAAGCGCAGCAGCTGTAGCATTGCTGAATCCCGGAGGTTATCATTGGACAAAAGTGGCGAACTTCGTCTGAACGATCCACTTGTTGTTGCAAAGCTTCAAGAAGCAACCAGAACTAACAGTACAGACGCATATAAACGGTATTCCAAGATCACGCATGAACTGAACAAGGCTTGCAACCTGCGAGGTCTTCTGAAATTTAAGGATACTTCAAGTAAAAGCCCTATTGGTGAAGTTGAGCCTGCATCACGACACGCACTAAATTATCATACGATTCAGAGCGCAAAGAAGGAAATTTAAGTAGGCCATGCTCAAGAACTTACGAGAGTTCCTCGGTAATCCCATTCGCGGCGAGTATGAGTTCTGATACATCACGTCATGAAGGTCGTTACCTTCTGCTGAGGCCAACGCTTCACCGTAACAGCACCATATTCCTTCCTGTCAAAATAAGAAACAACAGTTAGAACACCAATTTCAGACACGAGTCGAAGTAAAGGCCAAGGTAAATGGAATTAAATTTCAGCCCTCAGTTTAGCTCATCATCGGGCGTGAAACTCGAGCGGCTGGAAGGGCAACGACCGAAGCTCATTACCAGCTCCCTACCGAGCATCGAGGACAACAAAATTTCGAAGCAAACAATAATTTCGGACAGTTCTCAACATTCTCCGAAGCCGCCGGCCACATTCAAGGGGGCAACCACATCCAGATTTTTAGTTCAGACCCAAAGTCATCATCACTGAAGCTTTCGGTAAAATCCAGACCAAAACCAGAAGCAACTGTCGCAACATAATCGAAGGCAACAAGCAGAATTATCAATTCCCTCGTCGGTTCAGAACGATATGTCATCATCACCGCGTCAAACCTCCCTCGGCGGCATCAATCCGGCAGTATCTGACCATTAGGTTCTTTCTGAAAGAAGAAGAAGAAAAGTTAGTGTATGTTCGAAACAGAAATAAAAAACAGATATCCAACGAAACCGAATTCGAATCTGGATACAAGCAAATCAAGTTTCCAAATTGAAACAAATATGTTTCCAAATCTGTGAGTCTGGAAAGGAAAGAAAGAATCCAATCATATCAGAAAAAGATCTCAATCAATATCCAAAATCAATATCAAGCCAACATCTGAATATCAAACAAAATCAAATCGGGTTGATTCGCAAAAAAAATAATAATAACGTAAGCTCAAAAGTATCCAAGCCCATCAGAGAAAAGAGAAAGATATAAAATCAGAACATTCTCACCAAGAGAGGAGGCCGAAAAAAATCATGAAACCCTAATACGAAGAACAGCGGCCGTAAATCATAAGAAAAAAGGGACCCAAACCCTAACCATCACAGCAGCGCCGTAAAACATAGAACAAACTCACCGCCATCACCGCATATCACATCACACCACCATCCGTCAGCCGTAATCGTCACTGTCACCATTCACTCAGAACGGCGGGCAACGATCAACCATCTCAACCTCACGTATTATCATCATCGGCCGTGAATCGCAAGAATGAACTGAATAATCACGCGAAATAACCAGAAGCAAACTCCATTCGTAACCCGCGGAAAGCTCTGAGATCATCATCAACCGTAAATCACTTATTATTTGTCTCTTTCATATGACATTCTGTTTGTTTATTTTCAGAGAACAATGAACATGAAACGGATGAGAGAAAGACGTGAAGGAGACGACGAGAGAAGAAAGAATGTGAGCGCTGCTGATGGTTTCGGATTGGGGTTTCAAACCCTAAGACTCAATACCCCTCACTCTTGTTTGTGCTAACCGGGTTGGGTCCGGGAGTGATGACCGGCCCAACCCATTCTTTTTTTTAGTGTTATTTTTTTAGTTTATTTGTTTTTTCTGTTATATTTTTTAGTTTAAATAATAAAACATTTTTTTTATATGCAAAACCCTTTTAAAAATGAAAAACTCTTTTTTAGAATAAGAAACTAAAAAAAAACTTTTTAAATAATAAATAAATAAAAATAAGAAGACTTTCTTTAAATATTCAAATAAACCTTCTTGAGATAAAAATTAAACTTTTGTTAAAAAAATTTAACTCTCTTTTAAAACTAATATTAATTTCTTTTTTTAGAAATTTACACTAAGATCCTTTTTTTTTAAATTAAAATTCTCTTTTTTTGCTTTTCCTCTCAATATTAACAGCTTTCATTATTGGTCATATTCCTGTCTAACTTCCATTAACGTCCTCTGTTCTCTCCGCAGATTAAAATTTCAATTCATTATTATATATGTATCTGTTTCTCGGTTGTAACCTTTTGCGAACAATTGTCGCATTTATCTTTCCGCACTTTATTTTCGGTTGTTGTATGAATGTTTACTCTTCTCGCATTTTCTTTACCGTTAATTTCACTCCTCCGAAGGAATTAGGTCTAGCCGTTTGACCGCCGTGTCAATAGTCCTCACTTTCAACCCTTACACCTTTACAAACCCTAATTTTCATTCATGTCTCGCCGTAGACAAAATTACCCCTTACCCTAGCTTTAGGTCAAAGAGTCGTCGTACTCTGTTTTAGGGTTTCCCACCGTGGAATCCCTAATTTAACCCTAATTTTCAATTAACAACTTTTCAACATAGAAATAGGAGTTTTCTCACTCCACATAAGCATGTCCTTAAGATATGTTTATTCCCCATTGAAACCTTGACCACAGTGTCGCTTGCGCGAAAATAGGGTGTCGGCATGACAGAAGAGTCGCCACCTTTCGTTATTTATCCCTCAGAGCTGGAAAGGAAACGATCGGAAAAACCTGACGAAAAAGGGTAAGACAAGGTCATCGCAACCATTGTCTGGATTCGGGATTCGGTTACGCAAGGGGAAGGTATTAGCACCCCTCACGTCCGTCGTACTCGACGGGATCCTCGCTTGTTGTGTTTACTTGGACGGGTTGGTTTTATTCTATCTACCTATCAAGGCTGGTTAAAACAGAAAAGAAAAATGACTCGGCAAAGCGTCGCACTTTATGCCTACGTATTCCCATCATAGAATGAGAAATCAGAGTCAACGTAGTTCGGCCTACGAAGGGTTATGGGGAAGGTAGCTCGCCAAGACATCGCCATCTTGTGCCTATGTACTCTCAACAGGCATGAGAGATCAGAGCTCACGTAGTTCGTGAAACTACGGTTTATTTCCTGTCTTTTACGAAAGAAGTGTTTTTTATTGTGTTTGCAATTTCAACCGCACTAGAGACTATGACCTGAGAGTGAATGCGTCGCATGTCACCCAAAGGGTACCATACTAAACATCCAGACTGTGGAAAAGAAACTCTCCCACAATCCTTTCTCAGATAGCTTAAGGCTCGTAACGTACGAAAGAAAACATTCATGATTACTGTATCTTAAACTGTTTTGAGATGAGAAGTGAAGAGACCCAACTAGGAGGCAGACTATCAAGTCCTACTGATGTCATGCCATGGATTCATCCTATGGTTGAGGTTTGAACATGGAACTCCTAGAAGTTGTCATGCATAGGTTTCAACCTAAAATTCTATCATCAAATCCTTATCAAAGGAAATGAGAGTCCTAAGGGATCATATCAATGATACACCAAAACAGACGAAGCATCAGCTTATCAGTAAAATGCATGCAATGCAAGTGAGGGAGGAAATGTGTGTGGGGCTTCAGCCTCCACAAGCTCATCTCAACCTCAAGCCATAATGGATAACAGTAATCATACTGAAATATAAACAACATGCTATCAAGCAATAAACAGTAAACTGCAATCATACAGATAAAATGAATTAAAATGCCATCAGGCAAACAAACACATGGGCAAGGGAGCTGGGCTCTACCGAATATCCGCAAGCAAAGCCACACAATAACAATACAAGCAGAGGGAGCAACTCAACCTCTAGTGCAATCATGCTCCTGGATTCTACCTATTCTAGATATGGACTTATTCTAATGCATCAGACAAGTCAAACAAAACACAGCAATACAGAAAAGAAAAAGAAAAGCCAGACCAACTTCTCTCTCAACCTCAAGCCTCAGCTTTTCCCACAGCAGCTCAGTCTTCAGACTTCAATCATTCCTGACAAATATTAATTTGCTTCTCCAGGTTTCAACCCTACAACATAAGTTTCAACTTATCTTCTCCTTTTAAGCTTTAGCTTCTTGATCAGCTCCACCTTCAGGCTTCATCTAATCTTCAGGGATCTTCAAGTATCAACTTGCTCTGGTTGCTCTTCAAGCTTCAGCTGGAATGGCAATACTCAAGGATTCATCCTCTTCCATACTCTTCAATGAAGTCTTCATCTTCAAACTCAAGCTCAACATCTCTCAAGACAATCAAACCAGAGGAAATCACTTACTGGATAAGCTGGGGGATATTGAACTGCTTATTTGACCACCAAAGGTGACCTATAAGGGTTCAACATCAAAGGAATGGTTCCCTCAAAAGTTCTACTTCCTAGGTACATCACTTATCCCTCCAAAGGAGAGAGGTGTATACCATGGAAGGACTTTGAATCATAGGGAGGAGTGGAGGTGAATGATACCATCCATGTTTGAGAAGGAAATTATCTAAGTCTAAACTCTTCCTAATCCCTAACCCTAAAAACAACAAAAAGAAAATAAGATCAAGCTCTCAAGCTCCTCAATCCATCTTCAAATCTTCTAATATGCTCCTCAATGCTCCTTAGAACAATACCAAGCTCCTCAAGCTCACAAAGCAAAGCAAACAAACATATAATGCCCTAAAGGCAACACAAACAATCAACCAATACAAAAATCAACTAAAATAGTATACTATTATATTAAATCCTAATATAATTTCTAAGGGATCCTACATACCTACCCTTAATGCCCATATATGTCCCACAGCCTAAATTGTCCTAAAAAACCCAAAATCTAAAGTTATTGTGGACCTATGTTGAAGTTTAACCTAATTCTACACAACCTAATGGCATCTAATAAAAACTATCCTAAAAATCATCACAAAAATATGGAATAAATCCAGGGGGAAGCTAAAACATATATCTAACTATCCTAAAAATAATGGATTAAAAATACTAAGGGAACTACCTAAACTAAATTCTACAAAATCATATATCAATATAAAAGAATTAAAAAGCCACTAAAATGAAAAATATACAAAAAACATCAAAATGCATGACATGGAAAATGTTTTTATTTTATATTTTTTTAGACAAAAATATGAAGTAGGAGAAAAAACTCCCATGAAAAAATGTTTAATTTTCAATTTAATATGCATTTTCTAAAGTATGAAATAAAATTGGAGAAAATAAAAGGAAAACATGAAAAGGGGTGCAATCAGTAAGATAATGCAGTTCATACCACGCTTGGGCCCAGACTGGGGGGTGCGTATAGAAATACGCTAGGCCCAATATTAAAACAGAAATTAATTGAAAAAACATAAAAGAAAATAAAAAAAGATGCGGTGCAGATAGTCATGAATTTCAGTTATAAAATGATTGGGCCATGCGCGTGGGGTGGGGATAGTAAAGATCACTCAAGCCCAGAATTTCTCTTTAAATGAAACGTGGCGTTTCATAGCGTCTGACTTCCCTCCAAAATTCAATTGAATACATGCCATCAAATCTAATCCTCAGTCAAAGGTCAGCTTGCTCATCCAACGGTCGTGGGTCATCTTCTTCCTCACGCAGCTAGGGTTTTGCTGAAACCACATGAAAACAGATTTCATGCAACAACTTCCATCCCTTCGTGTTCCTTCGTTTTAGCATCAAATTCAACCGTTCAAAACCCTAACTTGCTCAGTTTTTCTCCCTGAACACGATCATGGCCTTGGTTTCCATTGAAAGGACGTTTATCCTAAAACCCGATGGTGCAACTCAACATAAACTCAAAATATGACCAATCTTCAACTTCAACCAAACTCAGATTTCTCTACATCAAAATGATCCTCCCATTGCCCTAATCAAAATCAGCTATCAATCTTGCATTATCACTCATTATGCCACGAGTTCTTGCTCCATCAAGAAATGGTGTCCATGGCTGAAACTTCACCAATTGACCCTAAACTCTTCAGAATTGATCACCTAGTTGTCTCTAACAACTCTACACTAATAACTTAACCTAACCATGCCTAAATGATGAGGTGGAAGAGATTTTGCAAACCTGGCTTCTTGATATGGCAGATGATGAAGATCCTCAATTCAAGGCTTGAAACTCTTCAAGAATGATCCTTGGATGATGAAACTTCTACTGTTTGCAAAAATTCTGAGGGAGAGAGCTTGTACTTCAAGATTCGATGATAATTGCTTCTTTGCAAATCCAATGTGAACACCTTCAATCTTCCATCAATGGAGCTTCAATTCAGCATGCACACACTCAGAAGGATCTATGGATAAGGTTTGTGGAGAAAAAATGGAGGGAAATGAAGAGGAATGAAGAAATTGAATGTGACTTGCAATGGAAGATTTTGGATTTCACTCTCTCTTTCATGCACCAATTCTCACCAACCTTGCATCTGAGCAAGTTAGACTCATCTTATAGAGTGGTTTAGAATCATCTAGAACCCCCTAGAACAATCCAATGAGAAATTGAAGTTTGCATGTCATGGTATTTTGATTTCTCATTCTCCTTACATGCTATCTCATGCCAAGCATCTTGTAACTGCCCATTCTGACTTGAATTTATCCCCACATGAGATTTAGGATGAGTTACAATGCACAAGTACCTTGCTTATTGAGTTTTGCCTTGTTTTGGTTTGGTACCTTAAGATGCAAGTAATCAAATTCCAAAGCAGCCCTATGATCCAAGCCTCAAATCAAAATTGTGGCTGAACCATTGTTCTTAGAATATCATTTGGAGTCAAAATGACCTATTACATGACATGGTTTGGACTTATAACTTGTGATTTCCATTTTTCAAATTCAACTTAATTAACTTATGCCTCATTTTTAGGCCATTTTTATCACTTTTTGATATGAGCCTTTTCAACATCTCATGACCTCCCTACTAGCCTTAAAACGTCATTCTAAGCAAGTTTGATGTTGAATATTTTTCCATTTGAAGTTTGGAAGTAGGAGATATGGCCTTATGCTTGAAATGACCTATAACCTCCAAATGACCACAATGCCCTTGACTTGTCAAAGCCATAACTTGAGTTCTACAAATCCTATCAAGTACTTCTAGTACTCTCTAGAAATCTAAGAATATTCTATTCAACATTCATGTTGACCAAGAGTTCATAGGAATCATCCTACTAGGGAAAAAGTTGTCTGCAAGTTGGGTGACTTTCAAGGACCCAGATTCACATACCTCAGATGACCTGTAATTTGTCAAAGCCATAACTTGAGCTCTGCAAGTCCTATCAAGGACTTCTACTACTCAAATTAAAGATAAGAACAAGCTCTACGACATTCATGTTGTGGGGAAGATGAGATGACAATCAAATCTTGAGATAAACTGCCTTGAAGATAGGGATCAAACTAGGGGATTTTACACTGCCAATCCTTAGAAACCCTAGCTTGAAACTTCTCAAACTCCTCAATCATGATGAGTTGGTCTAAGAATCATCCTTATAGTATCTCAATACATCATTCCATGATCACATGGCCCTTGGATTAGGTCTCAATCCTCTCCAAATCATCAGTTGACCTAGGGTTGACCCAGTCAAACCCTAATTCTACCACTCATGGCTGAATCTTCTGAATTCTTGTTCAATAACCTATCTAGGCTTCATGATGGCTTTCAAGACATCTCATAAGCTTTCTAAAAGCTTCAAGTCTACCCTCATAGTCTCAGAATCATCTGAGGAGCTCCCACAACTCTCAAGTTATGAGACACACAGCCTTGGTTTCAACCAATTCCTCTGAGGATCTCTTGAG
The DNA here is from genome assembly GCA_963859935.3 of Lathyrus sativus. NCBI lineage: Eukaryota > Viridiplantae > Streptophyta > Magnoliopsida > Fabales > Fabaceae > Lathyrus > Lathyrus sativus. Next base: position 3,848,121 of record CAWUDS030004439.1, on the reverse strand, counting down.
TTCTCTGACAAAGGTATCAACCTTTGAACCTTTGAATAACCTCCTTGGCTAGCTTCAAAGTATCATATAACTCTTGATGGGTAAATAATTGTTGGTCAAATTTTGGGGTGCAACAGCTGCCCCTATTCAAACGGCTTGAACCTGACTGGGTGAGGAGCGAACGACTCTCAACCAATTAAGGTGCGAGACGGTTGAATACCGATAAACCCGGAAATTTGCCAACTGCACAAATACTGGAATAATAGCTGCACGACAACTAGCTGGAGACATACTGATCTGACATCGCCGTCAGTTATCCATATTAAATTCCTCTGACATTGTCATCAGACACCGGACATCGCCGTCAGGCAACCAGAACACCCAACATCGCCGCTGGAAAACTAAAGAATCTGAGAAACACCCAACATCGCCGCTGGAACACTAGATCAACTTACATCTCCGCCAGGCACAAACATCCAACATCGCCGCTGGGACAACAAAGAAGCTGACATCGCCATCGAACAACCAAAAGACCCAACATCGCCGCTGGAGAACTCAAAACAATCTGACCTCGCCGTCAGAAACAAACATCCAACATCGCCGCTGGAGAAATCAAAATAATCTGACCTCGCCGCCAAAAACAAGCATCCAACATCGCCGCTGGGGAGCTAAAGAATCAATTGACATCGCCGTCGGGAACAAACAGAGGATCTAACATCACCGTCCGAAACATACATCCAACATCGCCGCTGGAGAATAAAACACCCAACATCGCCGCTGGAGAATAAAACACCCAACATCGCCGCTAGAGCTACAGAGAATCTGACATCGCCGTCATAAGTAAACATCCAACCTCGCTGCTGGAGAACTACATCACCTGATGTCGCCGCCAGAAACAAACAAAAATCCAACATCGCCGCTGGATAACTGATTCACCTGACATCGCCGCCAGAAACAAACATAATCTGACCTCGCCGTCAAACACAAACATCCAACATCGCCGCTGGAAACACACATAATCTGACCTCGCCGTCAGGGTGAAGAAACTCCATTGGGGAATCGGTCACACGGTAATCGGTAATACATAGTCGATCATGCCATCAGGCACTCAAAGAACACTGTCGGGCATCAGCCGAACTTCAACCATCAGGTTGATCATGCCATCAGGCATTCAAAGAAATTGTCGGGCATCAGCCGGACTTCAACCATCAGGTTGATCATGCCATCAGGCATTCCGCATTACTGTCGGGCATCAGCCGGACTTCATCAGCAAGTCGGGAATAGAATTCTTGGTCATTCATGAGCCAATTGGGAACATCTAAACCTCTGCCATCAGGCACTCCGCATCAGCTGAGAGAACTGCTTCATTAACACGGTCAGACTTCAATCATGGAGTCTTCAAGGGAGGTTTCAACTTCGCCGTTAGAAAACCTGCTGGGGAGGACGCTTCGCCGCTGGGGAATCTGGAGAACTATCAAGTAACTCCGCTCCGGGGGTCCAGAAATCATTCTGGAGGAATCAACTCTGCTGAGGACTTCAAGAATCATCTTGGACAAATAACTCTGCCGGGGACCTTCAAGAATCATCTTGAATCGATAACCAACCTGAGCAAACATTCTGTTGGGGATTCCAGGAATCATCCTGGGAAACTCTTGCCGGGGACAAGCCAATCATGGCTTGAGCAGCTTCCAAGGATTCGGCTCTCTTGGGGCTTCAGGAATCATCTTGGGCAACCTTCACTGGGGACTCTACTGGGGTCTTGAGAATCATCTTAAGCAAACGACCCTGCTGAGGAATTCAAGAATCATCTTGAACTGAAGACTTTGCTGGGGATCTCAAGAATCATCTTGAGCAAGCGACTTCGTTGGGGAGAATGTCAGGAATCATCCTGAGCAACTGATTCTGTGGCGGAACACCTGCAAAACAAGAACGGTAACAACCTAGATCATGTTTATTATGCATATGCTTCGGCGCCATGCTCCACACGGTGGAAATGCTATGCGTTTATGATAAATGTTATGCACTCATGCATAATGATGCGATCCCGTCAGCAAAATAAATGCCGAAGGGAATTCTCCTGTCAAGGAGAAAGAATTACTCAAATAGAGGAAACATCCTGCTGAGGAGAACATGGTCACGCCAATCTCAATTGGACTCCGCAGGAGACACAACTTCAGTTGACTTCTACGGGGGAAACAACTTCTGTTGATTGCTGCAGGGGGACGAAGCTCTATGAGAACCAGGACCTGCTGAAGGAAAAACGATGCCAATCGCGAGAATAAACTGCGGGGCCTTCATGGCTGCTCTTCTAGGGATAAGAGCTGTGTGGGGAAGCAACTTCAGCTGCTCAACACTTCCACTGGGGAAAGAACCAATCATGGCCTGATCAACTTCCAAGGATTCGGCTCTCTCGGGTATCTGCAAGCTCGGCTGAGGAAGGAGAAATCATTCTGCTTCGCTGGAGAGTACGACTCTGGGGGGAAATACAGCATCAGCTGTTCAACGCTCTACTGGGGAAAACCAATCATGGTCCCAACTGCTTCACTGGAGAGAGTGCGGCTCTGATGAGGAATTTCAATTCCGCTGGGGAAGAAGGAATCATCCGACTTCGAGGGGAGAGTACAACTCTGTGGGGAAACAGCACCAGCTGTTCCAACATGCTGTTGGGGAAGAGGGAATCATCCAACTTCGGGAGAGAGTACGACTCTGGTGGGGAATTTCAATTTCGCTGGAGACTTCAGTCTGGCACCATCAGTTGCTGCATACTTCGGCGTACGACTAGTTTCCTACGAAACCTGCACTTGTGACCCGGTGCGGGGGGATGAATTCATGCTTCGGCGCGTGACTCAGTTGAGGAGGCGACGTTCCTTCAGGATGCGTCTGCTTGGGGAAAGAGAATCATCTCTGCCTGGGGAGACATATCAATGCTCATGATCTCGCGTTCAGACTCTGCGGGGAGAGGCTACTGAACTCTGCTGGAGAAGGAGGAATCATCCTGCTTCGGGATGCGCACGGCGCACTGTCTGGAATATGCTACACCTGTAACAACACAAACAAACAAACAAGATACCCTTCTCAAAGGGACCTATCAAGGTTATTATCTCGTGACAATATTCAGGTAATTAATTGTTTCGACAATCAATGGCCTGAGCCAGTAAGTTTATGTATGCGCATTTTATCAAAAACATCGGCGTTCTTTTTCGCAAACAAAACAGATAAATGCTAAACAGGCAAACATAATTGCTGAATAGTATGCATTTTATTGATAACGAACCCCTGAATGGGTAAAAATGTTTTACAACAGAGGCAAGCTCCTGGAATGAGGAAGCCGCGCAAGAATAAAACATAAATATACATCAGTATATACAAATGTCGGCAACGAGGCGTAGACGAACACCATGAGTTGATCCTTCTATGACCCACTCGACTTCGATACTTCTCCGACACTTCAGCTTCGGAAGAGATTGATTCAGATAAACAGCCTTCAGGTCCTCCAAACCACTAAACAATGAAAGTCCACACGCGTAACGCAGTCATTTGCTTTCAAATCCCTAACTTTTGCGTGAACCGCCCTTTGCGGGTTTTCAGTTCACCGGGATACCTTTTTTGCCGAAGCCGCCCAGTGTAGGTTTTCGACTTCGCGGGTGTACATTTTTTCAATATATCCCTAATTTTTGCCCGAACCTTTTATTTTGTTTTTGGTTCGTCGGGATGCCCCTTTTTTGCCTGGACTCTCTTTTTTTTGTCCAGCAGGTCGCTTTCAAGCAAAGTATTTTTTAACTGCGTCCGCGTTCACCGGGGATGCAAAATCTTCACCATCCATCGTGGATAACAACAAAGCTCCTCCCGAGAAGACCTTACTGACGATGTACGAACCTTCGTAATTCGGAGTCCACTTGCCCCGGTGATCGGAGTGTGGCGGAAGAATCTTCTTCAGGACGAGATCACCCGTCTGAAAGCTTCTAGGACGCACCTTCTTATCATAAGCTTTCTTCATCCGGCTTTGGTACAGACAACCAAATGCAATTGATGCTAACCTCTTCTCGTCCATCAGGCTGAGTTGGTTCAGACGATTCGTAATCCATTCTGCCTCGTCGAGTTTCACATCAACCAAAACTCGCAAAGAAGGGATCTCCCCTTCTAACGGTAGGACTGCTTCCATACCGTACACCAAGGAGAAAGGAGTTGCCCCGGTTGACGTACGTACCATCGTACAATAAGCGTGCAATGCAAATGGCAGCATCTCGTGCCAATCTTTGTATGTCACAACCATCTTCTGAACAATCTTCTTTATGTTCTTGTTGGCTGCTTCAACGGCGCCATTCATCTTCGGCCTGTAAGGAGATGAGTTGTGGTGTTCAATCTTGAAACTCTGGCACAGCTCCTTCATCATCTTGTTATTTAAATTCAAACCATTATCAGTAATGATCCGCTCGGGAATTCCGTAACGACAGATGATGTCCCTCTTTATGAATTTAGCCACCACCTGCTTGGTCACGTTAGCATACGAGGCTGCCTCCACCCACTTGGTGAAGTAGTCGATAGCTACCAGAATGAAGCGATGACCGTTGGATGCAGTAGGCTCGATCTTGCCTATCATGTCGATGCCCCACATGGAGAACGGCCACGGGGAGGACATGACATTCAACGGGCACGGCGGCACATGAACTTTATCAGCATAAATCTGGAATTTATGACATCTCTTCGTGAACCTGAAGCAATCCGACTCCATTGTCAGCCAGTAGTATCCTGCTCTCAGGATCTTTCTCGTCATAGCGTGCCCGCCGGCGTGCGTACCAAATGTGCCTTCATGGACTTCTTCCATGAGCATACTTGCCTCTTTCTCATCTACACATCTGAGTAGCACGAGATCGTGGTTTCTCTTATACATCACTCCATCAGGATTGAGATAAAAATTGCCAGACAGCCTCCTCAGAGTCTTCTTATCTTGGGTTGACGCACCCGCAGGATACTCCTTAGTCATAAGGAAGGTCTGGATGTCATGGAACCATGGCTTGCCGTCGGTGGCATCCTCGATTGCAAAGACAAATGCCGGTCTATCAAGACGCAAAAGGACAATTCTTGGAGCCTCATTCCCAAAATTGACTTTATACATTGAATCCAACGTGGCTAAGGCATCAGCCATCTGATTTTCCGCTCTGGGCACATGATGGAGTTCCACTCGATCAAAGAATGGAAGTAGCCTCCTGGCATAATTCATGTATGGCACCAAATTCGATTGACGAGTCTCCCACTCCCCTTTAATTTGGTTGATCACAAGCGCTGAGTCACCATATACATCTAGATTATTGATTCTCAAATCAATTGCCTCTTCTAGACCCATGATGCATGCTTCGTACTCCGCCTCATTATTGGTAACTGGAAACGTCAGTCTCGCAGTAAACGGGATGTGGGATCCGTGGGGAGTCGTGATGATAGCCCCAATGCCACTTCCATAGGAATTAACCGGCCCATCGAATATCAACTTCCACTGGGATTTCCTATCTGGCCCCTCGTCGGGCAACGACTCATCGCAGTCCTTCGCTTTGAGAAACATAATATCCTCGTCAGGGAATTCGAACTTCATAGGCTGGTAGTCTTCGATCGGCTGTTCGGCAAGGTAATCAGACAATACGCTTCCCTTGATGGCCTTCTGGGGCACGTACTGAATATCATATTCTGTTAACGCCATTTGCCATTTGGCAATCCTGTCCGAAAGAGCATGCTTCTCGAAGACGTACTTGATCGGATCCATCTTCGAAATTAGCATAGTGGTGTGGTTGAGCATGTACTGTCGTAGACGTTTGGCAGCCCAGGCTAGTGCACAACACGTCTTCTCCAGCATCGAGTATCGAGATTCACACTCAGTGAACTTTTTACTCAAGTAGTAAATGGCATGCTCTTTTCGGCCCGTCTCGTCGTGCTGACCGAGAACACACCCCATACTGTTCTCAAGAACTGTCAAGTACATGATTAATGGCCGTCCAGCCACTGGGGGTATCAAGATTGGAGGTTCTTGAAGATACTGCTTTATCTTATCGAATGCCTTCTGGCAATCTTCATTCCAAGTAATCGCCTGATCTTTCTTTAAAAGCTTGAACATCGGTTCACAAGTGGCCGTGAGCTGAGAGATAAACCTTGCAATGTAGTTTATTCGGCCCAAGAAACCACGAACTTCTTTTTCTGTTTTCGGCGCTGGCATTTCTTGAATGGCTTTTATTTTCGCAGGATCAACCTCGATACCTCGTTCGCTTACGATAAACCCCATCAACTTTTCGGACCGCACTCCGAAAGTGCATTTGTTAGGATTCAGCCTCAACCTGAATTTCCTAAGCCTCTCAAAAAGCTTCAATAAGTTGACCAGATGCTCTTCCTCCGTTTGGGACTTTGCAATCATGTCATCAACATAGACCTCGATCTCATGATGAATCATATCATGAAACAAAGTTACCATTGCTCGTTGGTAAGTGGCCCCTGCGTTCTTCAGACCGAAGGGCATTACCTTATAGCAAAATGTTCCCCAGGGGGTGATAAACGTCGTTTTCTCCATGTCCTCCGGCGCCATCTTGATCTGGTTGTAACCGGAGAAGCCATCCATGAACGAAAACACGGAGAACTGGGCTGTGTTGTCGACCAACACATCGATATGAGGCAATGGGAAATCATCTTTAGGGCTCGCCCTATTCAAATCCCGATAATCGACGCACATGCGTACCTTACCGTCCTTCTTCGGTACAGGCACTATGTTGGCGACCCACGGAGGGTAAGTGGTGACTGCTAAGAAGCCAGCATCAAGCTGTTTCTGCACTTCTTCTTTGATCTTAACGGCCATGTCTGGTCTCGTCCTCCTAAGCTTCTACTTAACGGGAGGGCAATCTTCTCGCAGCGGCAAGTGGTGGACCACGATGTCCGTGTCAAGTTCGGGCATATCTTCGTATGACCAAGCAAAGACGTCAATATACTCTCGAAGCATCTCGACCAATCTCTGCTTGACATCACTCTGCAACGCAGCCCCTATCCTGACATTTCTGACGAGCTCTTCAGAACCCAGATTTACGATCTCAATTTCCTCCTCGTGAGGCAGAATAACCTTTTCCTCTTGTTTCAACAAGCGGGCCAACTCTTCAGGAAGGCCATTGTCTTCATCAATCTCCTCCTCGGCTTGATAGATCGGGCAATCAAAGTCGAAGTGAGCCGTAGAAGGTCCAGAGTCGATGTCATCTGTTGTGTGGATACTGCAATAACAAGGGTTAAGTTTAAAACAAGAATATGCAGGTTAGCACAAACCCCATTGCCATTTTACTGTTTTTCAAAACAAATATAAAACAGGAATAACAGAGAACACAATATTTGAGTACGAAGAAAACGCCTTTGATTTATTAACAAAATGCATGTACATAATCCAACAAGGCCCTGACAATAAAACCACTATGCCCCGGGTAGGACATAGGGTTGTACAATGATTGAAAAAGTAAGTCATTACTCTTCACTTGTCATCGGAATGATATCCTTGATGGTCCAATTGTTGAGGCCCTCGCCCGACTTGCTTGGCTGAATCCAAGAGTCGAGATCACAATCGTTATCCCCGCTGTCTTCAGACGCCGCGTTGATGCTTTCGAAGATCACTCCGCCACTGGTAAATAGGATCGGCCCCTTACCCTGTGACGCACTGCTAGACGAAGAAGAAGAAGCTTCAGCTTCAGGAGAATACCCCAATCCAAACTTATCCTGCTTGTTCGGTATCTCCAAAATATGCCCCCAGCCTGGGGTAGATCCAGCTTGGACGACGGCCCGAGCTTCTTTGAATGAGGAGAGATTCGTCTCTGGCTTCTCTGTGACGACATGAGCTACTTCTTTCACCTTGACGGCTTCAAATGCCTGGCAGAGAGTTTCATGGATTTCGCCATCCATTTCAACATACTTAAAGGATGACAAATGGCTCACCATTATGTCCTCCTCACCGCACACGGTTACTATGCTTCCTCCGACAGCATATTTGAGATTTTGGTGCAACGTGGAGGTCACGGCACCAGCAGCATGGATCCACGGCCGGCCCAAGAGGCAACTGTAGGCGGGCATGATATCCATAATATAAAAGACCGTGTCGAACGTTTCCGGGCAACTTGGATTGGCAGGGTCAACTCTCCGAAAACGTGGCACTTAGTTCCGTCAAATGCTTTCACCACCAGATCACTGGGTGTGCAAAGCAATCCACGAGTGTCCAACTTCATTAATGCCTTCTTCGGAAGCACATTAAGCGACGAACCTGTGTCCACCAGGACATGCGACATGATTGTGCCCCTACACTCTATCGAGATGTGCAGGGCGCTGTTGTGATTCCTACCTTTAGGGGTCAGCTCTAAATCTGTGAAACCTAGCCCATTTCCAGCATTGACGTGGGCTACCACCTCTTCTAGCTGATTCACCGATATCTCTTGCGGTACGTAGGCAGCGTTCAGTACCTTTAGTAGCGCGTTGCGGTGTGCTTCAGAACACAGCAACAAGTTGAGAATAGAAATCTTCGAAGGCGTCTGATGGAGATGGTCTACAATCTTGTAGTCGCTCTTTTTGATCAACCACATAAACTCCTCGGCATCTTTAACCAGCAAATCTTTCTCTACCCTGCACAGGACCTCTTCGACGACTTTGCTTTTACCCTTATCGGCTGCATCAGCTCTGACCGCTTTCTCTGCCATGACCTCTGACGGTGCAAACACTCTTCCGCTACGGGTAATACCACTGATTCCTGCGAGATTCTCCATAGTCGACCCATACGGCTCTAGCTCCAACTTTTGACCGTTGCAATAGACTTCAGCCCCGTAATGCCACGGAACGGTGTTAGTGCTCTCGAAGGGTATCTGCCCAGCTTTGGTAATAGTGATTGTAGGCGGTCTGGGCGCAGATATGGTTATTGGTTGGTGAGGAATGGTGAAGGTGGCGACTTCATCGGCCTGCTCCAACACTACCTCTCCTGATACACTTTCAGCCCTCCGGCTGAACTGCAGAATCCCCTCAGCCATCAGGCTTTGAATTCCTTCTACCAACTGCTCACATCCATCAGAATGTGTAGCACAGTCCATGCAAAGTTCTCCGCATCCTGGAAAGAACCCTTTCTTCAACAACTTAGCTTTGACGAAGCTAAGCGGCATCTTTAGGTCTTTGACATCAGTCAACAGATCTGCACTCTGTTCTTCGATGATGGCGTTCACTCCGCCTCCCCTATGATTTGGCATGGGATTCTTTGTGACATTGGGCACATTATCGGAGAAGTTAATAATCTTGGCATCTACCAGGTCCTGCACCTTGTGCTTAAAGGCTTTGCAGTTCTCGATTGTGTGGCCTGGTGCCCCTGTATGGAAATCGCAAGTGGCATTTGCGTCGTACCCTGGTGGAGGTGCCCCTGTCAAGGGAGTCATCGCCTTCTTCTGAACTAACTGAAGCTGAAGCAAAGTCTGCAAGAGTTGCACGTACGACATGGGCGGTGCCTCGAAGTGACGGTTTGTCAAAGGTGCCCGATTCTGGTACTTTCTATATCCTTGTTGATTCGGTTGCTGCTGCTGCTGCTGCTGTGGAGCTGCTGGGATATTTATACTGGCTATCTGCTGCTGAGGGCCCTTGCCCTTTCTCCGAGCGTTGGTCACAGCGCTCGCATCTCCTTCTCATCGTTTACCAACATAAGGTTTCTTTCCACCTCCTCCAGCTGAGGATGATTCACCTTGAATTTTCCCGATCTTGATACCATTCTCGACGTGCTCGCCCATGGTAATGAGAGCTGAGAACGTCCCAAACATACTGCTGACGAACTTTTCATAGTATACCCCTGGGAGGGTAGCAACAAACATCTGCACGAGCTCGCGCTCAACCATCGGCGGTTGAACCCGAGCAGCCAACTTACGCCACCGCTTGGCGTACTCCTTAAATCCTTCATTATTTCTCTGCGAAAGGTTCTGGAGCTGGACTCGGTTCGGGGCCAAGTCGCTATTGTACTGGTAATGGTGGACAAACGCTTCAGCGAGATCCTTCCAGGTGCGCACGCTAGTGGGCTCCAAGCCCATATACCACTCGAGGGCTGGCCCAGAAAGACTATCTTGGAAGAAGTGCATCAGCAACTTCTCGTCTTCGGAATAGGCAGACATCTTTCTATAGTACGATCGCAGGTGGACACGAGGGCAGGTGGTGCCCTTATATTTCTCAAAGTCAGACACCCTGAACTTAGGAAGTACCTTGAAATCAGCAATTAACCCCAGCTTGGACATATCAACGCCCAAAGTATTCTGATTCTCAATATCTCTCATTTTATCTTCAAGTGCTTTGAACCTGAGCCGCGCTTCAGCATTCAGCTCCCTTTCTGCACCTCTTTGAGAGAAGACATCATCCTGATGATCCTCAAGCCATGGTTGAGGCACCAACAGATTCCTGACGCCTGCATTGCCGTTAACCGGCGCGATGTTGACATTAGCTCCCAGACTCCCATTACCGACGCCCGTCGTATTGAGTCCGATATTGGCCATCACATTGCCATTAGCACTGCCGTTGACCCCGGCCACGGGGACACCATTCTGCAGAGTATCAACTGGTGGAGGAGTAGGCACAGCCCCACCATGAAGTATGTCATTGCTATCAACCCTGGAGATCAAAGGCTGAACCAAAGTCCTGAGCTGGTCCTGACCATTGGCGACCACCTGCATCAGCTCCATAAAGCGATCCATCCTCTCGCGGAGCTCCTGGACATCTGTTTGCACTTGATCCATGATCCTGGTCTGATTAGCTCGAGTTGGATAACGGTGAATTAGCCTCTGATCAATCCTGGAGTCACCGGAAACAGCCTGGGACCTGTGAACCTGAAAAACCTGGTAAACACTAAAGGTTAGGAAAAACAACAAAATATACGCTATGTAAATGCTTCATGCAAATGCATGCGTGTGTCTGTGTGTTTGGGAGATTTCCCCCGATCCTAGTGCCTGAGTGCCAGTGCTGATAATAATAAGAAGTTCGAGCCCAATCATGGAAACATCAATCTCATATATAAAGGAAAGCCTATCAAGGCAGTACATAGCATCAGCGAGTACAAGACGAATCAACAACGTGACCTCAGCCAACAAGCCTGGTGATGGTCAGCATACAACAAAGATCAAAACAAAAGGAATACAACTAGTCAAGTACGGCCACGGGTGCGATACTCTGCTAATAACTCCTTCGTCTCTGGATGATCTGGCAAAGTGAGCAACCCCTCGACGAGTAGTTCCCTCTGCACAATGGTATACTGAAGTCCCTGAACTGAACTTTCCCATGCTCCTTCGCCGAAGCAATCTTCTAATTTCCGCTTCTTAGACTCAAACGTCAGCTTGTGCTCCTTCAGGTTAGCGAGAGCTTTGTTGAGCTGGCCTTCGGCGGCGTATCTGCGGGTGGTTTCTTCATCAAACCTCTGTTCACTGTCCTTCACCTCGGCTTCCAGCTTGGAGATCTGCAGCATCAGCTTGTCCTCCCGCTCCTTCCTGGTGGCCAGGGAAGCCTTCCAGTGCTGGTTGAACTTGGATATCCTCCAATATGCCTCGTCCAAGTGCTGCTTCTTTGTGGCCAGTACGTCGTTGACAGCCCTGAAGTCTTGACCCATGCGTTCACGCTCGACTATCTGCTTAGTCAGGTCTGTACCCAGCTGGTTCACCAACTCTATTTGCCTTTTGAAAGAATGAACAGCTTCGTTCCTCTCGCTTCGGAGCTGAGCTAATTCCTTCTCCAATTCTTCGTTCGCCCGCTTCAATTCATCCCGCTCAGTTAATACCTGGTTATGCTGATGAATGGGCACAGTAGTAGGCTCTTCGATCATTGGAGGACCTTCTGGCTTGGCATGAGGAAACGGCATCCCTATAGCATTGGCTCTGGTTCTGATCCATGTCGTATACGGAGGGTAGGCTTGACTGTTGCTTTTTCCCAACAAAGGCTTTCCTCGCTTACTGATACTATTCCATGCACGCTGAAGCTTGGACAACAAATCCCCTTCTAGAATACCCGTGAGGTACAAAGATTCCTGTACCTCCTCCTCCTTCGGCGGAGTCCTCAAAGCATACGCGAATTGTCGAACCAGCAACGACAGATTGTAGTTTATACAACCCTTCCTACCTATCAGAGGCACATTAGGAAACCCGCTGCAACTGAAGATCACCTCAGTACCTAACCTATCTCTGTCGAACCAGTCGATATCCTCTGCAGATAAACTCATCAGACGCTCAGGCCACTCAGCTGTGGCTGCAGACAAGACAAAAGGACCCCTCTTGGGCAGATGACTATCAAGCCATTTGTACAGCAAGGGTACGCAGCATGAGACATTCTTCCCCCTCCTGTTCTCATTCTTGTAATGGACTGAATGATAGACATCTCCTATCAAAGTAGGGACTGGATTCCCTGAAGCAAAGATGTGAAAGCATCAAAGTCTACAAAATCGGGCATGTTGGGGAACAGAATAATGCCATATATGCATAGAGCGAGGATGGCATTGAACGCGTCCCAACATCCGTCCTTGGCACACTGCTGGGCCTTAACCACCAGAAACTGCAAGGAAAAACCAGGAACCTTGTTCCAACTAGTCAATACTAACTCGGAGGCGTCCAAATGAAGGGAAGGAGCTAACCAAGCCAGATCAGGCTCAGCATCCATGTGAACAAAAGGCATCTGCCTCTTGATGGGCACCCCTAGCAAATCAGCATACTCTTCCAGCGTAGGTGCGAGAACAAAGTCCTGAAAAGTGAAACATCTCAGCGGAGGGTCGTAGAACTGCAACAGAGCGTGCAACCCATTCAACTCGAACACAGAAGGCTTACAAACCAAACTGAGCAACCTGCCGTAAGATTTCCTGAACTCATCCTTCACAGAATCACCTGCTAGAGCTATCAAACCAGTCAACTTAACCACATCAGAGGCAGGGAACTTGTAAGCCACGGTCTTCCTCAGAGAGCCCATAACAATACAATACGAGGCAAGAAATCCTGGATCGGGGAAAACGGTACCTGCAACACAGACACACGTTAATGAAATGCAAATGAACATGCAAACTAATGCAAAATGCGATCATGCAATAATATATCCGGGTAACTGCTGTTGTGGAGATTCTGTATCAACAAAACCACGACCACTGATGAGAAGAAAACCCCGGTGTAGGACCACATATCTGATCTGCCAAGAATAACCATCTGATAGGACCATATACACAGGATCATAACTCTGCTCTGTCAAGAACAAATGTCTGATAATAAGGACCTCGGATGTATGATCAAGAAATATCTGCTGATGAGGTCTTCAGACCCCAAATCAAAAATCTGCCCTATCAAGAACAAACATACAGCTGCTGATGAGATCTTCAGACCCCACTCAAAATCTGCTCTATCAAGAACAAACAACATCTGCTGATGAGATCTTCAGACCCCAAAAATCTGCTCTATCAAGAACAAACAACATCTGCTGATGAGATCTTCAGACCCCAAAAATCTGCTCTATCAAGAACAAACAACATCCGCTGATGAGATCTTCAGACCCCAAAAATCTGCTCTATCAAGAACAAACAACTGATGACAAAACTCTGCTCTATCAAGAGCAGACATACACTCGATGACAAGATCCTCTGATCAAAACCTGCTCTATCAAGAACAGCCATACACCTGATGATAAGATCCTCTGATCAAAACCTACTCTATCAAGAACAGACAAATCTACAACTGAGAACCCTGGTACCAACAAAACTGATTCACTGTCAAGAAAACCAGGTAGTCTGAAGGTCAAAGTTTCCTGCAATAAACCCAACCCGGCTCACAGGTATGGACCTAAACTGACTCAAGGTACGGCATCCTATGTGTTCATCAGCGTCACAGACTTTCAAGAGGGGTGATACGATACCCAGAAGGTGTGGCATCACCAGCTCATGAAGCGGCCTCACTTAGTTGAATCACAAATGATCGGTCCCCAGAGTCGACAATCCACCAAACCAACAACTGTCTCAACCCAAAGGGTTGAAAGTGAAGCCAACCAGATGAACCTCGTCTGAGCGTGGATTTCATGAGACACTAGTGCCTGCAAAGCAAGCACACGCCCACTAATTTCCACTCTAAGTCTATGGTGCACTCAAGCCTGGGTCTGGCTTCTCACTCATCAGAACTCCCATCCCACAACATCACAAATAATCATATTATACTGAAAATAAAATGCGGGAAATAAAGTGCGAGAAGTAAAATGCGATAAATAAACGCAACCCAACAAGTAAACATACAAGCGTTAGGATTGACTCTCGCAGGGAACCGTTGGAATCCCCAGCAGAGTCGCCAGCTGCTGGGGATGACCCAGACAACTAGGAAGAAAATCCAAGGCGAGACTCGCATAGGGAACCAGTATGTCCTCAGCAGAGTCGCCAGCTGTCGCTTGCGCGAAAATAAGGTGTCGGCATGACAGAAGAGTCGCCACCTTTCGTTATTTATCCCTCAGAGCCGGAAAGGAAACAATCGAAAAAACTTGACGAAAAAGGGTAAGACAAGGTCATCGCAACCATTGTCTGGATTCGGGAGTCGTTTACGCAAGGGGAAGGTATTAGCACCCCTCACGTCCGTCGTACTCGACGGGATCCTCGCTTGTTGTGTTTACTTGGACGGGTTGGTTTTATTCTATCTACCTATCAAGGCTGGTTAAAACAGAAAAGAAAAATGACTCGGCAAAGCGTCGCACTTTATGCCTATGTATTCCCATCAGAGAATGAGAAATCAGAGTCAACGTAGTTCGGCCTACGAAGGGTTATGGGGAAGGTAGCTCGCCAAGACATCTCCATCTTGTGCCTACGTACTCTCAACAGGCATGAGAGATCAGAGCTCACGTAGTTCGGGAAACTACGGTTTATTTCCTGTCTTTTACGAAAGAAGTGTTTTTTATTGTGTTTGCGATTTCAACCGCACTAGAGACTATGACCTGAGAGTGAATGCGTCACATGTCACCTAAAGGGTACCATACTAAACATCCAGACTGTGGAAAAGAAACTCTCCCACAATCCTTTCTCAGATAGCTTAAGGCTCGTAACGTACGAAAGAAATCATTCATGATTACTATATCTTAAACTGTTTTGAGATGAGAAGAGAACAGGCCCAACTAGGAGGGAGACTATCAAGTCCTACTGTTGTCATGCCATGGATTCATCCTATGGTTGAAGTTTGAACAGGGAACTCCTAGAAGTTGTCATGCATAGGTTTCAACCTAAAATTCTATCATCAAATCCTTATCAAAGGAAATGAGAGTCCTAAGGGATCATATCAATGATACACCAAAACAGACGAAGCATCAGCTTATCAGTAAAATGCATGCAATGCAAGTGAGGGAGGAAATGTGTGTGGGGCTTCAGCCTCCACAAGCTCATCTAAACCTCAAGCCAGAATGGATAACAGTAATCATACTGAAATATAAACAACATGCTATCAAGCAATAAACAGTAAACTGCAATCATACAGATAAAATGAAATAAAATGCCATCAGGCAAACAAACACATGGGCAAGGGAGCTGGGCTCTGCCGAATACCCGCAAGCAAAGCCACACAGTAACAATACAAGCAGAGGGAGAAACTCAACCTCTAGTTGAATCATGCTCCTGGATTCTACCTATTCTAGATATGGACTTATTCTAATGCATCAGACAAGTCAAACAAAACACAGCAATACAGAAAAGAAAAAGAAAAGCCAGACCAACTTCTCTCTCAACCTCAAGCCTCATCTTTTCCCACAGCAGCTCAGTCTTCAGACTTCAATCATTCCTGACAAATATCAATTTGCTTCTCCAGGTTTCAACCCTACAACATAAGTTTCAACTTATCTTCTCCTTTTAAGCTTCAGCTTCTTGATCAGCTCCACCTTCAGGCTTCATCTAATCTTCAGGGATCTTCAAGTATCAACTTGCTCTGGTTGCTCTTCAAGCTTCAGCTGGAATGGCAATACTCAAGGATTCATCCTCTTCCATACTCTTCAATGAAGTCTTCATCTTCAAACTCAAGCTCAACATCTCTCAAGACAATCAAACCAGAGGAAATCACTTACTGGATAAGCTGGGGGATATTGAACTGCTTATTTGACCACCAAAGGTGACCTATAAGGGTTCAACATCAAAGGAATGGTTCCCTCAAAAGTTCTACTTCCTAGGTACATCACTTATCCCTCCAAAGGAGAGAGGTGTATACCATGGGAGGACTTTGAATCATAGGGAGGAATGGAGGTGAATGATACCATCCATGTTTGAGAAGGAAATTATCTAAGTCTAAACTCTTCCTAATCCCTAACCCTAAAAACAACAAAAAGAAAATAAGATCAAGCTCTCAAGCTCTCAAGCTCCTCAATCCATCTTCAAATCTTCTACTATGCTCCTCAATGCTCCTTAGAACAATACCAAGCTCCTCAAGCTCACAAAGCAAAGCAAACAAACATATAATGCCCTAAAGGCAACATAAACAATCAACCAATACAAAAATCAACTAAAAATAGTATACTATTATATTAAATCCTAATATAATTTCTAAGGGATCCTACATACCTACCCTTAATGCCCATATATGTACCATAGTCTAAATTGTCCTAAAAAACCCAAAATCTAAAGTTATTGTGGACCTATGTTGAAGTTTAACCTAATTCTACACAACCTAATGGCATCTAATCAAAACTATCCTAAAAATCATCACAAAATAAAGGAATAAATCCAGGGGGAAGCTAAAACATATATCTAGCTATCCTAAAAATAATGGATTAAAAATACTAAGGGAACTACCTAAACTAAATTCTACAAAATCATATATCAATATAAAAGAATTAAAAAGCAACTAAAATGAAAAATATACAAAAAACATCAAAATGCATGACATGGAAAATGTTTTTATTTTATATTTTTCTAGACAAAAATATGAAGTAGGAGAAAAAACTCCCATGAAAAAATGTTTAATTTTCAATTTAATATGCATTTTCTAAAGTATGAAATAAAATTGGAGAAAATAAAAGGAAAACATGAAAAGGGGTGCAATCAGTAAGATAATGCAGTTCATACCACGCTTGGGCCCAGACTGGGGGGTGCGTATAGAAATACGCTAGGCCCAATATTAAAACAGAAATTAATTGAAAAAACATAAAAGAAAATAAAAAAAGACGCGGTGCTGATAGTCATGAATTTCAGTTATAAAATGATTGGGCCATGCGCGTGGGGTGGGGATAGTAAAGATCACTCAAGCCCAGAATTTCTCTTTAAATGAAACGCGGCGTTTCATAGCGTCTGACTTCCCTCCAAAATTCCATTGAATACAGGCAATCAGATCTAATCCTTAGTCAAAGGTCAGCTTGCTCATCCAACGGTCGTGGGTCATCTTCTTCCTCACGCAGCTAGGGTTTTGCTAAAACCCCATGAAAACAGATTTCATGCAACAACTTCCATCCATTCGTGTTCCTTCGTTTCAGCATCAAATTCAACCGTTCAAAACCCTAAATTGCTCAGTTTTTGTCCCTGAACACGATCATGACCTTGGTTTCCATTGAAAGGACCTCTATCCTCAAACCCGATGGTGCAACTCAACATAAACTCAAAATATGACCAATCTTCAACTTCAACCAAACTCAGATTTCTCTACATCAAAATGATCCTCCCATTGCCCTAATCAAAATCAGCTATCAATCTTGCATTATCACTCATTATGCCACGAGTTCTTGCTCCATCAAGAAATGGTGTCCATGGCTGAAACTTCACCAATTGACCCTAAACTCTTCAGAATTGATCACCTAGTTGTCTCTAACAACTCTACACTAATAACTTAACCTAACCATGCCTAAATGATGAGGTGGAAGAGATTATGCAAACCTGGCTTCTTGATATGGAAGATGATGAAGATCCTCAATTCAAGGCTTGAAACTCTTCAAGAATGATCCTTGGATGATGAAACTTCTACTGTTTGCAAAAATTCTGAGGGAGAGAGCTTGTACTTCAAGATTCAATGATAATTGCTTCTTTGCAAATCCAATGTGAACACCTTCAATCTTCCATCAATGGAGCTTCAATTCAGCATGCACACACTCAGAAGGATCTATGGAAAAGGTTTGTGGAGAAAAAATGGAGGGAAATGAAGAGGAATGAAGAAATTGAATGTGACTTGCAATGGAAGATTTTGGATTTCACTCTCTCTTTCATGCACCAATTCTCACCAACCTTGCATCTGAGCAAGTTAGACTCATCTTATAGAGTGGTTTAGAATCATCTAGAACCCCCTAGAACAATCCAATGAGAAATTGAAGTTTTCATGTCATGGTATTTTGATTTCTCATTCTCCTTACATGCTATCTCATGCCAAGCATCTTGTAACTGCCCATTCTGACTTGAATTTATCCCCACATGAGATTTAGGATGAGTTACAATGCACAAGTACCTTGCTTATTGAGTTTTGCCTTGTTTTGGTTTGGTACCTTAAGATGCAAGTAATCAAATTCCAAAGCAGCCCTATGATCCAAGCCTCAAATCAAAATTGTGGCTGAACCATTGTTCTTAGAATGTTATTTGGAGTCAAAATTACCTATTAAATGACATGGTTTGGACTTATAACTTGTGATTTCCATTTTTCAAATTCAACTTAATTAACTTATGCCTCATTTTTAGGCCATTTTTATCACTTTTTGATATGAGCCTTTTCAACATCTCATGACCTCCCTACTAGCCTTAAAACATCATTCTAAGCAAGTTTGATGTTGAAGATTTTTCCATTTGAAGCTTGGAAGTAGGAGATATGGCCTTATGCTTGAAATGACCTATAACCTCCAAATGACCAAAATGCCCTTGACTTGTCAAAGCCATAAGTTGAGTTCTACAAATCCTATAAAGGACTTCTAGTACTCTATAGAAATCTAAGAAGATGCTCTTCAACATTCATGTTGACCAAGAGTTCATAGGAATCATCCTACTAGGGCAAAAGTTGTCTGCAAGTTGGGTGACTTTCAATGACCCAGATTCACATACCTCAGATGACCTGTAACTTGTCAAAGCCATAACTTGAGCTCTACAAGTCCTATCAAGGACTTCTACTACTCAAATTAAATCTAATAACAAGCTCTACGACATTCATGTTGTGGGGAAGATGATATGACAATCACATCTTAAGCTAAACTGCCTTTAAGATAGGGATCAAACTAGGGGATTTTACACTGCCAATCCTTAGAAACCCTAGCTTGAAACTTCTCAAACTCCTCAATCATGATGAGTTGGTCTAGGAATCATCCTTATAGTATCTCAATACATCATTCCATGATCACATGGCCCTTTGATTAGGTCTCAATCCTCTCCAAATCATCAGTTGACCTAGGGTTGACCCAGTCAAACCCTAATTCTACCACTCATGGCTGAATCTTCTGAATTCTTGTTCAATAACCTCTCTAGGCTTCATGATGGCTTTCAAGACATTTCATAAGCTTTCTCAAAGCTTCAAGTCTACCCTCATAGTCTCAGAATCATCTGAGGAGCTCCCACAACTCTCAAGTTATGAGACACACAACCTTGGTTTCAACCAATTCCTCTGAGGATCTCTTGAGTTCTCTGACAAAGGTATCAAACTTTGAACCTTTGAATAACCTCCTTGGCTAGCTTCAAAGTATCATATAACTCTTGATGGGTAAATAATTGTTGGTCAAATTTTGGGGTGCAACAGCTGCCCCTATTCAAACGGCTTGAACCTGACTGGGTGAAGAGCGAACGACTCTCAGCCAATCAAGGTGCGAGACGGTTGAATACCGATAAACCCGGAAATTTGCCAACTGCACAAATACTGGAATAATAGCTGGAAGGAAACTAGCTGGAGACATACTGATCTGACATCGCCGTCAGTTATCCACATTAAATTCCTCTGACATTGTCATCAGACACCGGACATCGCCGTCAGGCAACCAGAACACCCAACATCGCCGCTGGAAAACTAAAGAATCTGAGAAACACCCAACACCGCCGCTGGAACACTAGATCAACTGACATCACCGCCAGGCACAAACATCCAACATCGCCGTTGGGACAACAAAGAAGCTGACATCGTCGTCGAACAACCAAAAAACCCAACATCGCCGCTGGAGAACTCAAAACAATCTGACCTCGCCATCAGAAACAAACATCCAACATCGCCGCTGGAGAAATCAAAATAATCTGACCTCGCCGCCAAAAACAAGCATCCAACATCGCTGCTGGGGAGCTAAAGAATCACTTGACATCGCTGTCGGGAACAAACAGAGGATCTAACATCACCGTCCGAAACATACATCCAACATCGCCGCTGGAGAATAAAACACCCAACATCGCCGCTAGAGCTACAGAGAATCTGACATCGCCGTCATAAGCAAACATCCAACCTCGCTGCTGGAAAACTACATCACCTGACGTCGCCGCCAGAAACAAACAAAAATCCAACATCGCCGCTGGATAACTGATTCACCTGACATCGCCTCCAGAAACAAACATAATCTGACCTCGCCGTCAAACACAAACATCCAACATCGCCGCTGGAAACACACATAATCTGACCTCCGCCGTCAGGGTGAAGAAACTCCATTGGGGAAATCGGTCACACGGTAACCGGTAATACATAGTCGATCATGCCATCAGGAACTCAAAGAACACTGTCGGGCATCAACCGAACTTCAACCATCAGGTTGATCATGCCATCAGGCATTCAAGAAATTGTCCGGCATCAGCCGGACTTCAACCATCAGGTTGATCATGCCATCAGGCATTCCGCATTACTGTCGGGCATCAGCCGGACTTCATCAGCAAGTCGGGAATAGAATTCTTGGTCATTCATGAGCCAACTGAGAACATCTAAACCTCTGCCATCAGGAACTCCGCATCAGCTGAGAGAACTGCTTCATTAACACGGTCAGACTTCAATCATGGAGTCTTCAAGGGAGGTTTCAACTTCGCCGTTAGAAAACCTGCTGGGGAGGACGCTTCACCGCTGGGGAATCTGGAGAACTATCAAGTAACTCCGCTCCGGGGGGTCCAGAAATCATTCTGGAGGAATCAACTCTGCTGAGGACTTCAAGAATCATCTTGGACAAATAACTCCGCCGGGGACCTTCAAGAATCATCTTGAATCGATAACCAACCTGAGCAAACATTCTGTTGGGGATTCCAGGAATCATCCTGGGCAACTCTTGCCGGGGACAAGCCAATCATGGCTTGAGCAGCTACCAAGGATTCGACTCTCTTGGGGCTTCAGGAATCATCCTGGGCAACCTTCACTGGGGACTCTACTGGGGTCTTAAGAATCATCTTAAGCAAACGGCCCTGCTGAGGAATTCAAGAATCATCTTGAACTGAAGACTTCGCTAGGGATCTCAAGAATCATCTTGAGCAAGCGACTTCGTTGGGGAGAATGTCAGGAATCATCCTGAGCAACTGATTCTATGGCGGAACACCTGCAAAACAAGAACGGTAACAACCTAGATCATGTTTATTATGCATATGCTTCGGCGCCATGCTCCACACGGTGGAAATTGCATATGCGTTTATGATAAATGCTAAGCACTCATGCATAATAATGCGATCCCGTCAGCAAAATAAATTTCAAAGGGAATTCTCCTGTCAAGGAGAAAGAACTACTCAGATAGAGGAATCATCCTGCTAAGGAGAACATGGTCACGCCAATCTCAATTGGACTCCGCAGGGGACACAACTTCAGTTGACTGCTGCGGGGGAAACAACTTCTGTTGATTGCTACAGGGGGACGAAGCTCTATGAGAACCAGGACCTGCTGAAGGAAAAACGATGCCAATCGCGAGAATAAACTGCGGGGCCTTCATGGCTGCTCTTCTGGGGATAAGAGCTATGTGGGGAAGCAACTTCAGCTGCTCAACACTTCCACTGGGGAAAGAACCAATCATGGTCTAATCAACTTCCAAGGATTCGGCTCTCTCGGGTATCTGCAAGCTCGGCTGAGGAAGAAGAAATCATTCTGCTTCGCTGGAGAGTACGACTCTGGGGGGAAATACAGCATCAGCTTTTCAACGCTCTACTGGGGAAAACCAATCATGGTCCCAAACTGCTTCACTGGAGAGAGTGCGGCTCTAATGAGGAATTTCAATTCCGCTGGGGAAGAAGGAATCATCCGACTTCGGGGGGAGAGTACAACTGTGTGGGGAAACAGCACCAGCTGTTCCAACATGTTGCTGGGGAAGAGGGAATCATCCGACTTCGGGAGAGAGTACGACTCTGGTGGGGAATTTCAATTCCGCTGGAGACTTCAGTCTGGCACCATCAGTTGCTGCATACTTCGGCGTACGACTAGTTTTCTACGAAACCTGCACTTGTGACTCGGTGCGGGGGGATGAATTCATGCTTCGGCGCGTGACTCAGTTGAGGAGGCGACGTTCCTTCAGGATGCGTCTGCTTGGGGAAAAAGAATCATCTCTGCCTGGGGAGACATATCAATGCTCATGATCTCGCGTTCAGACTCTGCGGGGAGAGGCTACTGAACTCTGCTGGAGAAGGAGGAATCATCCTGCTTCGGGATGCGCACGGTGCACTGTCTGGAATATGCTACACCTGTAACAACACAAACAAACAGACAAGATACCCTTCTCAAAGGGACCTATCAAGGTTATTATCTCGTGACAATATTCAGGTAATTAATTGTTTCGACAATCAATGGCCCTGAGCCAGTAAGTTTATGTATGCGCATTTTATCAAAAACATCGGCGTTCTTTTTCGCAAACAAAACAGATAAATGCTAAACAGGCAAACAGAATTGCTGAATAGTATGCATTTTATTGATAACGAACCCCTGAATGGGTAAAAATGTTTTACAACAGAGGCAAGCTCCTGGAATGAGGAAGCCGCGCAAGAATAAAACATAAATATACATCAGTATATACAAATGTCGGCAACGAGGCGTAGACGAAAACCATGAGTTGATCCTTCTATGACCCACTCGACTTCGATACTTCTCCGACGCTTCAGCTTCGGAAGAGATTGATTCAGATAAACGGCCTTCAGGTCCTCCAAACCACTAAACAATGAAAGTCCACACGCAGAACGCAATCATTTGCTTTCAAATCCCTAACTTTTGCGTGAACCGCCCTTTGCGGGTTTTCAGTTCACCGGGATACCCTTTTTTGCCGAAGCCGCCCAGTGTAGGTTTTCGACTTCGCGGGTGTACATTTTTTCAATATATCCCTAATTTTTGCCTGAACCTTTTATTCTGTTTTTGGTTCGCCGGGATGCCCCTTTTTTGCCTGGACTCTCTTTTTTTTGTCCAGCGGGTCGCTTTCAAGCAAAGTATTTTTTAACTGCGTCCGCGTTCACCGGGGATGCAAAATCTTCACCATCCATCGTGGATAACAACAAAGCTCCTCCCAAGAAGACCTTGCTGACGACGTACGGACCTTCGTAATTCGGAGTCCACTTGCCCCGGTGATCAGAGTGTGGCGGAAGAATCTTCTTCAGGACGAGATCACCCGTCTGAAAGCTTCTAGGACGCACCTTCTTATCATAAGCTTTCTTCATCCGGCTTTGGTACAGATGACTAAATGCAATTGATGCTAACCTCTTCTCGTCCATCAGGCTGAGTTGGTTCAGATGATTCGTAATCCATTTTGCCTCGTCGAGTTTCACATCAACCAAAACTCGCAAAGAAGGGATCTCCACTTCTAACGGTAGGACTGCTTCCATACCGTACACCAAGGAGAAAGGAGTTGCCCCGATTGACGTACGTACCGTCGTACGATAACCGTGCAATGCAAATGGCAGCATTTCGTGCCAATCTTTGTATGTCACAACCATCTTCTGAACAATCTTCTTTATGTTCTTGTTGGCTGCTTCAACAGCGCCATTCATCTTCGACCTGTAAGGAGATGAGTTGTGGTGTTCAATCTTGAAACTCTGGCACAGCTCCTTCATCATCTTGTTATTTAAATTCGAACCATTATCAGTAATGATCCGCTCGGGAATTCCGTAACGACAGATGATGTCCCTCTTTATGAATTTAGCCACCACCTACTTGGTCACGTTAGCATACGAGGCTTGCCTCCACCCACTTGGTGAAGTAGTCGATAGCTACCAGAATGAAGCGATGACCGTTGGATGAAGTAGGCTCGATCTTGCCTATCATGTTGATGCCCTACATGGAGAACGGCCACGGGGAGGACATGACATTCAACGGGCACGGCGACACATGAACTTTATCAGCATAAATCTGGCATTTATGACATCTCTTCGCGAACCTGAAGCAATCCGACTCCATTGTCAGCCAGTAGTATCCTGCTCTCAGGATCTTTCTCGTCATAGCGTGCCCGCCGGCGTGCGTACCAAATGTGCCTTCATGGACTTCTTCCATGAGCATACTCGCCTCTTTCTCATCTACACATCTGATTAGCACGAGATCGTGGTTTCTCTTATACAACACTCCCATCAGGATTGAGATAAAAATTGTCAGACAGCCTCCTCAGAGTCTTCTTATCCTGGGTTGACGCACCCGCAGGATACTCCTTAGTCATAAGGAAGGTCTGGATGTCATGGAACCATGGCTTGTCGTCGGCGGCATCCTCAATTGCAAAGACAAATGTCGGTCTATTAAGACGCGAAAGGACAATTCTTGGAGCCTCATTCCAAAAATTGACTTTATACATTAAAGCCAACGTGGCTAAGGCATCAGCCATCTGATTTTCCGCTCTGGGCACATGATGGAGTTCCACTCGATCAAAGAATGGAAGTAGCCTCCTGGCATAATTCATGTATGGCACCAAATTCGATTGACGAGTCTCCCACTCCCCTTTAATTTGGTTGATCACAAGCACTGAGTCACCATATACGTCTAGATTCGTGATTCTCAAATCAATTGCCTCTTCTAGACCCATGATGCATGCTTCGTACTCCGCCTCATTATTGGTAACTGGAAACGTCAGTCTCGCAGTAAACGGGATGTGGGATCCGTGGGGATTCGTGATGATAGCCCCGATGCCACTTCCATAGGAATTAACCGCCCCGTCGAATATCAACTTCCACTGGGATTTCCTATCTGGCCCCCTCGTCGGGCAACGACTCATCGCAGTCCTTCGCTTTGAGAAACATAATATCCTCATCAGGGAATTCGAACTTCATAGGCTGGTAGTCTTCGATCGGCTGTTCGGCAAGGTAATCAGAAAATACGCTTCCCTTGATGGCCTTCTGGGGCACGTACTGAATATCATATTCTGTTAACGCCATTTGCCATCTGGCAATCCTGCCCGAAAGAGCCTGCTTCTCGAAGACGTACTTGATCGGATCCATCTTCGAAATTAGCATAGTGGTGTGGTTGAGCATGTACTGTCGTAGACGTTTGGCAGCCCAGGCTAGTGCACAACACGTCTTCTCCAGCATCGAGTATCGAGATTCACACTCAGTGAACTTTTTACTCAAGTAGTAAATGGCATGCTCTTTTCTGCCTGTCTCGTCGTGCTGACCGAGAACACACCCCATACTGTTCTCAAGAACTGTCAAGTACATGATTAATGGCCGTCCAGCCACTGGGGGTATCAAGATTGGAGGTTCTTGAAGATACTGCTTTATCTTATCGAATGCCTTCTGGCAATCTTCATTCCAAGTAATCGCCTGATCTTTCTTTAAAAGCTTGAACATCGGTTCACAAGTGGCCGTGAGCTGAGAGATAAACCTTGCAATGTAGTTTATTCGGCCCAAGAAACCACGAACTTCTTTTTCTGTTTTCGGCGCTGGCATTTCTTGAATGGCTTTTATTTTCGCAGGATCAACCTCGATACCTCGTTCGCTTACGATAAACCCCAGCAACTTTCCAGACCGCACTCCGAAAGTGCATTTGTTAGGATTCAACCTCAACCTGAATTTCCTAAGCCTCTCAAAAAGCTTCAATAAGTTGACCAGATGCTCTTCCTCCGTTTGGGACTTCGCAATCATGTCATCAACATAGACCTCGATCTCATGATGAATCATATCATGAAACAAAGTTACCATTGCTCGTTGGTAAGTGGCCCCTGCGTTCTTCAGACCGAAGGGCATTACCTTATAGCAAAATGTTCCCCAGGGGGTGATAAACGTCGTTTTCTCCATGTCCTCCGGCGCCATATTGATCTGGTTGTAACCAGAGAAGCCATCCATGAACGAAAACACGGAGAACTGGGCTGTGTTGTCGACCAACACATCGATATGAGGCAACGGGAAATCATCTTTAGGGCTCGCCCTATTCAAATCCCGATAATCGACGCACATGCGTACCTTACCGTCCTTCTTCGGTACAGGCACTATGTTGGCGACCCACGGAGGGTAAGTGGTGACCGCTAAGAAGCCAGCATCAAGTTGTTTCTACACTTCTTCTTTGATCTTAACGGCCATGTCTGGTCTCGTCCTCCTAAGCTTCTGCTTAACGGGAGGGCAATCTTCTCGCAGCGGCAAGTGGTGGACCACGATGTCCGTGTCATGTCCGGGCATATCTTCGTATGACCAAGCAAAGACGTCACTATACTCTCGAAGCATCTCGACCAATCTCTGCTTGACATCACTCTGCAACACAGCCCCTATCCTGACATTTCTGACGAGCTCTTCAGAACCCAGATTTACGATCTCAATTTCCTCCTCGTGAGGCAGAATAACTTTTTCCTCTTGTTTCAACAAGCGGGCCAACTCTTCGGAAGGTCTTCGTCTTCATCAATCTCCTCCTCTGCTTGATAGATCGGGCAATCGAAGTCGAAGTGAGTCGTAGAAGGTCCAGAGTCGATGTCATCTGTTATGTGGATCCTGCAATAACAAGGGTTAAGTTTAAAACAAGAATATGTAGGTTAGCACAAACCCCATTGCCATTTTACTGTTTTTCAAAACAAATATAAAACAGGAATAACAGAGAACACAATATTTGAGTACGAAGAAAAACGCCTTTGATTTATTAACAAAATGCATGTACATAATCCAACAAGGCCCTGACAATAAAACCACTATGCCCCGGGTAGGGCATAGGGTTGTACAATGATTGAAAAAGTAAGTCATTACTCTTCACTTGTCATCGGGATGATATCCTTGATGGTCCAATTGTTGAGGCCCTCGCCCGGCTTGCTTGGCTGAATCCAAGAGTCGAGATCACAATCGCTATCCCCGCTGTCTTCAGACGCCGCGTTGATGCTTTCGAAGATCACTCCGCCACTGGTAAATAGGATCGGCCCCTTACCCCGTGACGCGCTGCTAGACGAAGAAGAAGAAGCTTCAGCTTCAGGAGAATACCCCAATCCAAACTTATCCTGCTTGTTCAGTAGCTCCAAAATATGCCCCCAGCCTGGGTAGATCCAGCTTGGACGACGGCCCGAGCTTCTTTGAATGAGGAGAGATTCATCTCTGGGCTTCTCTGTGACGACAGGAGGTACTTCTTTCACCTTGACGACTTTAAATGCCTGGCAGAGAGTTTCATGGATTTCGCCATCCATTTCAACATACTTAAAGGATGACAAATGGCTCACCATTTTGTCCTCCTCACCGCACACGGTTACTATGCTTCCTCCGACAGCATATTTGAGCTTTTGGTGCAACGTGGAGGTCACGGCACCAGCAGCATGGATCCACGGTCGGCCCAAGAGGCAACTGTAGGCGGGCATGATATCCATAATATAAAAGACCGTGTCGAACGTTTTCGGGCCAACTTGGATTGGCAGGGTCAACTCTCCGAAAACGTGGCGCTTAGTTCCGTCAAATGCTTTCACCGCCAGATCACTGGATGTGCAAAGCAATCCGCGAGTGTCCAACTTCATTAATGCCTTCTTCGGAAGCACATTAAGCGACGAACCTGTGTCCACCAGGACATGCGACATGATTGTGCCCCTACACTCTATCGAGATGTGCAGGGTGCTGTTGTGATTCCTTCCTTTAGGGGTCAGCTCTAAATCTGTGAAACCTAGCCCATTGCCAGCATTGACGTGGGCTACCACCTCTTCTAGCTGATTCACCGATATCTCTTGCGGTACGTAGGCAGTGTTCAGTACCTTTAGTAGCGGGTTGCGGTGTGCTTCAGAACACAACAACAAGTTGAGAATAGAAATCTTCGAAGGCGTCTGATGGAGATGGTCTACAATCTTGTAGTCGCTCTTTTTGATCAACCGCATAAACTCCTCGGCATCTTTAACCAGCAAATCTTTCTCTACCCCGCACGAGACCTCTTCGACGACTTTGCTTTTACCCTTATCGGCTGCATCAGCTCTGACCGCTTTCTCTGCCATGACCTCTGACGGTGCAAACACTCTTCCGCTACGGGTAATACCACTGATTCCTGCGAGATTCTCCATAGTCGACCCATACGGCTCTAGCTCCAACTTTTGACCGTTGCAATAGACTTCAGCCCCGTAATGCCATGGAACGGTGTTAGTGCTCTCGAAGGGTATCGGCCCAGCTTTGGTAATAGTGATTGTAAGCGGTCTGGGCGCAGAAATGGTTATTGGTTGGCGAGGAATGGTGATGGTGGCGACTTCATCGGCCTGCTCCAACACTACCTCTCCTGATACACTTTCAGCCCTCCGGCTGAACTGCAGAATCCCCTCAGCCATCAGGCTTTGAATTCCTTCTACCAACTGCTCACATCCATCAGAATGTGTAGCACAATCCATGCAAAGTTCTCCGCATCCTGGAAAGAACCCTTTCTTCAACAACTTAGCTTTGACGAAGCTAAGCGGCGTCTTTAGGTCTTTGACATCAGTCAACAGATTTGCACTCTCTTCTTCGATGATGGCGTTCACTCTGCCTCCCCTATGATTTGGCATGGGATTCTTTGTGACATTGGGCACATTATCGGAGAAGTTAATAATCTTGGCATCTACCAGGTCCTGCACCTTGTGCTTAAAGGCTTTGCAGTTCTCGATTGTGTGGCCTGGTGCCCCTGTATGGAAATCGCAAGTGGCATTTGCGTCGTACCCTGGTGGAGGTGCCCCTGTCAAGGGAGCCATCGTCCTCTTATGAACTAACTGAAGCTGAAGCAAAGTCTGCAAGAGTTGCGCGTACGACATGGGCGGTGCCTCGAAGTGACGGTTTGTCAAAGGTGCCCGATTCTGGTACTTTCTATATCCCTGTTGATTCGGTTGCTGCTGCTACTGCTGTGGAGCTGTTGGGATATTTATACTGGCTATCTGCTGCTGAGGGCCCTTGCCCTTTCTCCGAGCGTTGGTCACAGCGCTTGCATCTCCTTCTCGTCGTTTACCAGCATAAGGTTTCTTTCCACCTCCTCCAGCTGAGGATGATTCACCTTGAATTTTCCCGATCTTGATACCATTCTCGACGTGCTCGCCCATGGTAATGAGAGCTGAGAACGTCCCAGACATACCGCTGACTAACTTTTCATTGTAGACCTCTGGGAGGGTAGCAACAAACATCTGCACGAGCTCGCGCTCAACCATCGGCGGTTGAACCCGAGCAGCCAACTCACGCCACCGCTGGGCGTACTCCTTAAATCCTTCATTATTTCTCTGCGAAAGGTTCTGGAGCTGGACTCGGTTCGGGGCCAAGTCGCTATTGTACTGGTAATGGTGGACAAACGCTTCAGCGAGATCCTTCCAGGTGCGCACGCTAGTGGGCTTCAAGCCCATATACCACTCGAGGGCTGGCCCAGAAAGACTATCTTGGAAGAAGTGCATCAGCAACTTCTCGTCTTCGGAATAGGCAGACATCTTTCTATAGTACGATCGCAGGTGGACACGACGGCAGGTGGTGCCCTTATATTTCTCAAAGTCAGGCACCCTGAACTTAGGAGGTACCTTGAAATCAGCAATTAACCCCAGCTTGGACATATCAACGCCCAAAGTATTCTGATTCTCAATATCTCTCATTTTATCTTCAAGTGCTTTGAACCTGAGCCGCGCTTCAGCATTCAGCTCCCCTTCTGCACCTCTTTGAGAGAAGACATCATCCTGATGATCCTCAAGCCATGGTTGAGGCACCAACAGATTCCCAACGCCTGCATTGCCGTTAACCGGCCCGATGTTGACATTAGCTCCCAGACTCCCATTACCGACGGCGTATCTGCGAGAGCTTTGTTGAGCTGGCCTTCGGCGGCGTATCTGCGGGCGGTTTCTTCATCAAACCTCTGTTCACTGTCCTTCACCTCGGCTTCCAGCTTCGAGATCTGCAGCATCAGCTTGTCCTCCCGCTCCTTCCTGGTGGCCAGGGAAGCCTTCCAGTGCTGGTTGAACTTGGATATCCTCCGATATGCCTCATCCAAGTGCTGCTTCTTCGTGGCCAGTACGTCGTTGACAGCCCTGAAGTCTTGACCCATGGATTCACGCTTGGCTATCTGCTTAGTCAGGTCTGTACCCAGCTGGTTCACCAACTCTGTTTGCCTTTTGAAAGAATGAACAGCTTCGTTCCTTTCGCTTCGGAGCTGAGCTAATTCCTTCTCCAGTTCTTCGTTCACTCCGCTTCAATTCATCCCGCTCAGCTAATACCTGGTTATGTTGATGAATGGGCATAGTAGTAGGCTCTTCGATCATTGGAGGACCTTTTGGCTTGGCATGAGGAAACGGCATCCCTATAGCATTGGCTCTGGTTCTGATCCATGTCGTATACGGAGGGTAGGCTTGACTGTTGCTTTTTCCCAACAAAGGCTTTCCTCGCTTACTGATACTATTCCATGCACGCTGAAGCTTTGACAACAAATCCCCTTCTAGAATACCCGTGAGGTACAGAGATTCATGTACCTCCTCCTCCTTCGGCGGAGTCCTCAAAGCATACGCGAATTGTCGAACCAGCAACGACGGATTGTAGTTTATACAACCCTTCCTACCTATCAGAGGCACATTAGGAAACCCGCTGCAACTGAAGATCACCTCAGTACCCAACCTATCTCTGTCGAACCAGTCGATATCCTCTGCAGATAAACTCATCAGACGCTCAGGCCACTCAGTTGTGGCTGCAGACAAGACAAAAGGACCCCTCTTGGGCAGATGACTATCAAGCCATTTGTACAGCAAGGGTACGCAGCATGAGACATTCTTCCCCCTCCTGTTCTCATTCTTGTAATGGACTGAATGATAGACATCTCCTATCAAAGTAGGGACTGGATCCCCTGAAGCAAAGATGTGAAACGCATCAAAGTCTACAAAATCGGGCATGTTGGGGAACAGAATAATGCCATATATGCATAGAGCGAGGATGGCATTGAACACGTCCCAACATCCATCCTTGGCACACTGCTGGGCCTTAACCACCAGAAACTGCAAGGAGAACCCAGGAACCTTGTTCCAACTAGTCAATACTAACTCGGAGGCGTCCAAATGAAGTGAAGGAGCTAACCCAGCCATATCAGGCTCAACATCCATATGAACAAAAGGCATCTGCCTCTTGATGGGCACCCCTAGCAAATCAGCATACTCTTCCAGCGTAGGTGCGAGAACAAAGTCCTGAAAAGTGAAACATCTCAGCGGAGGGTCGTAGAACTGCAACAGAGCGTGCAACCCGTTCAACTCGAACATAGAAGGCTTACAAACCAAACTGAGCAACCTGCTGTAAGATTTCCTGAACTCATCCTTCACAGAATCACCTGCTAGAGCTATCAAACCAGTCAACTTAACCACATCAGAGGCAGGGAACTTGTAAGCCACGGTCTTCCTCAGAGAGCCCATAACAATACAATACGAGGCAAGAAATCCTGGATCGGGGAAAACGGTACCTGCAACACAGACACACGTTAATGAAATGCAAATGAACATGCAAACTAATTCAAAATGAGATCATGCAATAATATATCCGGGTAACTGCTGTTGTGGAGATTCTGTATCAACAAAACCACGACCACTGATGAGAAGAAAACCCCGGTGTAGGACCACAAATCTGATCTGCCAAGAATAACCATCTGATAGGACCATATACATAGGATCATAACTCTGCTCTGTCAAGAACAAATGTCTGATAATAAGGACCTCGGATGTATGATCAAGAAATATCTGCTGATGAGGTCTTCAGACCCCAAATCAAAAATCTACCCCATCAAGAACAAACATACACCTGCTGATGAGATCTTCAGACCCCACTCAAAATCTGCTCTATCAAGAACAAACAACATCTGCTGATGAGATCTTCAGACCCCAAAAATATGCTCTATCAAGAACAAACAACATCTGCTGATGAGATCTTCAGACCCCACTCAAAACCTGCTCTATCAAGAACAGACAAATCTACAACTGAGAACCCTGGTACCAAACAAAACTGATTCACTGTCAAGAAAACCAGGTAGTCTGAAGGTCAAAGTTTCCTGCAATAAACCCAACCCGGCTCACAGGTATGGACCTAAACTGACTCAAGGTACGGCATCCTATGTGTTCATCAGCGTCACAGACTTTCAAGAGGGGTGATACGATACCCAAAAGGTGTGGCATCACCAGCTCATGAAGCGGCCTCACTTAGCTGAATCACAAATGATCGGTCCCCAGAGTCGACAATCCACCAAACCAACAACCGTCTCAACCCAAAGGGTTGAAAGTGAAGCCAACCGGATGAACCTCGTCTGAGCGTGGATTTCATGAGACACTAGTGCCTGCAAAGCAAGCACACGCCCACTAATTTCCACTTTAAGTCTATGGTGCACTCAAGCCTGGGTCTGGGCTTCTCACTCATCAGAACTCCCATCCCACAACAGCACAAATAATCATATTATACTGAAAATAAAATGCGGGAAATAAAGTGCGAGAAGTAAAATGCGATAAATAAACGCAACCCAACAAGTAAACATACAAGCGTTAGGATTGACTCTCGCAGGGAACCGTTGGAATCCCCAGCAGAGTCGCCAGCTGCTGGGGATGACCCAGACAGCTAGGAAGAAAATCCAAGGCGACACTCGCATAGGGAACCAGTATGTCCCCAGCAGAGTCGCCAGTTGTCGCTTGCGCGAAAATAAGGTGCCGGCATGACAGAATAGTCGCCACCTTTCGGTATTTATCCCTCAGAGCGGGAAAGGAAACAATCGGAAAAACCTGACGAAAAAGGGTAAGACAAGGTCATCGCAACCATTCTCTGGATTCGGGAGTCGGTCACGCAAGGGGAAGGTATTAGCACCCCTCACGTCCGTCGTACTCGACGGGATCCTCGCTTGTTGTGTTTACTTGGACGGGTTGGTTTTATTCTATCTACCTATCAAGGCTGGTTAAAACAGAAAAGAAAAATGACTCGGCAAAGCGTCGCACTTTATGCTTACGTATTCCCATCAGAGAATGAGAAATCAGAGTCAACGTAGTTCTGCCTACGAAGGGTTATGGGGAAGGTAGCTCGCCAAGACATCGCCATCTTGTGCCTACGTACTCTCAACAGGCATGAGAGATCAGAGCTCACGTAGTTCGGGAAACTACGGTTTATTTCCTGTCTTTTACGAAAGAAGTGTTTTTATTGTGTTTGTGATTTCAACCGCACTAGAGACTATGACCTGAGAGTGAATGCGTCGCATGTCACCCAAAGGGTACCATACTAAACATCCAGACTGTGGAAAAGAAACTCTCCCACAATCCTTTCTCAGATAGCTTAAGGCTCGTAACGTACGAAAGAAATCATTCATGATTACTGTATCTTAAACTGTTTTGAGATGAGAAGAGAACAGGCCCAACTAGGAGGGAGACTATCAAGTCCTACTGTTGTCATGCCATGGATTCATCTTATGGTTGAGGTTTGAACAGGGAACTCCTAGAAGTTGTCATGCATAGGTTTCAACCTAAAATTCTATCATCAAATCCTTATCAAAGGAAATGAGAGTCCTAAGGGATCATATCAATGATACACCAAAACAGACGAAGCATCAGCTTATCAGTAAAATGCATGCAATGCAAGTGAGAGAGGAAATGTGTGTGGGGGCTTCAGCCTCCACAAGCTCATCTCAACCTCAAGCCAGAATGGATAACAGTAATCATACTGAAATATAAACAACATGCTATCAAGCAATAAACAGTAAACTGCAATCATACAGGTAAAATGAAATAAAATGCAATCAGGCAAACAAACACATGGGCAAGGGAGCTGGGCTCTACCGAATACCCGCAAGCAAAGCCACACAGTAACAATACAAGCAGAGGGAGCAACTCAACCTCTAGTACAATCATGCTCCTGGATTCTACCTATTCTAGATATGGACTTATTCTAATGCATCAGAGAAGTCAAACAAAACACAACAATACAGAAAAGAAAAAGAAAAGCCAGACCAACTTCTCTCTCAACCTCAAGCCTCAGCTTTTCCCACAGCAGCTCAGTCTTCAGACTTCAATCATTCCTGACAAATATCAATTTGCTTCTCCAGGTTTCAACCCTACAACATAAGTTTCAACTTATCTTCTCCTTTTAAGCTTCAGCTTCTTGATCAGCTTCATCTTCAGGCTTCATCTAATCTTCAGGGATCTTCTAGTATCAACTTGCTCTGGTTGCTCTTCAAGCTTCAGCTGGAATGGCAATACTCAAGGATTCATCCTCTTCCATACTCTTCAATGAAGTCTTCATCTTCAAACTCAAGCTAAACATCTCTCAAGACAATCAAACCAGAGGAAATCACTTACTGGATAAGCTGGGGGATATTGAACTGCTTATTTGACCACTAAAGGTGACCTATAAGGGTTCAACATCAAAGGAATGGTTCCCTCAAAAGTTCTACTTCCTAGGTACATCACTTATCCCTCCAAAGGAGAGAGGTGTATACCATGGAAGGACTTTGAATCATAGGGAGGAATGGAGGTGAATGATACCATCCATGTTTGAGAAGGAAATTATCTAAGTTTAAACTCTTCCTAATCCCTAACCCTAAAAACAACAAAAAGAAAATAAGATCAAGCTCTCAAGCTCCTCAATCCATCTTCAAATCTTCTACTATGCTCCTCAATGCTCCTTAGAACAATACCAAGCTCTTCAAGCTCACAAAGCAAAGCAAACAAACATATAATGCCCTAAAGGCAACACAAACAATCAACCAATATAAAAATCAACTAAAAACAGTATACTATTATATTAAATCCTAATATAATTTCTAAGGGATCCTACATACCTACCCTTAATGCCCATATATGTCCCATAGTCTAAATTGTCCAAAAAAACCCAAAATCTAAAGTTATTGTGGACCTATGTTGAAGTTTAACCTAATTCTACACAACCTAATGGCATCTAATCAAAACTATCCTAAAAATCATCACAAAAATATGGAATAAATCCAGGGGAAAGCTAAAACATATATCTAACTATCCTAAAAATAATGGATTAAAAATACTAAGGTAACTACCTAAACTAAATTCTACAAAATCATATATCAATATAAAAGAATTAAAAAGCCACTAAAATGAAAAATATACAAAAAACATCAAAATGCATGACATGGAAAATGTTTTTATTTAATATTTTTCTAGACAAAAATATGAAGTAGGAGAAAAAACTCCCATGAAGAAATGTTTAATTTTCAATTTAATATGCATTTTCTAAAGTATGAAATAAAATTGGAGAAAATAAAAGGAAAACATGAAAAGGGGTGCAATCAGTAAGATAATGCAGTTCATACCACGCTTGGGCCCAGACTGGGGGGTGCGTATAGAAATACGCTAGGCCCAATATTAAAACAGAAATTAATTGAAAAAACATAAAAGAAAATAAAAAAAGACGCGGTGCAGATAGTCATGAATTTCAGTTATAAAATGATTGGGCCATGCGCGTGGGGTGGGGATAGTAAAGATCACTCAAGCCCAGAATTTCTCTTTAAATAAAACGCGGCGTTTCATAGCGTCTGACTTCCCTCCAAAATTCAATTGAATACAGGCCTTCAGATCTAATCCTCAGTCAAAGGTCAGCTTGCTCATCCAACGGTCGTGGGTCATCTTCTTCCTCACGCAGCTAGGGTTTTGCTGAAACCCCATGAAAACAGATTTCATGCAACAACTTCCATCCCTTCGTGTTCCTTCGTTTCAGCATCAAATTCAACCGTTCAAAACCCTAACTTGCTCAGTTTTTCTCCCTGAACACGATCATGGCCTTGGTTTCCATTGAAAGGACCTCTATCCTCAAACCCGATGGTGCAACTCAACATAAACTCAAAATATGACCAATCTTCAACTTCAACCAAACTCAGATTTCTCTACATCAAAATGATCCTCCCATTGCCCTAATCAAAATCAGCTATCAATCTTTCATTATCACTCATTATGCCACGAGTTCTTGCTCCATCAAGAAATGGTGTCCATGGCTGAAACTTCACCAATTGACCCTAAACTCTTCAGAATTGATCACCTAGTTGTCTCTAACAACTCTACACTAATAACTTAACCTAACCATGCCTAAATGATGAGGTGGAAGAGATTTTGCAAACCTGGCTTCTTGATATGGCAGATGATGAAGATCCTCAATTCAAGGCTTGAAACTCTTCAAGAATGATCCTTGGATGATGAAACTTCTACTGTTTGCAAAAATTCTGAGGGAGAGAGCTTGTACTTCAAGATTCGATGGTAATTGCTTCTTTTCAAATCCAATGTGAACACCTTCAATATTCCATCAATGGAGCTTCAATTCAGCATGCACACACTCAGAAGGATCTATGGAAAAGGTTTGTGGAGAAAAAATGGAGGGAAATGAAGAGGAATGAAGAAATTGAATGTGACTTGCAATGGAAGATTTTGGATTTCACTCTCTCTTTCATGCACCAATTCTCACCAACCTTGCATCTGAGCAAGTTAGACTCATCTTAAGAGTGGTTTAGAATCGTCTAGAACCCCCTAGAACAATCCAATGAGAAATTGAAGTTTTCATGTCATGGTATTTTGATTTCTCATTCTCCTTACATGCTATCTCATGCCAAGCATCTTGTAACTGCCCATTCTAACTTGAATTTATCCCCACATAAGATTTAGGATGAGTTACAATGCACAAGTACCTTGCTTATTGAGTTTTGCCTTGTTTTGGTTTGGTACCTTAAGATGCAAGTAATCAAATTCCAAAGCAGCCCTATGATCCAAGGCTCAAATCAAAATTGTGCCTGAACCATTGTTCTTAGAATGTCATTTGGAGTCAAAATGACCTATTACATGACATGGTTTGGACTTATAACTTGTGATTTCCATTTTTCAAATTCAACTTAATTAACTTATGCCTCATTTTTAGGCCATTTTTATCACTTTTTGATATGAGCCTTTTCAACATATCATGACCTCCATACTATCCTTAAAACATCATTCTAAGCAAGTTTGATGTTGAAGATTTTTCCATTTGAAGCTTGGAAGTAGGAGATATGGCCTTATGCTTGAAATGACCTATAACCTCCAAATGACCAAAATGCCCTTGACTTGTCAAAGCCATAAGTTGAGTTCTACAAATCCTATCAAGGACTTCTAGTACTCTCTAGAAAGCTAAGAAGATTCTCTTCAACATTCATGTTTACCAAGAGTTCATAGGAATCATCCTACTAGGGAAAAAGTTGTCTGCAAGTTGGGTGACTTTCAAGGACCCAGATTCACATACCTCAGATGACCTGTAATTTGTCAAAGCCATAACTTGAGCTCTGCAAGTCCTATCAAGGACTTCTACTACTAAAATTAAAGCTAAGAACAAGCTATACAACATTCATGTTATGGGGAAGATGAGATGACAATCACATCTTGAGCTAAACTGCCTTGAAGATAGGGATCAAACTAGGGGATTTTACACTGCCAATCCTTAGAAACCCTAGCTTGAAACTTCTCAAACTCCTCAATCATGATGAGTTGGTATAGGAATCATCCTTATAGTATCTCAATACATCATTCCGTGATCACATGGCCCTTGGATTAGGTCTCAATCCTCTCCAAATCATCAGTTGACCTAGGGTTGACCCAATCAAACCCTAATTCTACCACTCATGGCTGAATCTTCTGAATTCTTGTTCAATAACCTCTCTAGGCTTCATGATGGCTTTCAAGAAATCTAATAAGCTTTCTCAAAGCTTCAAGTCTACCCTCATAGTCGCAGAATCATCTGAGGAGCTCCCACAACTCTCAAGTTATGAGACACACAACCTTGGTTTCAACCAATTCCTCTGAGGATCTCTTGAGTTCTCTGACAAAGGTATCAATCTTTGAACCTTTGAATAACCTCCTTGGCTAGCTTCAAATTATCATATAACTCTTGATGGGTAAATAATTGTTGGTCAAATTTTGGGGTGCAACACACAGTCAAGAAGTTTCTAACCTCCCTTTTGAGGGGAACTACAGATACTCTGATTCCACTCCCGTCAGGATATGTAGGCACAAGATGCGACGTCTTGGCGAGTATATTTAGGACTAACCCCTTAGATCTTTTCTCTTTACCTATAACCCTTAGCATTACCCTTAAGCAGATAACTTTAGCAATAAGCAAATTAAAACAAGAGGTTCCTGTAGAGTACTACAGAAACTTAGGATGCTAGCACCTTCCCTAAGTTTAACCAGCCCCCGAACCTTAGATCTCTCCCCGCATTGTGTTTACAATGCAAAATAGCTTTTCCTTCCTTTAACCTTTCCTTTGGATAAATCAAAGACGGTTGCAGATGAATTAAAGATTCAAGCTAATCAATAGTTTGGCATCCAAGTTTCACCGCGACAGAAATGGCAACTTCACTGGGGATGCCTCGGTGGGTTTCCCTAACTTGTTTTATTTACTTGTTATATTTGATTATCTGCTTATTTGTATAATTGTTTGTTTATTTCTTTTGAGTTATTATCTCTGAGTGGTGAGCAAATTCCTACACCCGGACTTGAGAGAAATTATGATAGGATGGTGATATATTCGATAAGGCTTATAGGGAGTGAGTCCCGACTAAGTTGACTCGAGAATCCCGCTTAGTTGAGACCCTTTTGAAAATGGTTCGGTTGAACGAGTTTAGTCGTGAAAACTTTTACTATTTTCGATTGGAGTTCATGATACTAAGGACTGTAGTCACCTTTAACCCCACTTTGGCCTTTATTAGGACGTAGTGCAAGGCTATGAGGGAGTAAGTCCCGAAATAGTGCTACGCGATGCTACACTCAAATGAAGTTCTCTTGAGAATATTATTAATCAGCGAGTTAGTTGGGAAGTTGATAATATCTGAAAGATGGGCTGATGACTTTGGGAACCTCTTTAGAACCTTGTTCTGCAGGTACAATCAACCTTTAGTCCACATCCTTTGGGAATGGGTATACCCTTTAGCTCCATGCTCGTTGCAAACCTAGGGTCTCCTTGTTTGTTTACCCTTATGTCCTTATGTGCTTACTTATGTTTGTGCATCCTTGCATTCATATAGCATCATACTGCATTGGTTTCATGGAATCCAACTTTATTTATAAAACATTGTAGGACTAGTATGGGTTACAAAAGAGGATGCTTTGAGACATTCTTTTAAGAGCCTTAATTTGGGTGTCCTAAGGAAGATGGAAGCTCTGTTTGAAGATCAAAAATTTCAAATGCGGGAACAAGGAACTTTTATTATTCCTCAAGATCCAAGTGAACAACAAAAATTTCCAACAAGACAAGCAAGAGATGGAGGATTTATTTTCCTCTATCAAACAACTCCTTAGAAGTTGGTCATGGGCAACTTATCTTCAAGAAGATCCAAGTGGAAAAACAAATCAAGAAGCAATACAGGACTTCCTTAGGAATTTATCAGCTTTTTAGATCTTTTAAGATATTCATCTGTAATCCAATATCAAAATAGTAAATGAATTTTTCTTCGGTATTCTGTAAACATTTATAGATACTTGAGTTCCATGAAACCTTTCATCTACATCCTGCATTCTGCATTCTTGCATCCCTCATTTATCATCTTCATATACATGTACCTCTGTTGTGGCTCGTCCGGCTTTCTGTACTTGTCTCATCTGTTAACATCTTGACCATCTGACCAAACTCGAAGCAATCATTGAAGGATAGTAAAAAGAACAAGATATGGATCCCATGACCAATTTCAGGGTGATTACTAATCCGGAATTCTATCTGATGACAATGTTCAACAAGTGGATGTTCCTACATGATCTCAGTTTATGCAGGATAGCCCGTGTGAAAGGGGTTCCCAGTTGCCACGATGTATACCGCATCCTCAGAGTATTCATATTAAGAGGATCGACTCGAACACCAACTGTGAAGCTCATGATGGAGTAGTGGGGCATTCGATTGAAGAATGAAAAGTTTTCCAAAGAAAAGTTCAAGAGATAATCGATGACAAATTGTTGACCTTCAGAAGAGGAAGCTCGGTCTTGAATGAAACACTGTTATGTTGATAAAATCCTTTAGAAGGGATTGTCGTGTAGTTCATCTTGTTTGC
Organism: Lathyrus sativus; assembly: GCA_963859935.3. Lineage (NCBI taxonomy): Eukaryota > Viridiplantae > Streptophyta > Magnoliopsida > Fabales > Fabaceae > Lathyrus > Lathyrus sativus. The sequence continues at coordinate 3,807,898 of CAWUDS030004439.1, read as the reverse complement.
TTATATGTATTCTATTTCTTTGATTATAAAAGCGTAATTAGCATGTAGGAACTTGTTTTTCTTGAACGATAATGCATTAAACGTGTTTGTCTTGAATAAATCCATTCGTATTCACTCATAAAATTATTTTTCATAATTTATAATGCCAATTTTACCCAATCTCTTGCTTTGACAAAGAGTTGGGAGGAGGATGACGAATAAAAACGTAAAAATTTCCTATCGTATGCTTTTGAATGAAACCCTGCTGATGATGTAAGGCATTGTTTCAAATCCTAAACACTGAAGATATAAGGAAGATAATCCCTCTTTAACCCCTTTGAGCCTTGAAGTAGGAATTTTTTTTTCTTTTCCACAAAAAACCCTCAATTGTAACCTGGGGCAGGGTAGTTTTTAGTTAAGCTGATTGAGCGCCCAGACTCTCAAAAAGGAGGAGTGAACCTTCAAGAATCCATTTTATATATCCCTAACATATTAGGAGGCTAGAAGTCAAAAAACACGAACGAATATCCCTCAACTATCGAAAGAGTGGGGCAATCATAATCCTTTCAAAAAGATCAAAATGACTTAGGGTCACACGGTTTGTTCAAAATAATGAAAAATGAATAAGAAAGTTTACTAAGTCAAAACCTGTGAAGGAGACTTAAGCAAAATTGAGACATCCCGCTGGACTTCAAAGTCAAAATTCAAAAGACTTCGTCCAGGAAAAAGTTAGGGAATGAAAAACGCATAAAGAAAAAAAACAAAGGATTACAAAGAAAATCCTCAGTAAAGAACGAAGTCGTATGACCAAACATCAAAATAAAATAGGTGAGTGACTGCCATGTCGAAAGCCTCGACGGATTCTCGATCATATCAAAATCCTCTTGAGAGATGAATGCTCGTATCAAGTTTAACTGAATATAGGATTGGAGAACATCCCGAAGAAGGGGTGGGTACAAATAAACCTTGAGCCTTTATCCTTTGTTTCTTAAACTGTGAACTAAGCCACGATTCAACCTTTAAAAGACCTAATTGAAGTGGGGGTCATTTTGAAAGCATACTCGATGAGATAACGTTTCCTGACTCCTATGAGCTATGCTCAATTTGATGTTGGCTTTATAAATTAAACTCATATCCTAACTAGTGATTCGGTCACAAGTTATTGTGATATCTTTTTCAAAAAAAAAAAAGAGAAGAAAAAAACTTCAAGACAAACATATATGTTGCATTAATAGTTTCAGGATTAACATTTCATGCGTGTCGATTTTGCCTGATATCTTGGAAAGTTTATATATAGGAATCGATGATGAAACTTGAAGATCATGCCGAACAGGTGCAAGTAGTTTCCAAGTTGTCTACTAATGCAAGTCTTACTTTCTCAAAAGCAAGCTTTGAAGACTCAAGTCGAGTATTTTCATCTACAACTCCGACAAGAATCCCTCCAGTGAAGTAGGATATTTGTCCGTGAAGTTTCTTCTAAATTGAGATTCATCTTGACAAATCCTTCAAGATCAAGATGTTTTATCCCCCAAGTGGAATTTTTTCTATCCCTAGAAGAAATTTTGAAGCCCTGAAGCAGGATTGTGATCCCATATATTGGTTTTCCACCTATCCCCAGTGGTGCTTCCATCTTTGAGGTTTGGTCGGATGTTCGTTCTGAAATGTTTATTTCATCTTCGGTTGCCTCTTTTCGTTTGTTTTGTCAGCATGGGCATACACATAGCATATAAATAGATAGCATGGCATATGCATTTTGCATCTTTATGTCTATTTGTTCTGTCATTTTGGTCGCGTTTATCCCCAAGGACTGGGTTGTGTCTTCTCCTTCCAAGTAGAATTGTCATCCCTAAGCAGAAAAAGCACAATATTTCTATTTCCCCACAGAGTTCGATCCTCGTGGAAGACGGTTTTAAATCCCATTTGACTTTATACCTTAATGGACGAGTCTTGCTTGACAGTTTCCCTTCGGCTACTTCCCGAATTGAACTTCGGTCCGTGGCCATCACACTATGGACACCTCCAACTTTCGAATATGGATTAAGCGTGCATTTATTTTGCACTTTTGCTCCCAAAGAAGAATTTTATGGAGATCATCGTCAAAGATAAAATACTTTCTCCAGCAGTATCACAAGATCTTCCCGGCAATTTATACCTAGACTACAAGAGACCTTTTTATTTTGAGCAACTTGTTCGATCAGGTTTTCTATCAAAGATGACAAATGGCAGTTTCCACAAGATAATTTTTCCATCCCTAGTGGATTTATCAAGATTATTAAACTCGTTAAATGAAATATCTCTAGAAATCCATCAGAGAAGTTTGTCGAAGACATTACAAGACATCTCTCTTTATTTGAGAGGACATATTTTGCAAATTAACCGGCCCACATCTCTCCTGAAGATCCCCGGTGAAGTTTTGCAACCTCCAGTATATTATGGCTTATAGCCGAAGTTCTACAATCTACAATGACATCTACAATCTACAAAATCTACAATCCCCTGTGAAGATGCTCTCGCGAGTTTTCATCGTTTCGGGTAGGAAACTGAGACCCGTTCATGGCATCCAGACCATGAGCCGTGGGGAGGTTATTTCCAGAACTGAGACGCGTTCATGGAATCCAGACCATGAGGCGTGGGGAGGTTATTTCCAGAACTGAGACGCGTTCATGGCATCCAGACCATGAGGCGTGAGGAGGTTATTTTCAGAACTGAGACCCGTTTATGGCATCCAGACCATGAGTCGTGGGGATTTTTATTCGAAGACATCTTTTTTTTCCTGGCTAATCTCGATAGTAGATTCCCAGAAGACCTCGGCAGTAGGTATCTCTATTTTATTTCCTGGCTAATCTCGGCAGTAGATTTCCAGAAGACTTCGACGGAAGTATCTCTCCAGCAAATTTCAACATAGAATCTCGGCAGTAGATTCCTTACAAATTTTAACAGTACATACTTTGGAAAAAGTATTCTCAATTGAATTTACAAGTCTCGACAACAGACTTTTCAGGCTGATAATTGCATTTGACCTGTGCAACAAGTTCTTCAAGTGGTTCTCTTGCCAAATGCTCCACAACATATTTTTAGACACTTTGTGATTGTCAATCTTTCCCCGTGGAGTCTCGCTTTGTTGAGCCTGTTCTTCCCGTGTGTTGTGTCTGGTTTTCTCCTGTGACATCGTTTCCTCACAGGCCCGTCTGTCTTGCATTTTCATATCATTGCATATCATTTGCATTCGTTGGCTTCTTAGGGCCAAAAATCCGTGCAATGATTGTATTTAAGTCCCTCCTATCTCGTCGAGAAGAAGACTTCAATCTCCATATCTCCGAATAGGAGTAACATAAATAGGGGCATCTGTTGCACCCTAATTTTTGACCTTAAGATCCCACCTCCTTGCTATTAAAACCACTATTGTTCAAGCTGTCTGTTTTGCAGGAATTGCATCAGGGGCGCTTTAACTGTGACAAGGGGCAAAATGGTCATTTTCACGTTGTTACTGGCAATTTTTTTTGAAGATGAATTGTCGCCAGGTTTTTGAGATAGTTGAGATGTTATTTCTAAGACGTGTATTTGTCACAAGGTTTAATTGTATTGAGGTATCGATTTGGTTCGGTTCATGGTATTGAAGTTATTCATCAGAAACACAGTTGGATTTTTGGCACAAAATATTAGTCCGCTTGGCTGTTGAGGATTTTTCTCTTTTCATTTCTTTTCTTCTAATTTAAGTCGCTCCAAACATTTCTGATTCTATTAATCATGTGCGGCTTAATTTAGAATATATTGGAAATTAAGATTATATCAGTGGGAGTGCCAAGGTTCAATTCGGGTGATTGTCGGATTTTTATTCATGATTCTTATTAGGAGTTATTTGATCAGTGAAGGTTAACCGAATATTTGATGGAGCAGTTAGGTTGCTCCAATCAAAGACAAGCTATCATTTGGGAATGTTTTTTTACGGTATGCCAACTGTTGGCCCAAAAAAATGATGGAATGATATTAATAGGGGTGGAGAGACTCTGCTAGCTGATAAGATATTCAACTCCAGGCCTGGCACTGCTGTTATTTCAATGGACAATTACAATGATTCTAGTCGAATTGCCGATGGAAACTTTGATGATCCATGAAACATTGCATCGAAATGTATGTGATTTAAAGGCAAGAAAGCCAGTTGAAGTTCCTGTATATAATTTCAAATTCAGTTCACGTACAGGATACGGGATGGTCGAAATCCCAGCTCTCGCATTGTTATTATAGAAGGTATTTTATGCTTTGAGTGGGAGGTTAAGACCTCTATCGGACATTTGAGTATCTGTAGCTGGAGGCATTCGTCTTGACCTCATCAAATAAATCATACGAAGTGCTGGTCAAGAATATCAAGAAAACAACCATCAAATATATCGGATGGTATATCCAATGTACAAAGCTCATATTAAGCCAGAGCTCCAAATAGTACATTATAAAAATAACCAACAAGTTTAATCCATTCCAAAAGCCCTGTTTACATGTTAAAATCAACTAAGAATGTAGCGGTGGATCAAAATTAAAGCTATTCTATCCTAAGATTCCAAAGCAAGCAACTACAGAATGATGAAGGTTCTTGCCAACGTCAACTTTGGCCTCATATAAAAGTGCTCAGAAATTTGAAGCTCTGGGTCTCTTGTCAAAACTAATTGAAAAGTGCTTTGCCGAAACATTTGAGATGCTCGCACGTGACACACTTCAGTTGCATGAGTTGGTTTTCCCTTCACGGATCTTCTCTCCTGGAAGCGCAGCAGCTGTAGAATTGCTGAATCCCGGAGGTTATCATTGGACAAAAGTGGCGAACTTCGTCTGAACGATCCACTTGATGTTGCAAAGCTTCATGAAGCAACAAGAACTAACAGTGCGGACGCATATAAACGGTATTCCAAGATCACGCATGAACTGAACAAGGCTTGCAACCTGCGAGGTCTTCTGAAATTTAAGGATACTTCAAGTAAAAGCCCTATTGATGAAGTTGAACCTGCATCACGACACGCACTAAATTATCATATGATTCAGAGCGTAAAGAAGGAAATTTAAGTAGGCCATGCTCAAGAACTTAAGAGAGTTCCTCGGTAATCCCATTCGCGACGAGTATGAGTTCTGATACATCATGTCATGAAGGTCGTTACCTTCTGCTGAGGCCAACGCTTCACCATAACGACACCGCATTCCTTCCTGTCAAAATAAGAAACAGCAGTTAGAACACCAATTTCGGACACGAGTCGAAGTAAAGGCAAAGGTAAATGGAATTAAAGTTCAGCCCTCAGTTTAGCTCATCATCGGGCGTGAAACTCGAGCGGCTGGAAGGGCAAATACCGAAGCTTGTTACCAGCTCCCTACCGAGCATCGAGGACAACAAAATTTCGAAGCAAACAATAATTTCTGACAGTTCTCAACATTCTCCGAAGCCGCTAGCCACATTCAAGGGGGCAACCACATCCATATTTTTAGTTTAGACCCAAAGTCATCATCACTGAAGCTTTCGGTAAAATCCAGACCAAAACCAGAAGCAACCGTCGCAACATAATCGAAGGCAACAAGCAGCATTATCAATTCCCTCATCGGTTCAGACCGATATGTCATCATCACCGCGTCAAACCTCCCTCGGCGGCATCAATTCGGCAGTATCTGACCATTAGGTTCTTTCTGAAAGAAGAAGAAGAAAAGTTAGTGTATGTTCGAAACAGAAATCAAAAACAGATATCCAACGAAACCGAATTCGAATCAGGATACAAGCAAATCAAGTTTCCAAATTGAAACAAATCTGTTTCCAAATCAGAAAACCCAATCCGTATTCAATCTAAATTTGTGAGTCTGGAAAGGAAAGAAAGAATCCAATCATATCAGAAAAAGATCTCAATCAATATCCAAAATCAATATCAAGCCAACATCTGAATATCAAACAAAATCAAATCGGGTTGATTCGCAAAAAAAATATAATAACGTAAGCTCAAAAGTATCCAAGCCCATCAGAGAAAAGAGAAAGATATAAAATCAGAACATTCTCACCAAGAGAGGAGGCCGAAAAAAATCATGAAACCCTAATACGAAGAACAGCGGCCGTAAATCATAAGAAAAAAGGGACCCAAACCTAAGCATCACAACAGAGTCGTAAAACATAGAACAAACTCACCGCCGTCACCGCATATCACATCACACCACCATCTGTCAGCCGTAATCGTCACCGTCACCATTCACTCAGAACGGCGGGCAACGATCAACCATCTCAGCCTCACGTATTATCATCATCGGCCGTGAATCGCAAGAATGAACTGAATAATCATGCGAAACAACCAGAAGCAAACTCCATTCGTAACCCGCGGAAAGCTCTGAGATCATCATCAACCGTAAATCACTTATTATTTGTCTCTTTCATATGACATTCTGTTTGTTTATTTTCAGAGAACAATGAACATGAAACGGATGAGAGAAAGACGTGAAGGAGACAACGAGAGAAGAAAGAATGCGAGCGCCGCTGATGGTTTCGAATTGGGGTTTCAAACCCTAAGACTCAATACCCCTCACTCATGTTTGCGCTAACCGGGTTGGGTCCGGGAGTGATGACCGGCCCAACCCATTCTTTTTTTTAGTGCTATTTTTTTAGTTTATTTGTTTTTTCTGTTATATTTTTTAGTTTAAATAACAAAACTTTTTTTTATATACAAAACCCTTTTAAAAATGAAAAACTCTTTTTTAGAATAAGAAACTAAAAAAAACTTTTTAAATAATAAATAAATAAAAATAAGAAGACTTTTTTTAAATATTAAAATAAACCTTCTTGAGATAAAAATTAAACTTTTGTTAAAAAAATTTAAATCTCTTTTAAAACTAATATTAATTTCTTTTTTTAGAAATTTACACTAAGATCCTTTTTTTTTAAAATTAAAATTCTCTTTTTTTTGCTTTTCCTCTCAATATTAATAGCTTTCATTATTGGTCATATTCCTGTCTAACTTCCACTAACGTTCTCTGTTATCTCCGCAGATTAAAATTTCAATTCATTATTATATATGTATCTGTTTCTCGGTTGTAACCTTTTGCGAACAATTGTCGCATTTATCTTTCCGCACTTTATTTTCGGTTGTTGTATGAATGTTTACTCTTCTCGCATTTTCTTTACCGTTAATTTCACTCCTCCGAAGAAATTAGGTCTAGCCGTTTGACCGCCCTGTCAATAGTCCTTACTTTCAACCCTTACACCTTTACAAATCCTAATTTTCATACATGTCTCGCCGTAGACAAAATTACCCCTTACCCTAGCTTTAGGTCAAAGAGTCGCCATACTCTGTTTTAGGGTTTCCCACCGTGGAATCCCTAATTTAACCCTAATTTTCAATTAACAACTTTTCAACATAGAAATAGGAGTTTTCTCACTCCACATAAGCATGTCCTTAAGATATGTTTATTCCCCATTGAAACCTTGACCACAGTCAAGAAGTTTCTAACCTCCCTTTTGAGGGGAACTACAGATACTCTAATTCCACTCCCGTCAGGATATGTAGGCACAAGATGTGACGTCTTGGCGAGTATATTTAGGACTAACCCCTTAGGTCTTTTCTCTTTATCTCTAACCCTTAGCATTACCCTTAAGCAGATAACTTTAGCAATAAGCAAATTAAAACAAGAGGTTCCTGTAGAGTACTACAGAAACTTAGGATGCTAGCACCTTCCCTAAGTTTAACCAACCCCCGAACCTTAGATCTCTCCCCGCGTTGTGTTTACAATGCAAAATAGGTTTTCCTTCCTTTAACCTTTCCTTTGGATAAATCAAAGAAGGTTGCAAATGAATTAAAGATTCAAGCTAATCAATAGTTTGGCATCCAAATTTCACCGCAATAGATACTACCGAAGGTTTATTGAAGGGTTTTCTAATTTGGCGCTGCCATTAACTCAGTTGACGAGAAAGTACACTCAGTTTTCGAGAAAGAATCAAGCCATAATCAAGTTTTGAGGAACTGAAAAAGAAATTGACTACGGCACCGGTGTTAGTGTTGCCGACTCCGAGTGAACCTTTTGTGGTGTACTGTGATGCGTCTATGATGGGATTAGGTGGAGTTCTTATGCAAGATGGGAAGGTGGTAGCGTATGCTTCGCGGCAACTGAGGGTGCATGAAAGGAATTACCCTACTCATGACCTTGAGTTGGATGCGGTAGCTTTTGTGTTGAAAATCTGGAGGCACTATTTGTATGGTTCGAGGTTTGAGGTATTCAGTGACCATAAGAGTCTGAAATATCTGTTTGATCAGAAGGAGCTAAATATGAGACAGAGTAGATGGTTGGAATTCTTGAAAGATTATGATTTCAACTTGAGTTATCATCCAGGAAAGGTGAATGTAGTAGCTGATGCCTTGAGCAGGAAAGCAATTCATATGTCGGCTTTAATGGTGAAAGAGATGGAACTAATTGAGCAGTTCAGAGATCTGAGCATGGTTTGTGAGACTACGGCCGATGGTGTGATGTTGGGCAAGTTGCAGGTGAATAATGATTTCTTGGATTTGATTAAGGAAAGCTAAAAGCTATATGTGAAGTTAGTAGATTTGATGCCTAGGGTGGAGTGCGACCCCAACAGTGATTTTAAGTTGGATAGTACAGGTGTGTTGAGATTCAGAGGCAGGATTTGTGTGCCGGATAATGACGAACTGAAGAAGTCAATTTTGAATGAGGGACATCGTAGTAGTTTGAGTATCCATCCGGGAGCTACGAAGATGTACCATGATTTAAGGAAGTTATTTTTGTGGTCCGGTATGAAAAGAGATATAGCTCAATTTGTTTATGCCTGTTTGACATGTCAGAAGTTGAAGGTAGAGCAACAGAGACCTTTTGGATTTATGCAACCGTTGGAAGTTCCGGTTTGGAAATGGGATTGTATCACTATGGATTTTGTTACGGGTTTACCGAACACGGCGAGAGGATTTGACGCTATTTAGGTAATTGTGGATCGACTTATGAAGTCTGCACATTTTGTGCCGATCAATATCAGTTTCCCGTTGGTGAAGCTAGCAGAGGTTTATATTCGTGTAATTGTGAAGCTACATGGTGTTCTGTCGAGTATCGTGTCGGATAGAGATCCGAGGTTTACTTCTGAATTTTGGAGGAGTTTGCAAGAAGCTTTGGGTACTAAGTTGAGGTTGAGTTCAGCTTACCATCCACAAACTGATGGTCAGTCAGAGAGGACTATTCAGTCGCTGGAAGATTTGTTGAGAGCTTGTGTGTTGGAAAAGGGTGGTACGTGGGATACTCATTTACCATTGATAGAGTTCACGTACAACAACAGTTACCATTCTAGTATCAGAATGGCACCGTTTGAGGCTTTATACGGTAGGAGGTGCAGAACTCCTCTGTGTTGGTATGAAACAGGTGAGAATGTGGTATTGGGACCAGAGATGGTGCAGCAGACTACTGAGACCATTCAGATGATTCGTGAGAGAATGAAAGCGTCTCAGAGTAGGCAGAAAAGTTATCATGATAACCGAAGGAAAGAATTGGAATTCAGTGAAGGTGATCACGTGTTCCTAAGGGTTAACCCAGTGACTGGTGTGGGTCGTGCGTTGAAGTCCAAGAACCTGGATCCTAAGTTTATTGGACCGTATCATATTTTGCAGAGAATTGGTGTTGTAGCTTATAGAGTGGCGTTACCGCCTGAATTTTCGAATTTGCATGACGTGTTTCATGTGTCGCAACTTCGAAAGTATGTCTCGGACCCATCTCATGTGATTCCGAGAGATGAAGTTCAAGTCCAGGAGAATCTTACTGTTGAGACGATGCTGTTGAGGATCGAAGATCGTAAAATGAAACAACTCCGAGGAAAGGAGATATCCTTGGTGAAATTTGTAAAGCCCGTTCATTTTAATTAAATTATTTATGAATTGTCAGTGTGCCTTTACGTGGAAGTGTGTCTGAGAGCGTTGGTGGGGATCCTTAAAATATAGGAAACCATTTATTAAATCATTGAGATTGATAATAATATAATATAATTAATAATGATGATAATTTAATAACTAGTAGTAATATTATTATTATTGTTATTATTATTATTATTATTATTATTATTATTATTATTATTACTATTATTATTATTATTATTATTATTAGATGGAATAAAGGGAATTAGGGAGTTATTAGAGAAGTTGGGGGGAGAAAGAGGGTTATCACGATAAACTGCTCAGAAAACCAAATTTGAGGAAAAAGGTTGAAGAGAAGGAGGAACGTGGCTGTTGAGAGAAATGGAGAGCAGAGAATCATCCATCAGAGAATTGGAAGATAGTTGCAGAAAAGCCACCGGAGAGCAGAACCAGAACCGGAAGCTTGGAATTGGCCTCTATTCTAAGGTAAGGGTGGGGTTCAATTCTATAACCGTGGGTATGATCAATTTCATGTAGGGAATTGATTCATAGGTATAATTTCCGTCAATAGATAAATGTTAGGGACGATGTTTTTATGTAAGAATGAATATGTTATATACGATGCTCTAAGGTTTCCCTAATGGGGCAAATACGTAGTAATGTTCCCGTAAGTTGAAGAAAGAAATATTAAAGATTAATGTTCCCGTAGTAACGTTACCGTAGTAATGTTCCCGTAGTGATGTTCCCGTAGTAATGTTCCCATAGTAATGTTCCCATAGTAATGTTCCCGTAAGTTTAAGAAAGAAATATTAAAGATTAATGTTCCCGTGGTAATGTTCCCGTAGTAATGTTCCCGTAGTGATGTTCCCGTAGTAACGTTACCGTAGTAATGTTCTCGTAGGTTGAGAAATATTAAAGGAATATTAAGGGTAAATGTTCCCGTAGGTTGATAAATATTAAGGGTTAATGTTTATCTATGCCTGCATTAATGTTTATGTCGTTAGTTTATGTAGTAATGTTGGGAATCGGCGCCGACACGCGTTAATTTCCCATTTGTTGAGGAAATGTTATTATAATTTTCTCCTTGGATTACGTGGATAAGTTGTAGTTATATTACCCGTATGAAGGTGTATGAAAATGTGTTGAGTTCTTATTTGTAGTAATGATGTTGTCAGTTGTTCTCTGACATGAAAATGCTGTTGAGTTCTCGATTGTAGAGACGAGGTTGTTTTTAATTGTTCTCTGTGAAAATGTGTTAGAGTCTTATTTGTAGGAACGATACTGTTGGTATTTCTCTGATATGAACAGATTGAAATGGTGAGTCCATAATATATGCAAAATGTGATGTTTCTGTTATGGATAATTGGTTGTAGGCGTGATGCCTTGTTGCACGGTTGTTGCACAGTTGTTGTTGTTGTGTTATAGTCCATAATAGTTGCATCTCATAACATATCATTTGGCTTGGATTGGCGACGGTTGTGCCTGTATTGGCAGTATTTGGAGTGTTGGCTCCTAGATGGGTTCGGGGTGTTGGCCCTGTCCCGAGTTGTGGAGAGTTGTCTCCCGAATTATTGTGGAGAGTTGTCTCCCGAGTTTTGGAGTGTTGGCTCCTAGATGGGTTCGGGGTGTTGGCCCTGTCCCGAGTTTTGGAGTGTTGGCTCCTAAATGGTACCACATGCATATGCACAGTTGAGTCGCATTGATGAGTCGCATTGTTGAGTTGCGTTGTTGAGTTGTTTTGATGAGTTGCTGAGATATGATGATAATTATTGTGGTTATGAATAATGAATTGTTGCAGTTTAATTATTACTAATATTTATGCGAACTGCTGGAATTATAATGCTGTGATAATATTCTGACATGACTTTTATCATGCCTTATGTTATATTGTTGATATCTCACCCTTTATGTTGTATGTTACCTCCGTTGGTGGTAATTTGCAGGTAACTCGGAAGAAAGTGTAGCTTTATGTTTAAGGTCGTTGGTCGCTCTGATACGTAGCACTCTGGGGGGGAAGGGGATGAACGATTAATGTTATTGTTTTAATTGAATTCCTTGTTGCTGAATTTTATTAAGTACTATGGCAAATAGATTGGTTGTTTCTGATAATGCCAAATGTTGCTTGGATGCATAGTTGTTTTAGCGAATTGATGCAAGATAATTACTTGCTGAATTTTAATGGAATTTAATTAGTACGAATCGTTGGAAGTGTATTATAACATGGCGTTTATGATTAAAATGTTAAACAAGTTACCGTTGTTTGTTCATCCGAATTTTGTGCTACGTGTGTTAGTAAATGAGCTTTTGCAGGTGTATGTGTTTTGGTTAAGTGTAGAATGTGACACCTCTGCTGCGTCTGAGAATTTGGGAGCGTGACGGTCGTCACAGCTCTATGACGCTCGTCATGACCGTGACGGTCGTGACATCCATGACGGTCGTCATGAGATTTTATTTGTTGCACTCTGAATTGTTTCTGTTGTTTATCTTATTTCCGCGATAGTTTAGAGTGGGGTGTTACAAAATTAGCTTGGGGAGGTGCTGCAGGAGGCAGTGTGACCTGGGAATTGGAAAACAGGATGCGGGAAGCGTATCCGGAATTGTTTCCATCACGTAATTTTCGAGGACGAAAATAATTAAAGTGGGGGAGAGTTGTAACACCCATTTTAATTATTTAGTCTTTTGGTGTTATTTTATTTTGGTGTGTCCTTTGTGGGGGGAAGTGTATCTGAGCGCGTGGGTGGGTGTCCTTGAGTTGTAGGAGTTACTTAATAAAATATAGAGTTTAATAATAATATAATATAATCAATAATGATGATAATCTAATTATTATTATTATTATTAGAATAAAATGAAATAAGGATTAAAGGGGTATTAGAAGAGGTTGAGGGAAAGGAGAGAGTTAGAACACGATAAGTCAGTTTTAGAGAGAAGAGGAAAGAGGAAGAACAAGGAGGAAGAGAAGAAGGCTAAGGATAACAGTTCTTCAGAGTTCTTCGTCAATCGGAGCATTAATCGAGGTAAGAGGGAGAAACTGATTGGGATTGGTATTTGCATGAAATTGGATAGTGGGGATTCCTTAACCCCGTAGGGATTTTGATGAATATGTTTGTTATGGTGATATGTTGATTGATTATTATGGATTATGATGAAATTAGTGTGCATGTTGATATGTTTATGGTTTGTTGTTTCCATTGATGACTTTGGGTATGTGTTGTTGTGAGATTGGTGAAGTTCAGAGCAACGTCTGTAGTTCTGATGATGAACATAGGTGTAGGTTCTGGAGTTAAAATTCATAGAAAATGATAGAGTAGTGTTCATTGGTTGTAGTATCGATAGGACTAAAGATAGAAGTAGAATGATAGCTGGCGCTACTGCGAAAATCGGCGCCGGCCATGACAGAAGAGTCGCCACCATGCGTTATTTATCTCACAAAAAGGGAAAGGAAACGCTCAGAGTAAACCTAATGCAAAGAGGGAAAGGAATGGTCGTCGCAACCAAATCCTGGATTCGGGAGTCGGTTACGCAAGGGGAAGGTATTAGCACCCCTCACGTCCGTCGTACTCGACGGGATCCACGCTTGTTTTCTATCTAAGGGTGTGTTATTCTATCTACTCTATAGGTCTGGGTTAAAAAGAAAAGAAAATGACTCGGCAAAGTATCGCACTTTATGCCTACGTATTCCCGTCTGGAACGAGAAATCAGAGTCAACGTAGTTCGCCTACCTACGAGAAAGGAGGGAAAAGTTGCTCGCCGAGATATCGCATCTCGTGCCTACGTACTTTCATACGGCATGAAATATCAGAGCAAACGTAGTTCGGGCTACGGAAGACACAAGTTTGTCTGTCAGTTTTTATCTCCTTATGAAAGGGTTTTCCTGATTAAAGGTCCAAGAGGACAAAAATAGAGTTTGAATGCTTTTTTTGAGTTTCTTACGAAAGAAATGTTTTTTAGTCTGTTTGTAACTTGTACTGCACTAAAGACTTGTGATCTGAGAGTGACTATGTTGCATGTCACCCTAAGGGTACCATACTAAGCAGTCAGATTACTAAAGAGTGACCCTCCAGCAACCTTTTCTCAAATAGCTTAAGGCTCGTAGCGTACAACGCCCGTTATCCTTATTAATGTGTTTTTGAATTGTTTTGAGATGAGAAGAGAAAGACCCTAAAACTATGGTTGAAAGGGAAACTAACCTAATGTTATCATGCATGGGTCAGAACCTAATGTCTGTCATAATTTCCTCTTGCACAGAGGAAATCAGAGATCCTAGGGGGTAAACAGCAAAAGAAAGCAAGCAACAAACAGTAAACAGTAAACAGTAAATAGTAAACAGTAAACAGTAAACAATAAACAGTAAACAGTAAACAGTAAACATGTAAGCTATGCAACAGTACGAGAGATGCAAGAGAAAAAACAATAGGCAAGAGGAGACAAGCTCCACCTCAACCCTAGAGGTAATCAACACAAGCAAAAGACAATACAGAGAAAAACAAAAGACACACCAAACAGCAGTACCAAACTCCTACAACAAACAGCAACAACAACTCTAAACAGCAAAGTTGAATAGATATCAAAGTTGACAGCAAAGGCCTCATCTTCAAGCAAGCTTCTATCTTCAATCTTCATCAATCTTCAAGCTCCAACAAGCACACTCCAAGAGGAGGATTAATCATCAAGATCAAGTTATAATGTTAAGAAACTTAATGACAACCAAAGGAAATCACTAAGAACTCAACATTGCAAATGAAAGGTATCCTCAAAGTTCTACTCACTTGGGCATACCACTCATCCCTCCTAAGGAGAGATGGATCTTCCCAAGAAGGACTTTGTGTCATTGGATAGAATAGAATAGAAGCAAACAATGCACTCTATGTTTGAAGAAAGAATCAAAACTAGGTCTAAGCAATTTCCTAAAACCCTAATTTCCTAAGCTCCTAAAAGAACCTCCACAAGAGGAAAAGCTTTCAACTCCAAGTCCCAATCTTCAATACCAAGCATCTTCAATGAATCCAGAAGCTCCACTAAAAAGAACTCAAGCTCAAACCAACTCCAAGGCAGCCAACCAAACCAAACAAACAAAGGTACTCAAGAGAGAACAACACAAACACAAGCAATTTGCAAAATACAACTAAAATAGAAGATGAAATTGCAAAATTCTAATAAAACTCCTAGGGGAACATACATGTTTGAACAAACTAATGTAAAGATACTGAAGCCTAAACCAACTTATAAGTCATCTAAACAATTCCTACATTGAGATAGGTCAAGGGAGTCCACAAGTTTGGGAGGGTCCTAATCACAATACCTAAAATAGAATCTAATGTTGTTCTAAAAATCCACCAAAATTTCTAAAGGAACATACATGTCTACTCTAACACATACTAAAAAATCAAAGCCAAACTCAAAACCAATTAGAAGAACTAAATTCAACAAAACAGATAGCCAATTATGCAAAAATAAAGAACAAAATAAAATGTGAAAAATCAAATAAAAATTGAAAAATGCATGAAATTGTATTTTATTAATCCCAGAAAATCATAAATTTCATAAGGATCATGAGGATATTTTTAAAATAATTTTGTGATCAAAATTGGAATTTATATGATTTTTGGAATAACAATGCAATTAAAATAAAACAAAATGAAATAAAAATGAATTAAAAACAGAAATAAATAAGAGCCAATGGATCTGGAGACTGGTCAATGCATCCAACGCGCCAGAGCTTGCCACCTCATTTATTTAAATGCAGCGTTTTGAATTAATCTGGAGTCAACAAAATAACAAGTCCCAGCCACACGATCTGATGGTCAGTCAATGGTCCAAGGTTGATCTAATGGCTCTCACATCATCTTCTTCATTTTTCAGGTCATCTGAGTAGAGACACAGGGCCGTGGTGCGTGGTGGCCGGAGAAGACTCCGGTTGTCTTCTTCGGCGAGAGTCAAGTTTCAGGCAACCAAAAATGACAAACAAAATACCAAATCCACTCAGTTTTTCATGTACATTCCAAATCTCCACTCAAAATCCTCTAGATTTGGCTAGGTTTTAAAATTCAAAGGCAAACTCCAAATGCACCTCAATTCTGATCATCCTCAAATCCTAAACTAAATACACAGAATTGTTCCTCATGCTTCCTAGGTCATCATCCTCCATCCAATTCATGTCAATTCTTCAAGATCAAGCCAAATCGTGCCTCAACAGAATTCATACATGATCCTACATTGTCTCTTATTGTCCAAATTCCTATCCAGAAACGATCTACATCTCTTCCTGATTCTAAAAGCAAGCTCAAAACTAAATGAATCATGCTAAATCATGTAGAATATGGAGATTTACTAACCTGCTCTAGATCTGTTGACAGAGGTACTTAGTGCTCGTGGTTTGCTTCCAAATGCTCCAGAAACTTTCAATGATTTACCAGAAAGAGATTGCGCACCTCAATTTTGTTTAAATTGGCTCCAAACTCAGAATCTGATTTCAAGTTGCAGCTGTGAAATTTCAATTGCTCTTGCTTGCTCTGGCGCGAAATGAAGCTCCAAAATTGATCTGAACTCACTCTAATGAATATATAGAAGAGTTTCATGGGCCTTTTGATCCAAGTTGAAGCCCAAAACAGTGATTTGCATTTTTTGATTTTTCCTTCAAAGTTCACTATGACAGTCGTGCATTGCAAGCTTGGCATTGGTTCTAGAAGTTTCTAACACCTTGCACATGTCATTTAGAATGAGTTTGGATGGAGAAATTGGCCTGAATTGCCTTGTGTATGATTTTGCATATGTGACTTGTTCATGAAGTAACAACATTGAAAGTCATGGAATTATGCCTCAAATCAAAAATGTAAAAGTGTCAAAGTGTCCAAAATGAAATTTCCAGTAAGAAAATGTACTCATTTGCTTGGTTTTGGTCATCTAACTCAAAATCCCATTTTCCCTCCTTTCCATATTTGAAAATTCTTCATTTTCAAGACATTTCAAATGACTTTTTGATATGAGCCAAAACAAACTTTCATGACCACTTAGTTGCAGTCAAAACATCATTCCAAGCAACTTTCATGTTGAGTAATTTTCCATTTGAATCTTGCAAGTTGGAGATTTTGGCCTATGCTTGAAAATGACCTATAATCTTACTTTCCCAAAATACCCCTGACTTGTAAACCTCATAACTTGAGTTCTACAAATCATATGGATGACTTCTAGTACAATTTAGAAAACTAAGATCATGAGGAACAACTTTCATGTTGACCAAAAGTTCATGTGAAACCTCCTTCTAGGTCAAACATAGCTTTGAAGTCAGATGATTTTCACTGACAAATTTTAGAAGCATCTGAGGACTTATAACTTGTCTAGACCATAACTTGAGTTCTACAAATCCAATGGAGGACTTCTAATACTAAAATTAAAGGTATTGAGATTCTCTACAAGTTTCATGTTGGCCAAAGATCCATTTGAAACTTGAATTTTGACTTATGTGGCCTTGAAGTTAGGCACCAAACAGGGTAATTTGCACCAAAACCCTAATTTAGCAACTTCCCACATTCTTGCTTCTTCTTGATTTGATTTTGGAACAACACCACAAATGTCTTATCACATCATTCCATGAACTCCATGACCTCAAAGTAGGCTTGAATGCTTTTCAATTGCACAATTGACCTAGGGTTGATCCAAATGAAACCCTAATTGCTTGCACCTCAACTATGGCTCTTGCATTTGACACAATAGCTTGACTTAGCTCCAACATGGCCCTCTAGGCACTCCATGAGCTCTATACACATATCATATTCACACCTCATGCCCCACATCCCAATGATGGTCCTCAGCTGATCAAGACCTCCTACCACCTCCTGATGACTTGGATGACTTCTCAAGCTTGGATAAGATTTCTTGTTAGGCTTTTCTTGATAATAATCACACTTGATCTCCTGTTCGATGAATGATATGCCATGATATGCAAATGATAGAACTATGTAAATGATAATGCAATGAAACATAAACCAGGTAAAAGATGTTGAGCAAATTTTGGGGTGCAACAGCTACCCCTATTCAAGCGGCTTGGACCCGACTGGGTGAAGAGCGAACGACCTTCAAACAATCGAGGTAAAAGACGGTTGAATACCAAGAAACCCGAAAATTTGCCAACTGCAGAAATAGGCTGCGAAAACTGCTTGGGGAACAACATCCGTTGTGTTGAACCCAGTTGTTACGGCAACAACTTATCAAACTTCTAATAAAACTTTTGATTTCAACAATAACTCCCTGTGTGACGCCACAAGCATCGAATTAACTTTACGAGAAACAATTCCGTCCACAACGGGACTAAACTTCGTCAACACGAGGAAGGACTCCATCCACGTGGGTACAATTCCGTCTTTAATTGGAATAACGATCTCTGTCAGTCACAGGTAACAACTACACTGGGGATAATCCATCGATTACGGATAATAACTCCGTCCACACGGGTAGCAATCACTATCATCATAAGTGCAAATCGTTGTCAATCACAGGTACGATCTTTACACGGATAATAATCACCGTCAGCACGGGTAGCAATCACTGTCAACACAGGTGCAAAACACTGTCAATCACAGGTAACAATCTCTGTCAACACAGGCACGATCTCTATCCAACACAAGCGCAATTTTTTCTGACGCTTTTACTGGGGAAATGACTCTGCTAACAACACAGGGAGTAACTTTGGCGACTTCCACTGAGGAAATAGTTTTATCACCAAATAAGAAGTAACTCTGCCAACACAGAGGAACTAACTCTGTCACCACTACGGGAAATAACTCTTCCAAATACAGGAGAATAACTCCGTCACCACTACGGGCATTAACTCTGCCAAATACAGGAAAATGACTCTGTCACCACTACGGGCAATAACTCTGCCAAATACAGGAAAATGACTCCGTCACCACTACGGGTAATAACTCTGCCAAATACAGGAAAATAACTTCGAATATAGCTTCTCTGCCTATCTTTGCAGTAGCTAACTCCATCAATCCAATGGGTAACAAAATACTGGTCCAATCTTCAAACTTTTAGCGCGAACATGGCAGCAAATCTGAGAAGGACTCTATTGGGGATTTTCTGAACCCAAACTGCCGGACACCTACTTTGACATAGGTGACAACTTCCAAAAAATGATTCACGGAATCTTTGGATACTGTCATAGCAACAATTTTGAAGAAATACTCCGCTGGAAGGGCAAGAGAAACTTAACCAAGCAACTCTGTGGGGAATAATGACAAAACGAACATTATCATTACACGTCTCACACCGAGACCTTGCTTATCTGGTAATTAAACTGAGCAAGAGCTCCCTCCACCTGCAGGGAAAACAACACTTGAAAACAAAAGGTTAACCAACCTGGCTTATGTTTCAAAATGCATATGTTTGACAATGGCGTAATGCTCCATTCGACATGGAAATGCTACGCGTTTGGGTAGATGCAAATATGATGATATATGCAAATGCTAACGCAGGCTCAAACTGCTGAGAAACACTCGGGTATGAAATGGCTAAGAACAAAACCAACTCCACTAGGGATGAACGGGTATCACAAAGTATTCCGGCAAAATAAATGTCGGAAACAACAACCAACTCTGCTGGGGAGAGATCAGACATTTGGGAAGAAAACACAAACCCTGTTGGGGAAAGATGCGACCCTTTTGGGGAAGAACTACACTGTCGGGACACAGTCTACAAACTCAAAGCTACAAACTCTGCTGAGGACAAATCATCCTGACGGAAGAATGACAACCTGCGGGGAAAGGGAATGACCATCCTCTAGGGAGGCGTCCTCTGCAGGGGATATTGATTTCGACCTGCCAGGGATATCCTATGGACAACCTCCATGAGGATACTCTTCAGGCGACATTCCTGGTAATACTCTCTCGGGGAGGACAATTCCACATCTGGTAGGAATAAGCGCCGTCTCCATTCTCTGGGGATAAAATACGACTTGCTAAGGAACAACACCAACTGAAGTCAGGCCCTACGTCAAGAGACTTTGGCTGGGGAATACAAATCCTGACCGTTTGCTTCAAAGGTAAGGACCCTGCAAAACACAAATGAGACAACACAAATCTACACAACAAAATCTATCCGAGTTAATATTCGTGACATTCATTCAGTCAATTCGAAGTTTTAGCAATTATTGGCAAGGGCCAGCAAGTTTATGAACATGCAAGTTTATCAAAAACATCGGCGTTTTTCACAAACAAAACAGTAAAGAACAAGCATCAAGTACTGAATAACATGCTTTATTGAATGGGCCTGTAAATAGGCAAAATTTTGTACACTTGATGCAACTCCTGAAAAGAGGAAGTCACGCACAAACAAAATACAAAGATACATAAATACAAAGAAAATTCGTATACATGTCGACAACGTGGTACAGACGAACACCATGAGCTGATCGTCCTATGACTCTCCTGACTCTGACGCTTTCCCAATACTCGATCTTCGGAAGAGATTGTTTCGGATATACGACCCTCAGATACTCCCAAACCACTAAGCAATGCAGTATCAAACTCGGACCGCAGTCATTTGCTTTTTTCAATCCCTAACTTTTGCGTGAATCGCCCTTTGCGGGTTTTCAATTCACCGGGATGCCTTTTTTTGCCGAAATCGCCCTTTTCAGGTTTTCGACTTCACGGGTGTACATCTTTTCAATTTTATCCCTAACTTTTTCCCGAACCTTTTATTCCTTTTTTATGGTTCGCCGGGATGCCCCATTTTTGCCTGGACTCTTTTTTTTTTGTCCAGCGGGTCTCTTTAAGCAAAGTATTTTTTAACTGCGTCTGAGTTCACCAGGGATGTGAAGTCCTCACCATCCATGGTGGACAACAGTAAGGCTCCTCCAGAGAAAACCTTTCTCACGACATATGGACCTTCATAGTTGGGAGTCCATTTGCCCCTGTAATCTGATTGTGGTGGGAAAATCTTTTTCAGCACAAGATCGCCCGTCTGAAAGCTCCGAGGACACACCTTCTTATCATAAGCTTTCTTCATCCGGCTCTGACACAGCCGACCATATGTGAGAGAAGCCAGTCTCTTCTCATCCATTAAACTGAGCTGGTTCAGTCTATCTTTTACCCATTCTGCCTCATCAAGTTGGACATCGCGTAAAACCCTCAAAGAAGGAATCTCAACCTCCAATGGTAACACTGCCTCCATGCCATACACCAATGAGAAAGGGGTTTCCCCGGTTGATGTGCGTACCATCGTACGATAACCGTGCAAAGCAAAAGGAAACATCTCATGCCAGTCCTTATAGGTCACAACCATCTTCTGAACAATCTTCTTTATGTTCTTATTGGCAGCTTCGACAGCGCCATTCATCTTAGGCCGATAAGGAGAAGAGTTGTGATGCTCGATCTTGAAATTCTGACACAACTCTTTCATCATCTTGTTATTCAAGTTTGAACCGTTGTCGGTGATAATCCGCTCTGAGATTCCATATCTGCAGATAATATCTCTTTGATAAATCTGGCTACCACTTGTTTGGTGACATTAGTGTATGACGCTGCTTCCACCCATTTGGTGAAGTAATCAATAGCTACCAAAATGAACCGGTGTCCTTTTGACGCCGTAAGCTCAATCTTGCCGATCATATCAATTCCCCACATCGAGAAAGGCCACAGTGATGACATAACATTCAGAGGGCTCGGAGGCACATGAATTTTGTCCGCATAAACTTGACATTTATGGCACCGCTTCGCAAACTTGAAACAATTTGTTTCCATCGTTAGCCAATAGTAACCTGCCCGCAACAGTTTTCTCGTCATTGCATGTCCACCAGCATGCGTACCAAATGTACCTTCATGAATCTCTTCCATGAGCAATTTAGCCTCTTTCTCGTCCACACATCGCAACAACACCAAGTCGTGGTTTCTCTTGTACAGGACGCCATCCGGATTCAAATAAAAATTGCCAGCCAATCTCCTAAGAGTCTTCTGATCTCGACTGGACGCCCCAGCCGGATACTCTTGGTTCTTTATGAAAATTTGGATATCGAAATACCACGGTTTGCCGTCGGATGCTTCCTCAATGGCGAATATGAAGGCGGGCCTATCAAGGCGAGAGATAACAATCCTGGGAGCCTCATTCCAGAAGTTAACTTTATACATTGAGGACAACGTCGCAAGAGCGTCGGCCATCTGATTTTCTGCTCGTGCCACATGATGCAATTCTACTTTGTCAAAGAAAGGCAACAATCTCCTTGCATAATTCATATAGGGTATCAGCTTGGGCTGCCGCGTCTCCCATTCTCCTTTAATTTGGTTGACCACTAGAGCGGAGTCCCTGTATACATCAAGATATTTGATTCTCAAATCAATAGCCTCCTCCAGACCCATGATGCACGCCTCATATTCAGCCTCATTATTGGTAACTGGAAAGGTCAATCTAGCAGTAAAGGGAATGTGCGTCCCTTGAGGAGTAGTGATAATTGCCCCTATTCCACTACCGTAGGAATTAACAGCGCCATCAAATATCAACTTCCATTTGGAACCCAACTCTGGACCTTCATCCGGCAACGGCTCATCACAATCTTTCATTTTCAAGTACATGATATCCTCGTCAGGAAAATCAAACCTCATTGGTTGATAATCTTCAATTGGCTGCTCCGCTAGGTACTCTGACAGAACACTACCTTTGATAGCCTTTTGAGAAACATATTGAATATCGTATTCTGTCAGCACCATCTGCCATCGAGCAATCCTCCCGGAGAGTGCTTGCTTTTCAAATACGTATTTGATCGGATCCATTTTTGAAATTAGCACGGTTGTATGGTTTAACATGTATTGTCTCAAACGTTTGGCAGCCCAGGCTAGCGCACAACATGTTTTTTCGAGCATTGAGTAACGGGACTCACAGTCTGTGAACTTTTTACTCAAGTAGTAAATCACATGCTTTTTACGTCCAGTCTCATTATGTTGACCGAGAACACAACCCATACTTTCCTCAAGAACCGTCAAATACATAATCAATGGTCTCCCGGCTACTGAGGGTATCAGTATTGGAGGTTCCTGCAAATATTCTTTTAGTTTTTCAAACGCCCTTTGACAATCTTCATTCCAGGTCACAACCTGATTCTTTTTCAACAATTTGAATAATGGCTCGCATGTAGCGGTTAGGTGAGATATGAACCGAGCAATGTAGTTCAACCTCCCTGAAAATCCACGCACTTCTTTTTCTGTTTTAGGCGTTGGCATTTCTTGTATTGCTTTTATCTTAGCAGGATCAACCTCAATTCCTTTTTCGCTCACAATAAACCCCAATAGTTTACCGGATCTCACCCCAAAGGTGCACTTGTTAGAATTCAGCCTCAGCCTGAATTTCCTAAGCCTCTTGAACAATTTCAGCAGATTAACCAAATGTTCTTCCTCCGTCTGGGATTTGGCAATCATATCATCAACATAAACCTCGATCTCTTTATGCATCATGTCATGAAAGAGCGTCGTCATAGCACGTTGATATGTTGCCCCAGTGTTCTTCAAACCAAAGGGCATCACTTTGTAGCAAAATGTTCCCCAGGGAGTAATGAAGGTTGTTTTCTCCATGTCTTCTGGCGCCATTTTTATCTGATTGTAACCCGAGAAGCCATCCATGAAGGATAACACGGAGAATTGAGCAGTGTTATCGACCAGCACATCGATATGAGGAAGCGGAAAGTCGTCCTTTGGACTCTCCCTATTCAAATCACGATAGTCTACGCACATCCGTACCTTACCATCTTTCTTTGGTACCGGTACTATATTGGCGACCCATGATGGATAAGTTGTAACAGCAAGGAAACCAGCATCCCATTGTTTCTGAACTTCCTCCTTAATCTTCACAGACATATCTGGTCTGGTTCTTCTAAGTTTCTGCTTAACAGGAGGACATTCTTCTCGCAATGGTAGACGATGAACAACCATATCGGTATCCAATCCTGGCATATCCTCGTACGACCAAGCAAAGATATCACTGTACTCTTGCAACATCTCAATCAGACCTTGCTTGATGTCGCTTTGCAGTGCAGCCCCTATCCAGATGTTCCTGACAACTCCCTCGGACCCCACGTTAATAATCTCAATCTCTTCCTGATGAGGCAGAATGATTCTTTCTTCCTGTTTCAACAGTCGAGTCAACTCCTCTGGCAAATCACTATCCTCAACTTGAAATACCGGGTGCTCGAAGTCAAAGCGAGTCATAGGAAGTTCGTGTTCGGTGTCATCTGAAATATGAATCCTGCAAAGGAAATGGTTAAATGCTTCAAATGAGTGCAAACAAAGCTCATAACCACGTTGCCATTTATTGTTAAAATAAGAATAGGAAAAACAGGGAACACAAAATTTGTATGAGAAAAACGCCTTTATTCAATGATTAAACAGTGCATACACATAAGCAAGTGGCCCTAAAACAAAATCATTATGCCCCGGGTAGGACACAGGATTATACAATAATCAAGAAAACAAATCATTACTGTTTTGTAGTCACTGGGACAATTTCTTAGATGGACCAGTTGCAGAGACTTTGTCCTGCCATGCTAGGCTTGATCCACGCGTCCATATCGCAATCACTATCTCCGTCTTCATAGTTGGAAACAACATTAATCGTCTCAAAGCAGACTCCCTTTGGAGTAATCACCACCGGTCCTTTGAACTTGGGTGCTTTCTGTGAAGAAGATGCTGATGTAGGGCGATACCCTAGTCCAAACTTGTCCATCTTGACAGGAATTTCCAGTACTTGACCCGAACCCTTGGTCTCACCCGTCTGAACCAACGCTTGAGCGTCCTTGTACGAAGCCACAGCAACCCCTGGCACTTTTCTAGGAACACTGGACTTGTCTTTGATTTGCAACCCTTCGAAGGCTTGGCATGGCGTTTCGTGGATTTCTCCATCCACTTCAACCTACTTGAATGATGAGAGATGACTGACCAAGATGTCCTCTTCCCCCCAAATAGTAACGATGCCACCACCGGCTTCAAACTTAAGCTTTTGATGCAACGTGGACGTCACAGCCCCTGCAGAGTGTATCCATGGATGCCCAAGTAAACAGCTATAAGCTGGATGAATATCCATGATATAAAATTCAGTGTCAAATATTTTCGGCTCGACCTGCAACGACAACGTTATCGATCCAAACACCGACCTTCTCGTTCCATCAAACGCCCTCACAACCAAGTCACTTGGCGTGCAAATAATTCCCCGGATATCCAACTTCATCATAGCGTTTTTAGGCAATACAATTAGAGATGATCCGGTATCCACAAGAACATGCGACATTACGGTGCCCCGGCATTCCACCGATATGTGCAAAGCAATGTTATGCTCTCGGCCTCTGGGTGTTAGATCAAAATCAGTAAAGCCCAAACTATGTCCAGCATTGACATGCGCCAGTACCCCCTCTAGCTGGTTGACAAAAACCTCCTGAGGTACAAATGACGTGTCCAATATCTTCAACAAAGCGTTTTGATGAGCCTCAGAACACAGCAACAGAGATAGGATTGAAGTTTTCGAGGGTGTCTGTTGTAAGTGCTCAACAATCTTATAATCGCTCTTTCGAATTAGCCTCATGAACTCTTCTACGTCTTTGAGCGACGTGTCTTTCTCTTTCAACTGGGATGGTCCACTTTCATTCACCTTGGCCTTGCCTTTAGCAATCCTCTATGCTTCAACTTCAGGTGCGGTGAATATTCTTCCACTACGGGTCATGCCTCCCGTTCCAACAACATTGTCAACTGCCCCTGCCGGCCGGCTATTCACCTCAATCTTTTCTCCATTACAGTACGCCTCTAACACATATGTCCATGGAACAACTTTCGTACTCTCAAAAGGAACAGGTCCTGCTTTTGTTATTATGATAGTCGGTCGCTTGGCGGGCACCGATATCGTAATAGTCTTCCTTGGGATCGTAACAGTTGCAATCTCATCCTGCTTTTCAAACAATGCCTCAATGGGCTTCTCAAAAGCGGTTCGATCAAATTGCAAAATCCCCTCATCTATCATGGCTTGGATACCTCTTTTCAAATCAGCACAACCCTCTGGTTGGGTCCAGCAATCCAGACAATATTCATCACATCCGGGGAATACACCCCCTTTCAACAATCTGCTTTTAACACAACTTAACGGTGTCTTCAATTCATTCACATCCATAACCAAGTTCAAATTCTCTTCCGTTATGATAGCATTCGCTCCATGATTCGGCATGGGTTGTCGTACAATATTAGGACCATCCTGACCAAAGTTAATGGCCTTACTATCAAGCAAATCTTGAACCTTATGTTTGAAAGCATGACAACCTTCAATATCATGGTCGGGCGCCCCAGAATGAAAATCACAATGTTTACCAGCGTCAAAACCAAATGGAGGAGTGCCCGTCAATGGGGCCATCGTTCTCTTTTCCACCAAATTCAGACCCAACAGCGTTTGAAGAAGTTCGACATAAGTTGAAGGATGTGCTTCAAATACTCTCTTCGGCCTACCCTCTTGAATTCTACGCTGAGCAGGGTGCATTCTCTGTTGCTGCGGCTGTTGTTGCCGTTGCTATTGTTGTTGTTTTTGCTGAGGTATCGGGATAGTAACACTAGCAACTTGCTGTGGCTGGTACTGATTCCTTCCTCTTCCACGACCTCGACCACCATATACCGCACTAGCGTCGCCTTGTCTCCTTCCACCAAAGGCTTTCCTTGCACCTCCAGCTGAGGTGGATTCACCTGCCTGAATCTTCCCAATCTTAATTTCGTTTTCAATCCGTTCTCCCATGAGAATCATGTCGGAGAAACTGCCCATCGAGACATTAAGCAATTTGTCGTAGTACATTCCATAGAATGTTCCAATAAACATATCAATCAACTCTCTTTCAACCAAAGGGGGATGAACCTCAGCCGCAATATCATGCCAACGCTGCACGTACTCCTTGAAGCTCTCGCCATTCTTCTGAGACAAACTCTGCAGTTGGACCCTGTTTGGTGCCAAGTCACTATTATATTGGTAATGTTTAACAAAAGCATCAGCCAATTCTTTCCAGCTTCTAATTTGGGTGGGCTCCAGTCCCATGTACCATTCCAGCGATGGCCCCGATAAACTGTCTTGAAAGAAATGCATGAGCATCTTCTCGTCGTCAGAGTATGCAGACATTCTTCTGTAATAAGAACGTACATGAACTCTAGGGCATGTATCCCCCTTATACTTGTCAAATGTTGGAGCATTGAATTTCAAAGGCACCCTTAGCCCAGGTACTAGTCCCATGGTAGTCATATCTAACCCAGCAAAGTTCTGATTGGCTATCCCTTTGATCTGCTCTTCCAGCATTTTGAACCTCCTATCATTATCATTAGACCTTTCAAATCCCACACCTTTCCCGGAGAAGGCATCTTCCTGACGATCCTCGCCCCAGTTCAGATTCTCATTGCCATATCCCTCGTAACCAGCGTTACGGCCATATCCCTGTTGATTGAAAATAGAACCCCGTCCTCTGTTACCGAATCCTTGGTTGACCCCACCTAGTCCATAACCAGTGTTGAAAGGCACCATCCCAGCACCGTTGTTGTTCATGTTACCAAAGCCAACATCACTGTTTCCATACCCTTGATTGTTGTTACCATAGCCATCGTAGCCAAAGCCTTGATTGTTGAAACCAAAATTACCATCACAATTACCATTGCCAAACCCTTGGTTATTGTTTCCAAAACCAGTGTTGTCACCTAACCCTTGATCAACATCTCCAGCATTGTCAGTATTGTTAACAACATTCCCATCACCATTTCCAGCGTTTCCAGTACCAGTGTTACCAATACCAGTATTACCATTACCAGCACCAGCACCAGTATTTCCATTGCCATTGCCATCACCGGCACCAACTCCACCACTTGTGGGAACGACCACTGTAGGTATCCCATCCTTCCTGTGAGGAGTTCCAACAGAGTGATAATCAGTATTTCCATTCGCCCGCACCAGCGGCGGTTGCACCAGAGTCTGGAGATTCTCTTGACCCTTGACCACAGTTTCCATTGCTTGCATGAAAAGTGCCAACTTCTCACGAATTTCCTGCATCTCAACTTGAACTTGATCCATGATTCTCTTACAGTTGTTCCTGGTAGAATAACGGTGCATTCTCGGGTTGTCAATCCTGAAACCTGTGAGATGCAGGAAATGAGATACATATTCAAAAAAAACTGATCATGCAATATGAGTATGCAGATGCAAATGTATAAGTATGCTACAGGTTATATTCCCTCCTGATTCTAGTTTCAGAGAGAAGGCCATCACGACAATGGAGTCCCAATCAAGCAAACAAGGAATCAGAAAAACCTCATACATAAACAAATGCCAAGAGGCAAAGTACAAGAGTACAACTGAATACAGCTGAAAAGACCTCGGCAAACAAGCCTGGCGATGGTCAAAATACAAGTACAGATAACAAAAGCAAAGCAAAGATAAATCAGGCCAAATGGCACGCTCTGACATCTTCCAATATCCTCAACGTCTTCAAATGACCTAGTCTGGAGATTAGCTCTTGTATCAGTAATGCATGTCGCTCAACAGTGGATCTCAGGTTTTTGGCGTCATCCTTGCAGGTTCCTTCGCCAAAACACTCGTCGAGTCTGCATCTCTTGGAGCCGGCCTTCAATTCACAACCCCTCAACTCCTTCCCAAGGTCACTTACTCTAAGCTCGACAGCGCTCCTAAGTGATGTCTCTTCAGCAATCTTCGCATCCTGGGCTCTAATCTGCGCCTTTAGCATGGAAATTTGCAGCTTCAACTCATCCTCACGCTCCTTCCGCTTGGCAAGCATGGTATTCCACAATGTTTCCCACTTGCCGAGTCGAGAATAAGCTTTGTTTAAGAGTTCCTTCTTGGAAGCAAGCACCTTGCTAACACCGGTCAAGGTTACTCCCACTTTTTCCCTCTTGTTGGTCTCATCAGTCAACTCTGAACCCAACCTATTAATCAACTCCGTCTGTTCCTTCACAGTGAAGGTAGCTTCATTCTTCTCATAACGCAACTGGAAGATCTCTTTCTCTAACTCATCATTGGCTTTCTTCAATTCTTCGTTTTCAGCCAACAATTTGTTATACTTCTCAATCTCTACCGAAGTAGGTACCTCAATCACTGGAAGATACAAAGGTTCCACAGAAGGATATGGCATCAGGGAAATCCTAGCTCTCTCATGGATCCAAGCCAAATAAGGATCATAAGCTTTGTGGTTGCTCTTACCAAGCAAAGCTTTCCCTCTCCTATGGATGTTAGCCCATGCACGTCTCAACCTGATCAAAACAACTTCGTCTAATAAGCCCGTGAGATACAGAGATTCCTGTATCTCAACCTCAATAGGAGCATCTCTCAAGGCATAACCAAACTGTCTCACCAGCAGAGAAGGGTTATAGTTAATACAACCTTTTCGTCCAATCAAAGGGACATTCGGAAAGCCACTGCAACTATATACAATATCAGTGCCAAGCACACTCCGATCAAACCAAATGATGTTCTCAGCAGACAGCCCCATCAACCGGGAAGACCAATCCGAAGTATCAACAACATCAACAAAAGGTCCTGTCTTCGGAAGGTGTCCCTGGAACCACCTGTACAAAAGAGGAAGACAGCACGACGTTTCTCATTCTTATAGTGAATAGAATGATAAACATCGCCAAAGAGAGTAGGAACTGGATTCTTCGAGGCAAGAATCAAGAAGGCATCTGAATCAACAAAATCTGGCACATTGGGAAACAAGACAATCCCATAGATGCAGACAACTAGAATGGCACTGAAGGCAACCCAACATCCACTCTTCACGCACTGTGTAGCCTTCTCAACCAGGACAGACAAGTGAAAACCATAGGCTCCATTCAGCTTGACCAACCTCCAGGGAACTCAGAAGCGTCTAAACTGACAATCTCAGCAAGTGTAGCCAACTCAGGCTCAGCATCAATATGTATAAAAGGCATCTGGTCTAACACAGGAACTCCCAACATAGCAGAATACTCCTCCTAAGTGGGCGCCAGAATATAGTCAAGGAACAGGAAACATCTCAGCTGAGGCTCATAAAACTGCATCAAAGTATACACCCCAGTCGTCTCAAATGCTGAAGGTTTGTACAACAAACTAAGCAATATCCCATAAGATACTATGAACTCAGCCCTCACTCTCTCATCAGCTAGAGCAACTAATCCCAGCAAGGAACTGATATCTGGCGAATGCAACGGTAAGCAACTGTCCTCTTCATGGACTCCATGTTTGGCCAGAAAATACACTAGAATCAGAGGGGAATGATCACACCTGCAACATAAATACACGTTAATGAAATGCAAATATGAAAATGCACATGCATATGCAAACAGGAGATCAAGTGCAATGCTGATGCACTGTGCTGCTTTGTACTGAAGCCTGAGAACCATCAAATCTTCGCCTCAAACCAAACCAACCACTCAAAAGAACCCTGTAACCACATCTCCCGGACAGAGATAAACCAGGTACTCTAAGGTCAAAGGTTTCCTGCAAACAGACCTACCTACCCCTCACAGGTATATACTTAACTCGCAGACGAGGTACGACATCCTATGCGGGTTCAACGTCACAGACTTTCAAGAGCGATGATATGATACCCAGAAGGTGTGGCATCATCATCCCTTGAAGCGGCCTCACTTAATTGAATCCCAAATGATAGATCCCCAGAGTCGACAATCCTCGGGTCAAACAACTTGTCGCGCCCTAAGGGCCAGGCAAGAAGCATCAAAGAGAATATCGTCTGAGTGCAGATTTCGCGGCTAGCTGGTGCAAGCTAAGCAAGCAGGCTAACCACTACTCTCTACTTCTAAGTCTATGTGCAAACTCAAGCCCAGGTCCGGCTCATCTCTCAATCTAACCCTCTTCCCAACACAACAACAATAATATAATACTGAAAGTAAAGGCAAAAAGGCAAATACATACAACACCCCCAGACGGGAAAACAAGCGCTAGGATTGACTCGCATAGGGAACTGTTGGAGTCCCCAGCAGAGTCGCCAGCTGGCGCTACTGCGAAAATCGGCACCGACCATGACAGAAGAGTCGCCACCATGCGTTATTTATCCCACAAAAAGGGAAAGGAAACTCTTAGAGTAAACCTAACGCAAAGAGGGAAAGGAATGGTCGTCGCAACCAAATCCTGGATTCGGGAGTCGGTTACGCAAGGGGAAGGTATTAGCACCCCTCACGTCCGTCGTACTCGACGGGATCCACGCTTGTTTTCTATCTAAGGGGTGTGTTATTCTATCTACTCTATAGGTCTGGGTTAAAAAGAAAAGAAAATGACTCAGCAAAGTATCGCACTTTATGCCTACGTATTCCCGTCTGGAACGAGAAATCAGAGTCAACGTAGTTCGCCTACCTACGAGAAAGGAGGGAAAAGTTGCTCGCCGAGATATCGCATCTCGTGCCTACGTACTTTCATACGGCATGAAAGATCAGAGCAAACGTAGTTCGAGCTACGGAAGACACAAGTTTGTCTGTCAGTTTTTATCTCCTTATGAAAGGGTTTTCCTGATTAAAGGTCAAGAGGACAAAAACAGAGTTTGAATGCTTTTTTTTGAGTTTCTTACGAAAGAAATGTTTTTTAGTCTGTTTGTAACTTGTACTGCACTAAAGACTTGTGATCTGAGAGTGACTATGTTGCATGTCACCCTAAGGGTACCATACTAAGCAGTCAGATTACTGAAGAGTGACCCTCCAGCAACCTTTTCTCAATAGCTTAAGGCTCGTAGCGTACAACGCGCGTTATCCTTATTACTGTGTTTTTGAATTGTTTTGAGATGAGAAGAGAAAGACCCTAAAACTATGGTTGAAAGGGAAACTAACCTAATGTTATCATGCATGGGTCAGAACCTAATGTCTGTCATAATTTCCTCTTGCACAGAGGAAATCAGAGATCCTAGGGGGTAAACAGCAAAAGAAAGCAAGCAACAAACAATAAACAGTAAACAGTAAATAGTAAACAGTAAACAATAAACAATAAACAGTAAACAGTAAACAGTAAACATGTAAGCTATGCAACAGTACCAGAGAGGCAAGAGAAAAAACAATAGGCAAGAGGAGACAAGCTCCACCTCAACCCTAGAGTTAATCAACACAAGCAAAAGACAATACAGAGGAAAACAAAAGACACAGAGGAGGCAGCCCAAACAGCAGTACCAAACTCCTACAGCAAACAGCAACAAACAACTCTAAACAGCAAAGTTGACAGCAAATGCCTCATCTTCAAGCAAGCTTCTATCTTCAATCTTCATCAATCTTCAAGCTCCAACAAGCACACTCCAAGAGGAGGATTAATCATCAAGATCAAGTTATAATGTTAAGAAACTTAATGACAACCAAAGGAAATCACTAAGAACTCAACATTGCAAATGAAAGGTATCCTCAAAGTTCTACTCACTTGGGCATACCACTCATCCCTCCTAAGGAGAGATGGATCTTCCCAAGAAGGACTTTGTGTCATTGGATAGAATAGAAGCAAACAATGCACTCTATGTTTGAAGAAAGAATCAAAACTAGGTCTAAGCAATTTCCTAAAACCCTAATTTCCTAAGCTCCTAAAAGAACCTCCACAAGAGGAAAAGCTTTCAACTCCAAGTTCCAATCTTCAATCCCAAGTATCTTCAATGAATCCAGAAGCTCCACTAAAAAGAACTCAAGCTCAAACCAACTCCAAGGCAGCCCAACCAAACCAAACAAACAAAGGTACTCAAGAGAGAACAACACAAACACAAGCATTTTGCAAAATACAACTAAAATAGAAGATGAAATTGAAAAATTCTAATAAAACTCCTAGGGGAACATACATGTTTGAACAAACTAATGTAAAAATATTGAAGCCTAAACCAACTTATAAGTCATCTAAACAATTCCTACATTGAGATAGGTCAAGGGTGTCCACAAGTTTGGGAGGGTCTTAATCACAATACCTAAAACAGAACCTAATGTTGTCCTAAAAATCCACCAAAATTACTAAAAAATCAAAGCCAAACTCAAAACCAATTAGAAGAACTAAATTCAACAAAACAGATAGCCAATTATGCAAAAATAAAGAACAAAATAAAATGTGAAAAATCAAATAAAAATTGAAAAATGCATGAAATTGTATTTTATTAATCCCAGAAAATCATAAATTCCATAAGGATCATGAGGATATTTTTAAAATAATTTTGTGATCAAAATTGGAATTTATATGATTTTTGGAATAACAATGCAATTAAAATAAAACAAAATGAAATAAAAATGAATTAAAAACAGAAATAAACAAGAGCCAATGGATCTGGAGGCTGGTCAATCCATCCAACGCGCCAGAGCTTGCCACTCCATTTATTTAAACGCAGCGTTTTGAATTAATCTGGAGTCAACAAAATAACAAGTCCCAGCCACACGATCTGATGGTCAGTCAATGGTCCAAGGTTGATCTAATGGCTCTCACATCATCTTCTTCATTTTTCAGGTCATCTGAGTAGAGACACGGGGCGGTGGGGCGTGGTGGCCGGAGAAGACTCCGGTTGTCTTCTCCGACGAGAGTCAAGATTCAGGCAACCAAAAATGACAAACAAAATACCAAATCCACTCAATTTTTCATGTACATTCCAAATCTCCACTCAAAATCCTCTAGATCTGGCTAGGTTTTAAAATTCGAAGGCAAACTCCAAATGCACCTCAATTTTGATCATCCTCAAATCCAAAACTAAATACACAGAACTGTTCCTCATGCTTCCTAGGTCATCATCCTCTATCCAATTCATGTCAATTCTTCAAGATCAAGCCAAATCGTGCCTCAAAAGAATTCATACATGATCCTACATTGTCTCTAATTGTCCAAATTCCTATCCAGAAACGATCTACATCTCTTCCTGATTCTAAAAGCAAGCTTAAAACTAAATGAATCATGCTAAATCATGTAGAAAGAGATTGTGCACCTCAATTTTGCTTGAATTGGCTCCAAACTCAGAATTCGATTTCAAGTTGCAGCTGTGAAATTTCAATTGCTCTTGCTTGCTCTGGTGCGAAATGAAGCTCCAAAATTGATATGAACTCACTCTAATGAATATATAGAAGAGTTTCATGGGCCTTTTGATCCAAGTTGAAGCCCAAAACAGTGATTTGCATTTTCTGATTTTTCCTTCAAAGTTCACTATGACAGTCGTGCATTGCAAGCTTGGCATTGGTTCTAGAAGTTTCTAACACCTTGCACATGTCATTTAGAATGAGTTTGGGTGGAGAAATTGGCCTGAATTGCCTTGTGTATGATTTTGCATATGTGACTTGTTCATGAAGTAACAACATTGAAAGTCATGGAATTATGCCTCAAATCAAAAATTTAAAAGTGTCAAAGTGTTTAAAATGAAATTTCCAGTTAGAAAATGTACTCATTTGCTTGGTTTTGGTCATCTAACTCAAAATCCCATTTTTCCCTCCTTTCCATATTTGAAAATTCTTCATTTTCAAGCCATTTCAAATGACTTTTTGATATGAGCCAAAACAAACTCTCATGACCACTTGGTTGCACTCAAAACACCATTCCAAGAAACTTTCATGTTGAGTAATTTTCCATTTGAAGCTTGCAAGTTGGAGATTTTGGCCTATGCTTGAAAATGACTTATAATCTTACTTTCCCAAAATACCCCTGACTTGTAAACCTCATAACTTGAGTTCTACAAATTAGATGGATGACTTATAGTACAATTTAGAAATCTAAGATCATGAGGAACAATTTTCATGTTGACCATAAGTTCAGGTAAAACCCCCTTCTAGGTCAAAAATAGCTTTGAAGTCAGATGATTTTCACAGACAAATTTCAGAAGCATCTGAGGACTTATAACTTGTCTGGACCATAACTTGAGTTCTACAAATCCAATGTAGGACTTCTAATACTCAAATTAAAGCTATTGAGATGCTCTACAAGTTTCATGTTGGCCAAAGATCCATTTGAAACTTGTATTTTGACTTATGTGGCCTTGAAGTTAGGCACCAAACAGGGTAATTTGCACTGAAACCCTAATTTAGCAACTTCCCACATTCTTGCTTCTTCTTGATTTGATTTTGGCACAACACCACAAATGTCTTATCACATCATTCCATGAACTACATGACCTCAAAGTAGGCTCGAATGCTTTTCAATTGCACAATTGACCTAGGGTTGATCCAGATGAAACCCTAATTGCTTGCACCTCAACTATGGCTCTTGCATTTGACACAATAGCTTGACTTAGCTCCAACATGGCCCTCTAGGCACTCCATGAGCTCTATACACATATCATATTCACACCTCATGCCCCACATCCCAATGATGGTCCTCAGCTGATCAAGACCTCCTACCACCTCCTGATGACTTGGATGACTTCTCAAGCTTGGATAAGATTTCTTGTTAGGCTTTTCTTGATAATAATCACTCTTGATCTCCTGTTGGATGAATGATATGCCATGATATGCAAATGATAAAACTATGCAAATGATAATGCAATGAAACATAAATCAGGTAAAAGATGTTGAGCAAATTTTTGGGTGCAATAATAGGCTTGAATTTGAGCAAGATAACAGTTCTGGACTGTGAGGGTTTTGAGAGATCACAGAACTCGCTAAGCGAGTAGCTAACGAGCGAGCTAGCGAGCGATTTGCTAGGTAGTTCGCTACGCGAGCTAGTAGCGAGTGTTCGCTATGGCCTCACTAGGCGAGATGGGTAGCGAAGGCTTCCAGTAGCCACTGTCTTCCTTCGTTAGGCGAGCAGCTAGCGAGCGTTCGTTAGGGCTTCGCTAAGCAAATGAGCCAGCAAGCATGACAGCAAATTGTGATTTTTGTACGGTGAGGTGGTTCTGTTGTTTTGTAGTATTCCTTGAGTTGAGACCAGTATATATATGGTGATTGGTGGTGAAGAGTGTATACTTGACATTAAGAGGTGAAATTATGTAGTGATTGAACTTAATTAAAACAAGTAGATTGAGGTGTGAGATATGTAAGAGGTATGGTGAAGGGATCAGGGGGATCGTGTGACTTTAATTAAAACAATTAATTGATGAACAATATGTATGTATGATGTATGGTAATGTGATTAGTGGATCGTGTGCACCTTGTGTGCTTGAGTTCATTTGTTGTGAATTTGGTGTTATGCATATCATGGTGTTGGTGGGACGAACCATTGCTCAAGAGGAGTGTAGGTGATTCATCCGTACTCCATTGCAGAGAATGGTGGGGATAGATCATGGCCAAGGATGGGTGTATATGATCTATCCGGGGTTCGATTGAATGAACCAATGAGTCGGTACCGCATGCATGGTGTTAAGTTGCATATTTGCATTATGGTGTGTTGTGTTGTTGTTGGACAGTAGGTCATTTTTGATGAATGTTGGGTGAAATTTTATATGATTGCTACCTTTATTTCATGTATTGTATTACCGATAATTTTGATCATGTTTTCTCACCCCTTTGTTGTTGTTGTGGTCTGTGCTTCTTCGGAAGTACAGATAATCCAGGTACTTAGCTAGCTTGGATAGTGGTGTGTGAGTCGAGTCTTAGGATGCTCTGATACGTAGCACGGGACTTGGGTGTTTATTTGTTTTTATGTTGAACTCGTTTTATTTCCTGTGACATATCATATTGGTGAACATTTTATTGAATCTTTTTATGTAATTCGGCGGATGGCCGAGAACGGTGAACTAATGAATATTTTCCGCTAGTTTGTTTTGAAAACCTTCTAATGAAGTGTATTATGGATTATGTGATGTGATATCCCACTTGTTGAGGGGAGACTCTGATGTTTATTTGGATTAATCATATTTTATTTTAATTTTGGGAAGTGGGGTGTTACACTTACCATATTAAATATGATATTATATACCCCTCATTGATTAAGAAAATTTTTAAAAAATAAAACCTGGAGAAAAAATAGAACTAGACTTATCAATATGACACATTCAATAGGTCTATAACGTCGAAAAAAGATTTAACATGACATTTTTTATAAGTAAAAAACCAAAATGTTGAGAGTGGGATTTGAACCCATGCCCTTTCGGGCCAGAACCTTAATCTAACACCTTAGACCAACTCGGCCATCTCAACATTATTGCTATAATGTTGAGAATTATTTATTTTAATGATTATGTTTTATGTGCAGACAAATTTTTTTTTGTCTAGTAGTATAACGGTCATAGTTTTACTATATTAAGGTATAATTCATCACTTAATTGGGGCGGTTCTAAGCGTTTTCCATATATAAGAGTGAGTTTGTGCCACATCAAGATATGCTTTATTCATTTGTTCTTGAAACTTACACCTCTAAGACCTCACTGACTTAGATGTTAGAGGTATTAACTTTGCACGTACACCCTTCTCTCTCTACCTAACAACGACTTTTATCGTCAAGTTAGAGAGTTTCCACAATGGTCTTCAATAACACATTAATATTTCATGTTCCACATAAAAATTGTGCCGCTGTTTGTGGGAATTATTTCTTGATTCTCAGAAATTTCCACATCAAATTCTTCTAAATTTATGTGTTGTCCACCACAATCGCTTTGGTTAATTGAATCAATAAAATGTAAATTTTCATAACTATCAAGAACGGTATATCTAAAAATCCCTCGATTAATTATTCATCAGAGCGTCACCTCATTGGTATTCACCACTACACAAAGTTCGTCTTTTTTCCTTTGTCATCACCCCTCATCTCCTAAATATCTTGAGGATTATCACGCCTCAAATAACAACTCAATAAAATCATGAAAAGACATGTCATATGATCAAAACCAAGGGTAAACAAACGAAATTCAAAGATGAAAAGGTGGGAGGTATCCTCAACAAAGTACATTCATTGGTAATAATAACTATTATAGACAATCACAATGTGTCAATAATCATGATTAATTGGGAAAGATCTGGTCATATAATGCATGTCAGTCTCTTCAAAATATTAGTGTTGGAAAGGGAGATATTATCTCCTATCACAGGCCCCCTCTATATGCATTTAAAGACTTTGTAACACACTTTTGGGGTAGCATAAATTTGATGGTCTCATTTGGAGAAGTAAGAGATATGAGGATGGTTGACATAGAGTTCCCGATGGTTCCCTACAAAATTATCTACAATTGTATTTGGGAAGACATTCATTCTTCGTTGCTCATGATATCTTCGCTTCTACCGTTAACCTAAAGATGAAGTATCATAATGCTTATGATGAACCGGTGAACGTTCATGCTGATTTGACAATATCATCTCAAAAACTTTAATCATTACTAAAATACTCGACTACGAAAACTCTCTAGCAAGAGAGGAGAGTGAAAACGTAGTTTTCGTACCTCGAAAAATGAGAATGACCTTGCAAAACGCAATCGCACACCCGCGTGATGGGCTTAAAAAATTCGCCACCGATCTTTATTTATTCCCATAAAGGGAAAGGGAAAATATCGAATAAAACCCCTAAAAGAACAGATAAGATATGGTCATCGCAACCAATGTCTGAGTTCAGGAGTCGGTGTAGCACCCCAAAATTTGCCTTTTTCGTTTTGGCAGCATCTGGCTTTTGTTCCTTTGAATTTTCGCATTTCCGCATTTGCATAGCATTCTTTCTTGAGACAGGGGATCAAGTTTTCCCGTGGCTCAATTTTCATCTCAGTGCATGAACCTGAACTGCGAGCATCAGAGGCTCTGGCATTTATTTTGCCCAGCGGTCGGGCGACTGATTTTATTTTGCAGGATATTTTTAGCTCAGAAAGCAGTATTCAGGCTATCGCAAGTAGTTTCATGGTTATGATATTCAAAAGCAAGTTTCAGAAGTTGAACATAGCTCAAAACAGTTGGAAACGGACAAAAGGGCATATTTCCCTCCAAAAGGCGCAAAAATTCAAAATTTGAAGGTGTTAATCGATTAACACGTATGGTTAATCGATTAACCAAGCCAAAATTAGGGCAAATTGGGATTTTTAAAGTTGTTAACCGATTAACCTATATGGTTAATCGATTAACCAGTGCAGATTTTGCCTCTGCACGTGAATTTTCAATCCAAACCATTTTGGGGTCCAATTTTGGTCATGTGCAAACTTGATTTTCACTTTGGGAAGGATCTAGAACCTATTTGAAATTTGGTTAATTTCATTTTCCCTCCAAATGCCCATTCCTCATTCCAAACCAAATTTTCCAAACCTTACATTTGGATCCAAGCCTAAGTGATATTTAAGTGATCCACTCGAAACCTCACAAAGCTAATCACTCACAATTCACTCATTTTCAGAATTGATCTCATTCTCTCTCAATTTTCCAATCTCCAAAACCTTCACCAAAACTCTTCTCATTGAGATCATTGATTCTTCATTGGAATCCTTGATTTCTAAGAGCTAAACCTTCATCCATTCTCTCCATTGAATCAATTTCTTCATCCAATTTTCGTGCAAGATTGGATCTGAACTTGGAAGTGATTTTGGAAGTGATCATTTGGCTTGATTTGGTTTAATCTTGAAGGATATTCATTGCTACTATAAGAATTAGTGTGGATCTTGAAGTATTCCGGACTTCTAACATCGGATCTATTCAATTACAGTTGAATCAACATTAACCGGAGCAAATCTCCGCTCCGAAGGTTGGATCCGAATCTGTTTTTAGCTTATTTGCATAATCATGTGGATTTTCATATTTGATTGACTTTTGGTTAATTTAATCCGTTTGATTCATGATTTGGTTATGTTAATCTGTTTACATGCTGTTTGAATCATGATTTGCTGGTTTAATTTCGTGATTAAGTGATTATGCGATCATCTGGTTGATCAGATAAGTGCTTATTTGTTGAACATGTTATTCTGTTGCTGTTTTTTTTGTTGTTGGTGTTGCACCCTAAAATTTGCCCAACCTTTTCTTAATTTGGTTTATGTTTCATTTCATTTCTTTCTAGCATTTGCATTGCATAACATTTTTCATTGAACAGGGGATCAAGAGGTTGTGCATAGCAAGAGGAGTCTACTCCTAGTTGATGGGGTTTTCCTTTTCAGTCGAGTATCCAGACTCCGGTAAAGATGGTTGTGGTATCCAGACCATGGTGATTGATATTACTGTGTTTTTCCGTCAAGTATCTAGACTCCGGTGAGGACAATGTGGTGTTTGTAACGCCCATTTTAATTATTTTTAGTTCCGGTGTTATTTTATTCGTCAACGTGTTTTGGTGTAGGAATTGGTGAAGAAATAGAGGCATAATATTAATATTGGATAATTGATAATGATAATAAATAATAATTAATATTAATGTTGATATTATTATTATTATTATTATTGTTATTAATATTAATATTGGTATTATGAAGTGATAATATTAATTTTTGGAAATTAAGAAAATAAGATTATTAGTTTTGGAATTAAAATAAGGAATTATTTGGGATGAGGGGCAGAATTAGCATTGGAAAAAAAAGAACAAGGGAAGAACATGAGAAAGAGGAGAAAACAAGGTAGAGAGGAAGAACGATCAAAGTGAGCAAGCTTGGAAGGAAAGACGATCAAAGCTGTTGGAATTGTAGATTCTTCATTATCAGAACTTCATTTGAGGTAAGGGGGGGGGGGGGGGGGGGATTTAACGGTTAAAATAGGTATTTACATGAATATTGGTAGAAGGGGAATCCCGAACCCCAAGTATGAGATTATTGCATGTGGATGATGATTTTGTTGTTGTTGCTAGTTGCTAATTTCTGTTAGGAATCCTTGGTATTATGGGAGAAGTAATGCATGTTGAATTTGATAATTGTTGAATGAGTTTTAGGATTTTTGGTTAAGTCCGAAGTTGAGCCGGAAGTTGGTTTTGAGAGCAGAGTTGAGGATTAGTCGGATAGAATCGGGGATAGACCCCGTAGCTAAGTTGCTGTATGTGGATGGTGGTGGGTATTGATTTAATCGGGCGAAATCAGTGAGGGAGGCTGTTGCACCCCAAAATTTGACCAACCGGGTCCCGTAT
This sequence comes from Lathyrus sativus, assembly GCA_963859935.3. Taxonomy (NCBI): domain Eukaryota; kingdom Viridiplantae; phylum Streptophyta; class Magnoliopsida; order Fabales; family Fabaceae; genus Lathyrus; species Lathyrus sativus. The sequence continues at coordinate 3,767,144 of CAWUDS030004439.1, read as the reverse complement.
TTGGTTCTATGTTTCGACGCGTGACCGCATTCGCATCTGCATATTGCATACAGTGCATTTTTCATTTGTTTTGATTTTATCGGGATCACAGCTCTCGTCTCGCGTTTCAGGTGTTTTTAATCAGTTCAGATAGGTAGAATCGCATTTTTTTGAGCAGTCGTGCTATTCCCGGTGTTTGCAGCTTGCGCTGTTGTTTTTAGGGATATTTCGGTGTCCGTTTATTTTTACCGGCTATTTTGGTGCGCTCTCGCAGTGTTATTTGTCGTTCGGTGCTATTTTTGTTCCTTTGGGAATTATTATGATTTTTCGGGATTTTATTGGCCATTATTAGGGTTTTATTAGATTTTTTAATCATTTTAGGATAATATAGAATATTTTTAGGATATTAATAGCTTTTTAATATTTTTAATAGTTTTAATCTTTTTTAGAATATATTAGGTATTAAATAGATTTTTATCATTTTTTCTTAATAGAATAATATAGATTTTCTTAATAGAAAATTAATAGGTTTTTTGAATATTAAGTTTTAATCTAGAATTTAATAGATTTTATTTTTCATAGGACTTTCTAGATTTAAATAGTGTTAGATTCAGTTTTATTAGATTTAATTAGATGTTATATTAGGTTAATTGAATAGTTTAGAATTTAATTAGCTTTAGGTTAATCAGAATTTTAATTCTTTAGTTTGCAATTCAATTAGCCATTAATCTCATCCATTCATATTAATCATCTCTTATCAGCTTATTAATCTCATTTTAATCTCATAATCCAGTTTTAATCAATTAGTTTTTAATCATGTTTCATCTTAATTCAGTTTTTTTTGAGTTTTTATTTTCATTTTCGTTTGGGCCAGAGTGGGGTGGAAGCCCAGTTTTTATCCAGTTAATCTCAGCAAAGCCCATTCAATTCAAAGTCTTGGTATAAAGTCAGCATGCCCACGTGTTGCATAAAGGAGGATCCACGTTTTTCCTCATCACACTGCCACTTCACTCACCATTTCCCCTCTCTCTGCCACGCCCCTGGACACGTGTGATCCATGCAACGCTTCCCTCCACTAACCAGTGCCACTTGTCTCCGTCTCCTCTCACCGGAATCCTCACCTGTTGCATGGCCGGCGACCATGCAACCTCCGCAACAACCCGCCAGCGACAACCCTAACGACCTCCGGCCGCCGTAACTTCCACCGGAAAACCCTCAAAACGCCAAAATCCCCAGATTTCCTTCAAACTTCATCCTTCTCCGGTCGATCTTCATCACCCTCATCCTTCATCAACAAGCATCCCCTCCGATTAACTCCAGAAATTCAACCGATCATCATCTCCGATCATCATCGTTATCATCAGTGTTCAACATCAACACACCAACAGAAATCCTCTCCGATCTTCATGGGATCATCAAGATTATCGTTCTTCATCACCAGCTATAACACGATCTCCAGATTCTTCATAATCACCAGAAATTCTTCAAGAAATTTCCAGAATCGTCATCGTATTCATCAGCAGACCTTCAATCTTCATCATCAATTCTAGTTCCCCAGAAACTTTCAACATGCAGCTCCAGATTTCAAGAACCACCATCATCATCTGTACCAGTTCTTCCAGGGGTCAATAGATGTCTTCATTCGCACTCACGAACCAGATGCTCCAGGGATTCGCTACCTTCAATCCATATTCGTAAGAACGTTGAAGATCTTCAAGAACTCTCATCCACGCTTTCCAGATTTATCGCCATCAACCAAGAACGTCCATGTCAAACTTCAATCGCCAGATCGTCGTTTGCTTATTCTTCAGCTCCAAGAACTTCAAACGCATCCAAGATCTAACCACAGTTCGTCTTCAAGAATCATCATCCACTTCAAGAACATTCATGTTAATCATCGGTGATGGTGGTGTTCAACGAAAGCGAAGTAGAGAGGAGGAGATTTCGAGGTTGAAGAAGAGGATAGTGGGGATTTGTTTGGCCAGGTGAGGAACGAACAGAGAGAGGTCGGAGGCGGAGAGAGGATGGTGTTGACGGCGCTGCGAAGGGAGGGAGATTCTCTCTAGGGTTTCAGAAAGGGGAATGAGGAAGGAGGAGGGCCATTGTGATTGACTGGGCCGAGAGGCCCATTGTTTTTTGGTTGTTTTTGCACCCTCCGTTTTTTCCTTTGATGGGCCTGAGCCCAATGAACTCATCTCAGCTAACACCTCCGTTCACTAGCTACCCCCCCCCCCCTGGCTTCATTACTTTTTTTCTGAACTAGTGCTTTGGGCTGGGCCCAGTTCAGAGTCATTCTTTCTGGCATACACCCTCCGTGTTTCTTCTTGTGCCCCCAATGTTTTTGCTGCTTGCACCCCCCTGTAATCTGCTGTACCCCTCCCCTCTTTTGTTTTTTTTTCTTTTCTTTATGAAAAAAGGAAATGTGAAAAGAATAGAAAATAAAAAGAATATGAAAAATATTTGAAAAGAGGAGAAAAGAATTATTGAAAAAAGAAGAAATAAAGAAAAGTGAAAAAGAAATATTGAAAAAGAATGTGGAAAAATAGTGAGAAAAATAGAGAAAAATATATGAAAAAAAAGAGAAAATATTTTGAAAAAAAGAATATATTTGGAAAAAAGAAAAATATATGAATAAAGATATGAAAAGAATATTGAAAAAAATAGAGAAAGAGATTGAAAAAAAGAAATGAAAAAGGAAGAGAAATAGTAAGAAAAATAGTAAAAAATATTAGTGTGGATTTAAAATTTTTTAGAGTACATTTTCTTTTAGGACATTTTTTCATAGAGTTAATTCAATTTTAGGGATAGTATAGAAGTCCACTTGTTAGGGGACTATTTTCCATTTGATTCTTCATAGGATAGGATAGTATTTCCTAGGAGTTTATTTTTCAGTATTCAATCATTGTAATCATTTTCAGAATATCAATAAAACGAGATTTGAGCTGTGGTCCCGAAAGTAGTCGAACTACAGCTGCTCTGATTTCTCGTACCATACGAGAATATGTAGGCATATGGTGCGATATCCTAGCGAGCACACTAACAATTAACCTTTGTTCTCTCGCTGCTGCGCGATCGAGACTTTCCCGCTGACGACTAATTGTTCCCCTTCTTCTCTCTTGCCCAATGTCGCTTGCACGAAAATAAGGTGCCGGCATGACAGAAGAGTCGCCACCTTTCGTTATTTATCCCTCAGAGCGGGAAAGGAAACGATCGGAAAAACCTGACGAATAAGGGTAAGACAAGGTCATCGCAACCATTGTCTGGGTTCGGGAGTCGGTTACGCAAGGGGAAGGTATTAGCACCCCTCACGTCCGTCGTACTCGACGGGATCCTCGCTTGTTTGTTTACTTGGACGGGTTAGTTTTATTCTATCTACCTATTAAGGCTGGCTGAAAAAGAAAAGAAAAATGACTCGGCAAAGCGTCGCACTTTATGCCTACGTATTCTCATCAGAGAATGAGAAATCAGAGTCAACGTAGTTCGGCCTACGAAGGATTATGGGGGAAAGGTTGCTCGCTAGGACGTCGCATCCTATGCCTACGTACTTCCACACTGTATGGAAGATCAGAGCGAACGTAGTTCGGGAAACTACGGTTTATTTCCTAAAAGTAGTGTTTTTTATTATGTTTGCGATTTCAGCCGCACTAGAGACTATGACCTGAGAGTGAATGCGTCGCATGTCACCCAAAGGGTACCATACTAAACATCCCACCTCAGATAGCTTAAGGCTCGTAACGTACGAAAGAAATCATTCATGATTACTGTATCTTAAACTGCTTTGAGATGAGAAGGAAACAGGCCCAACTAGGAGGGAGACTATCAAGTCCTATTGTTATCATGCCATGGATTCATCCTATGGTTGAGGTTTGAACAGGGAACTCCTAGAAGTTGTCATGCATAGGTTTCAACCTAAAAGTCTATCATCAAATCCTTATCAAAGGAAATGAGAGTCCTAAGGGATCATGTCAATGATACACCAAAACAGACAAAGCATCAGCTTGACAGTAAAATGCATGCAATGCAAATGAGGGAGGAAATGCGTGTGGGGCTTCAGCCTCCACAAGCTCGTCTCGACCTCAAGCCAGTCATGAAATAACAGTAATCATACTGAAATGTAAACAACATGCTATCAAGCAATAAACAGTAAACGGCAGTCATACAGATAAAAGAAATGAAAATGCCATCAGGCAAACAAAACACATGCTTGAGAAAGAAAGAATCTACATCTAATCTCTAGTCCTAACCCTAAACAAAACTCTAATCAGAAGAAAGCAAAGCCCTAAAGCAAAACCCTACACAAGAGAAATCAATCCCAGTCTCCAAGCTTCAAAACAAGCTTACCAAAGAAAGGGAGCTAAGTAGGCAGACTCATAGTGTCTTCCTCAGGAAAGCACTAGGAGGTGTATACTCAGGAATCATATCCTATGTGGCTCAACCACTGTGATCAGTTTACATTCCTCCTCAGGAGAAATTAAACTCACAAGCAGGCTCCAACGTCACTGGATATTTGAGAAATCCTACCTGAACTAGTGGAGCTAAGTGAATAGACCCATAGGACCTTCCTCAGGAAAGTACTAGGAGGCTTCCACTTAGGAGTTGTATCCTATGTGGCTCAACAACTGTGATTAGTTTACATTCCTCCTCAGGAGAAATTAAACTCACAAGTTGGCTCCAACATCATTGGATACTTAGGAAATCCTAGATGAACTAGTGGAGCTAAGTGAATAGACTCATAGGACCTTCCTCAGGAAAGTACTAGGAGGCTTCCACTTAGGAGTTGTATCCCATGTGGCTCAACAACTGTGATCAGTTTACATTCCTCCTCAGGATGAATTAAACTCACAAGTTGTCTCCAACATCATTGGATACTTAAGAAAGAGGTGAGAAGAAAGAATGAAAGCCATTCATAGTGCCTTCCTCAGGAAAGTACCATGAACTTCCCTCAAACTTCAGGATCTCAAACCTCACAGACAGGGAATAATCCCCAAGCTCTGGGTCTCTGAGTCTTGATCTACAAACTTCTCCTCCATCATGCTCTTCAACAAGATCTTCAAAACAAACTAAGCCCCACAACAAATTCCCCAAAATAAACCCCAGAGATGAACAGATAACCACAGAACAGTCAAAACCATCAGTCAACCTCAGAAAATACCTAAAAATACTAAAACAAGGGGGAAAAATCTATCAATTATTCACAAGGGTCTATAACATCTATCCATAACCTCCCTATATGCCCATCCCCAAAAATCAAGACAAAACTCTCTAAAGAAAATGAACTATTTCACCTATGCATTACCTAAACTCTAATTAGGATACCCTAATGCTAAACTAATTAATCTAATCAAATTTTAATCTAAAAATCAAGAATTAAATCCTATGGGGAACTATGATTCAATATCTAATCACACCAAAAAGAATGAATTAAAAATCCTAAGGGAAAGTCTTAAAAGAAATTCTACAAAATTGGATATCAAACTAAACCTATTTAAAAGCTATTTAAAAGAAAAATACTCTAAAAATATTAAAAGAAAATAAAATGGAAATTTTATTTATTTATATTTTTCTAGACAAATTTATTAACCTATAGAAAAAACAAGAATTAAAAAAATCAATTTTTCAATTTTATATGAATTATTGAAAATGCAAGAAAACATTAAAAGAAATAAAAATAAAGGAAATGGAATTAAAGGGGAGGGGGTGCTAACAGTAAGGCGCCCAGTTCATTTATCAGGTGGGCCAGACATGGTGGGGTGTGAAAAGAAAATGGGATAGGCCCATGTGCGTTTCAGAAAAACAAATGAAAAATTAAAAAGAAAATGGACATGAGGACGGTGTAAATAGCAAGGGTTTTCAGGGTTATTCTGAGATGGGCTCGCTGGTGGGGGTGTCAATAGCAATGGGGCCTTAGGCCCAACCTAATTCACTCTGTTTCTCACGCATGGGGGAAATGAGCAACTGGAGGGTGCATCAGCAATACGAATCTTGGGCTTAAACGCTGCCCAAACCCTAGCCCAATTAACCAATTAACAAAACCTAATCTCCTTCTATCCCTCAGATCACTATTCATCTACTCAAACCAAACCCTAGCCGCTTCGTCTGCAACTCCAACTCTCTCTCCCAACTCTCACGAATCACAGACAAACCAACGCTCAATAACCAAACGAACTCACCCTACACTCTCAATCCCTAACTAATTAGCTCATCTTGCAAGATAATGGAGAGATGACGAAGGGGCAAACCTGGGTTTACACGACGAAACGATGAAGCCTTGAAGAATCTTCAACGAACTCGCGACGATCTTGAAGGTTTCTGGAGATTTGCTGGAGATTGGTGATGCGGAGAACCACTCTTAATGATGAACTGCAAGGAGATCTTGATGAGGATCTTGAAGATCTTGTGAAATACTGGGCGAATCGTGGTTGAAGATGGCCGGAACAATCGCTCTTGGTGAGATGATGAAAATGGAGGCTTTCTGGAAATTCCTTGTGAAGAACAATGAGTGCTTGAAGGGTTTCCTGGGGGAAGATTGAAGAACGGACAAATACGGTTGGTGTTCTTGAGGGAGGTTTGAACGTTCTGGAAAATCGTTCTTGAAGAACGATGAAGATGGATGGCGATCTGGGCGCAGTGATGAATTTTCCGGCGAGTATGAATTCTCCGGCGAGATATTGATGAGGTTGGAGGGAGGAAAGAAGAGGAAAAAGATGAAGATTGAAGACGATCAGAGGTGTTTCTGGGAATTTCCAGATTCTGGCGAGGTCACCAGTTTCCGGTGACCGGTACGGTGGATGGGAGTAGGCTGGCCGGCGGCTGCATGGCCGGCGATGATGTGCTCCGGCGAAGTACTGATGGGGACAGGTGGCAGGAGGATGGAGTTAGTGGGGGGCACGTGTGGAGAGAGAGGGAGTTCTGAGTGGTGAGGTGTCAGCGTGTGGAAAATTCTGAGGTGTGTTGGTGGGGCCTCTCTAGGTACACGCGTGGCGTGTTTTATATAGTGACAAGTGTCCTTTCTGGCCAAAAATAATGAAAAAAAACTGAATTGGACTTGATTGGGTTGCCAAAAACTGCACTGGGCCCACGAAAATGATTATCAATAAGCCAAAAAAAGTCTGAATTAAAAAGATTAAACTCAATTAACCTAATTAAGACTACCCCTAATTAATCACTAATCAGAAATTAAACCTACTTATATTCTAAAAACAATTAACTACTAACTGAACATTAAACTAACCTAATTAATCCTAACAAGTTCCATTAAATCTAAACCAAAGATTAGCTCCTAATTAACCTAAAAATGATTAAGATCTAGTTAACTCTATGTTAATAAAACTTCTACTAATCTCTATTTAATCCCTAATAACCTCTATATTATTTATTCAAACTATTAAAATTCTATTATCTTAAAACAAAAACTATTAAATCTCTATAAAAACAAACTCTATTTATTAATAAAAGAAGAAAAACTATACTTTCTATATTATCTAAAAACAATTAAAAACTATTTAAAATCTATTATATTCTAAAAAAAAAACTTATAAAGCTTTAGAAAAAAGACCTAAACTATTTAAAAAGTTTAAAAATCCATTTGAATCCTAAAAATGATTAAAAGCCTATTTAAAATCCACAAAAGGCTATAAAACCCTAAAAAATGCAGACAAATGCAAATGACCACCATAAAAGGGCGTGCGACCAGATCAAATCAACCAGTAAACCCCTGGCATCAGAATATCTCGAAAACCACCATGCAGACTGAAAATCCCGAGAAGCGCACAATTTCCCGAAATGAAACCCTGATGACCTAGACTGGATCTGAAATATCTGATAGACGAAACCCAAACTATAACTCGGATATCTTCTGTCTGTACACACACATCATGCATCTGATGCGAACATGAATTTAAACCACGAGCCAGCTAAAAGAACCGGTTGGTCAAATTTTGGGGTGCAACAGCTGCCCCTATTCAAACGGCTTGAACCTGACTGGGTGAGAAGCGAACGGCTCTCAGCCAATCAAGGTGCGAGACGGTTGAATACCGGTAAACCCGAAAATTTGCCAACTGCACAAGCACACGATACTCTGTGGGGAACAAACCTTTGAATACCGCAATACTAGCTGCACGGCAACTAGCTGGAGAAATATCGATCTGACGTCGCCGTCAGTTATCCACGTTAACTTCTTCTGACATCATCTTCAGGCAACCAAACACCCAACATCGCCGCTGGAAGACTAAACCTGATATCGCCGTCGAGCAATCAAAATACCCCGCATCGCCGCCGGAGAACTAAATCTGATATCGCCGTCGAATAATCAAAATACCCCGCCTCGCCGCTGGAGAAAATACAACACTGAACAAAATACCCCGCATCGTCGCTGGAGAACTATATCTGACATAAATGCCCCGCATCGCCGCTGGAGAACTAAATCTTCTGGCATACCCAACATTGCTGTCGGAAAACTGAATCTGACATCGCCGTCGGAAACAAACATCCTCTGAGAGACACTCGACATCGCCGTCGTACAAACATAATCTCTGCTGTGGATTAAAGAGTCTGACCTCGCCGTCGAAACAAACATTCAACCTCGCCGCCGAACCAACATCCGACCTCGCCGTCGAACAAACATCCAACCTCGCCGTCGAACAAAATATAATTTGAAAACGAACATTCAACCTCGCCGTCGAACAAACATCCAACCTCGCCGCCGAACAAAATATAATCTGAAAACGAACATTCAACCTCGCCGTCGAACAAACATCCAACCTCGCCGTCGAACAAACATCCAACCTCGCCGCCGGACAAAATATAATCTGAAAACAAACATTCAACCTCGCCGTCGAACAAACATCCAACCTCGCCGTCGAACAAACATCCAACCTCGCCGTCAAACAAACATCACACTGAACAAATCTAACCTGGGGTTCACCCCTGGGACAAAAGGTACACTTGCATACTTGAAATGGCTCCGCTGGGAATGAGAGACTCAACTAAGCATGCTCTGATCTGGGGTTCACCCTCAGCACCATAACGAACATCCGAATACTACTGCACACTGCCCACCGTAGAACTTCAACATTAAAGATATATGAAACCCTGGCCTCTGGCCACTTCCGGCTTCAGCTAGAAAATATCTTCAAGTACTCCTAAAGATGGGCTCCAAGGATATAACCCTTGCCCGTCGGCGATTCCAGCTTCAGCTAGAAAAGATCTTCAAGTATTTCTGAAGATAAGCATCCTCGACCTTCAAGGATGTAAACTTTGCCCGTCGGCAACTCTGCAGGAGGTATCTTCGACTTCAGTCTAAAGAAATGATCCTTGGCCTTCAAGGATACATGGATATGCCTTTAGGAAACTCCACCTCTGCTATAGAGTATCCGTGATTTCAGTCAGGGATATACTTCGGCCTTCAGTCCGAACAATGAATCCTAGGTCATTCATGACCTTGGGGATAACCTTGCCTTTAGGCACCTTCGCTTCAGCTTGGGAAATCTGTGACTTCAGTCAGGGAAGTGGTATCCTGAGCCATTCATGACTCTACGGGGATTCAAACACTTTGCCTTCAGGCAAACTCCGCTTCAGCTGGAGAAACATCTTCGACTTCAGTCAGAAGAAAAACTATTCACTTGATCGCGATCAATCATCACCTCAGGACAACTGACTTGGTCTTCAGGCCAACACGGATCACTTTGCACATAAAAGCTGCATCTACAAAGTTCAATTAAATCTAAACCAAAGATTAGCTCCTAATTAACCTAAAAATGATTAAGATCTAGTTAACTCTATGTTAATAAAACTTCTACTAATCTCTATTTAATCCCTAATAACCTCTATATTATTTATTCAAACTATTAAAATTCTATTATCTTAAAACAAAAACTATTAAATCTCTATAAAAACAAACTCTATTTATTAATAAAAGAAGAAAAACTATACTTTCTATATTATCTAAAAACAATTAAAAACTATTTAAAATCTATTATATTCTAAAAAAAAAACTTATAAAGCTTTAGAAAAAAGACCTAAACTATTTAAAAAGTTTAAAAATCCATTTGAATCCTAAAAATGATTAAAAGCCTATTTAAAATCCACAAAAGGCTATAAAACCCTAAAAAATGCAGACAAATGCAAATGACCACCATAAAAGGGCGTGCGACCAGATCAAATCAACCAGTAAACCCCTGGCATCAGAATATCTCGAAAACCACCATGCAGACTGAAAATCCCGAGAAGCGCATAATTTCCCGAAATGAAACCCTGATGACCTAGACTGGATCTGAAATATCTGATAGACGAAACCCAAACTGTAACTCGGATATCTTCTGTCTGTATACACACATCATGCATCTGATGCGAACATGAATTTAAACCACGAGCCAGCTAAAAGAACCAGTTGGTCAAATTTTGGGGTGCAACAGCTGCCCCTATTCAAACGGCTTGAACCTGACTGGGTGAGAAGCGAATGGCTCTCAGCCAATCAAGGTGCGAGACGGTTGAATACCGGTAAACCCGAAAATTTGCCAACTGCACAAGCACACGATACTCTGTGGGGAACAAACCTTTGAATACCGCAATACTAGCTGCACGACAACTAGCTGGAGAAATATCGATCTGACGTCGCCGTCAGTTATCCACGTTAACTTCTTCTGACATCATCTTCAGGCAACCAAACACCCAACATCGCCGCTGGAAGACTAAACCTGATATCGCCGTCGAGCAATCAAAATACCCCGCATCGCCGCTGGAGAACTAAATCTGATATCGCCGTCGATAATCAAAATACCCCGCCTCGCCGCTAGAGAAAATACAACACTGAACAAAATACCCCGCATCGCCGCTGGAGAACTATATCTGACATAAATGCCCCGCATCGCCGCTGGAGAACTAAATCTTCTGGCATACCCAACATTGCTGTCGGAAAACTGAATCTGACATCGCCGTCGGAAACAAACATCCTCTGAGAGACACTCGACATCGCCGTCGTACAAACATCATCTCTGCTGTGGATTAAAGAGTCTGACCTCGCCGTCGAAACAAACATTCAACCTCGCCGCCGAACCAACATCCGACCTCGCCGTCGAACAAACATCCAACCTCGCCGTCGAACAAAATATAATCTGAAAACGAACATTCAACCTCGCCGTCGAACAAACATCCAACCTCGCCGTCGAACAAACATCCAACCTCGCCGTCGAACAAACATCCAACCTCGCCGCCGGACAAAATATAATCTGAAAACGAACATTCAACCTCGCCGTCGAACAAACATCCAACCTCGCCGTCGAACAAACATCCAACCTCGCCGCCGGACAAAATATAATCTGAAAACGAACATTCAACCTCGCCGTCGAACAAACATCCAACCTCGCCGTCGAACAAACATCCAACCTCGCCGTCAAACAAACATCACACTGAACAAATCTAACCTGGGGTTCACCCCTGGGACAAAAGGTACACTTGCATACTTGAAATGGCTCCGCTGGGAATGAGAGACTCAACTAAGCATGCTCTGATCTGGGGTTCACCCTCAGCACCATAACGAACATCCGAATACTACTGCACACTGCCCACCGTAGAACTTCAACATTAAAGATATATGAAACCCTGGGCTCTGGCCACTTCCGGCTTCAGCTAGAAAATATCTTCAAGTACTCCTAAAGATGGGCTCCAAGGATATAACCCTTGCCCGTCGGCGATTCCAGCTTCAGCTAGAAAAGATCTTCAAGTATTTCTGAAGATAAGCATCCTCGACCTTCAAGGATGTAAACTTTTCCCGTCGGCAACTCTCCAGGAGGTATCTTCGACTTCAGTCTAAAGAAATGATCCTTGGCCTTCAAGGATACATGGATATGCCTTTAGGAAACTCCACCTCTGCTATAGAGTATCCGTGATTTCAGTCAGGGATATACTTCGGCCTTCAGTCCGAACAATGAATCCTAGGTCATTCATGACCTTGGGGATAACCTTGCCTTTAGGCACCTTCGCTTCAGCTTGGGAAATCTGTGACTTCAGTCAGGGAAGTGGTATCCTGAGCCATTCATGACTCTACGGGGATTCAAACACTTTGCCTTCAGGCAAACTCCGCTTCAGCTGGATAAACATCTTCGACTTCAGTCAGAAGAAAAACTATTCACTTGATCGCGATCAATCATCACCTCAGGACAACTGACTTGGTCTTCAGGCCAACACGGATCACTTTGCACATAAAAGCTGCATCTACAAACTTTCGAACTCTGTCTTCAGACAAACGTTGATTCATCAACAAGGAAATCTGAATCCATAGGAACATTCTGATATCGCCTTCAGGCGTTTACGAAGCCAATCTTCAGATTAGACATCACTGTTGGAGCAAACATATCACGCTGCTATTCTCTTGACATCCTGTCAAGTCGTTGCTAAGTAAAAGCAAACATGCCGGGTCACCGGATATAATCACCAGGTTAACAACTCTGTTGAGGAGAGAGGAATGAGGGTTCACCCAAACAATCTTGACGACTCACTGGGGAAAAGGAAGAAGGGTTCACCCAAACAACCTTGTAGAATTTGCTGCAGAAAGACGAGAGAGTTCACCCAAACGAATTCAACAACTGCTGGAGAATAACGAAAGAGCTCACTCAGACGATTCCTACCAACTTTACTGTGGAGCAAGTATTTCTGCTCGAGAGCACGGTAACCACCTAGTTCGTGCTTCATATGCGAATGCTGGGAAACTGAGCGTAATGCTCCGCACGAAACGGGATGCAAGGAAATGCCCCAGCAAAATAAATGCTGGGAAGAGGAACCATCCACTCGGGGAGAGTAACCAATCTACTGAGGGAGAGCTACCCTTCAAGGGACTGCATTTTCTGCCGATCTCATCTGGACTTACACTTGAGGATGACGGGCTCCTCCGGAGAACACAGCACATCAGGCTGATCAACACACTACCCTCTGCTATACTCTGCACGGGGAAATCAATAGATACCCTGAACGGCTCTCTGGGAACGACCCTTCTAGGGAACATAGCCTTCAGGCTACAAGACACTCAGGTCATCGACTTCTCAAACTGACGGGATAAACAAACTTCAGCTTGCTGGACAATCCTTCAGGATCTGCTTGGGGAAACATTTCATCTACCACTCATGGCTGTGCTCGGCTGGGGATATCAATCTGCCTGCCTGCTGCTGGGGAAAAGACCCCTACTCTGTTGGGGATTCCAGAAATCATCTCGGGCAACTCTTGCTGGGGATGCTACTGGGGAGCTCAGGAATCATACTAAGCAAACAACTCGGGAAATTGCGCTGAGGTCTTAAGAATCACCTTAAGCAAACGGCCTTGCTGAGGAATTCAAGAATCGTCTTGAACTGAAGACTTCGCTGGGGATCCCAAAAATCATCCTGAGCGAGCGACTGTGGAGATTACACCGGGGTCTTAAGAAAACGACCTCGTTGGGGAGAATGCCAGGAATCATCCTGAGCAGCTGGTCCTTTGGTGGAGAATGTCAGGAATCATCCCGAGCAACTAATCCTTCGGCTGAACACCTGTAAAACAAGAATGATAATAACCTAGATCATGCTTATGATGCATATGCTTCGGCGCCATGCCCCACACGGTGGAAATGCTATGCGTTTATGCTAAATGCTATGCAATCATGCACAATGCTATGCAATCATGCACAATGATGCGATCCCATCAGCAAAATAAATGCCGAGGGGGAAATCCTCCTGTCAAAGGGGGGAAGAACTACTCCGATAGAGGAATCATCCTGCTGAGGAGAACATGAACACGCCAATATCAATCGGACTCTGTCTGGGGAATTGATCTTCCGCGGACTGCTGCATGGAAAACAACTTCAGTTGATTACTGCAGGGGACGGAGCTCTACGAGAAACCAGACTTGCTGATATCAATCGCGAGAATAAACTGCGTGGCCGTCATGGCTACTTTTCTGGGGATAACCACTCTGTGGGGAAACAACTTCAGCTGCTCCACACTCCACTGGGGAAAAACCAATCATGATCTGATCACCTTCCCGGGATTCAGCTCCCTTGGACATCTGCAAACTCGGCTGGGGAAGGAGAAGTCATTCTGCTTCGCTGGAGAGAGTGCGACTCTGGGGAAATACAGCATCAGCTGTTCAATATCTGTTAGGGAACATCCACTCATGGTCCCACCTGCTTCCAAGGATTCGGCGGACTTGGGGATTTGCGGACTCAGCCGGGGAGAGAAATCATTCTACTTCATTGGAGAGTATGACTCTGATGAGGAATTTCAGTTTCGCTGGGGAAGAAAGAATCATCTGACTTCGGGGGAGAGTACGACTCTGCAGAGGAATACAACATCAGCTATTCCAACACTCTACTGGGGGAGAGGGAATCATCCAACTTCAGGAGAGAGCATGACTCTGGTGGGGAACCTCGATTCCGCTGGAGACTTCAGTCTGGCACCATCAGTTGCTGCATATCTCAACGTACTAACAATTTCCTACGACACCTGCACTTGTGACCCGATGCTGGGGAGACACCTGCTTTGGCGACTGTACTGGGGAAAACACGAGCTTCGGTACCTGAACACTTCTACGAAATCTGCACTGGTGACCCGGTGCTGGGGGAGAATACGAGCTGCTGCGCGCGACTCAGCTGATGAGGTGACGTTCCTTCAGGACGCGTCTGCTTGGGGAAGAGAATCATCTCTGCCTGGAGATATATCAACGCTCACTATCTTGCTTTCAGATTCTATGGAGGAGAGACTACTGAACTCTGCTGGAGAAGGAGGACTCGCCCTGCTTCGGGGATGTTAATCCTGGTCTGCTGAGGGTAATCTTGACCCTAATCTGATAAGGGATAAACGCCATCTCAATTTGCTGCAGTCTCAAACTGTACGGGGGGAACAACCTCAAACCGTACATCTCTGCTGAGAAACGATCCTGGTTCAACAATGTCAACACAGGGAATACAGGCTACCAATCATGGAGTCAAGTAACAGGTTAGGCTGTAGGATAACAACCCAATGACCGCAAGGCTTCTTCAGAAGGCTCTGGTTTTGGAAGGGTAATGACATGATTCCCCGATATTCAATTCTTGCTAGGGTGAACAAACTCATTTGAACAACTTGCCCCAGCGCCGTTCAACTTGCCCCAATCCGACTTTTGGGAATAATTCATTCTGAACCGAAAACAATTGGCAACAAGACAATCTTCAGAGGGCTTGCCCCAACATCTGCACAACAGAAGGATTCATCCTCCACTAATCTACTCTCAGCATGGTCGGCTTCAATATTTCTGAAGTAGTTTGCCCCGGAACGAGCGATGAGCGACTCAACATGTTCTGATCGAACACTGGAGGGATCTGCCCTTAAATCGCAAGAATTCTGGATAACTGCCCCTGATTGGGTCTCGAGAAAATTCACTTCCGACCAACCGCTTCTTGCATAAACTGCCCCATAATCAACTGGTGCTCCGGGACTTGTCCTCAGACAAACTGATTCTAAACTCACCGGAGGTCAATGCCCCAAATTCACAGGGCTTCGCAGCATACCATTCTGATCCAGACTTCTAACGATTCAGTCCTGATTGACCACTTTCTGTTGAAGTTCCTTCGTATCAGCTACTAACCTGCAATTAAAATTGTTTATTCACGAATGGTAATTTTAATGCAGTGTTCATGCAAATTTCGAAAAAATATTGTACTGTCACTCATTTATGTGTCATGCTAGTGAGTGACGAATGTACCAAAGAGTTCAAACGTAGTGCTGATGTGATTAGTGAAAAATACAATAAGGATATGATTAGCAAATCGAGAAGGAGTCAGGTTACTCAACCTTATCGTAATGCGCTTTCAGAATAAACCCTGCCTCAATTAGGTCTTTTAAGGGTTGTATCGTGGTCGGGTTCACGGTTCGTGAAACAAAGGATATTTGGCTCAAATTATGATTTGTACCCACCCCTTCTACGTGATAATCTCCGATCCTAAAGTTCAGCTAACTTAGCTCGAGCGCTCGCCTCTTCGAGAGGTGTGTTGAACATTGGGAACAACTGGTTAAAGAACTCACAAGGTGTTTCGGAGTGACAGTTACTCCTTTTTCGTTTTCGGCGTCTGTGTATACACGACTTCGTCCTTGTTTGAGGATTTTTCCTTTTCTATAATCCTTTCTTTTTCATTCTTTTGATTCCCTAATTTTTGCCTGGACTGACTCCTTTTGAGTTCTTTTCAATTTCTTCTTTTGAAGTCCAGCGGGATGCCCTGATTTTTGCCTAAGTATTTGCTTTCTAGCTTTTCTTTTTTACTTAGCGGGCTTTCTTATTCCTTTTTTTTTCTTTTGGAACGAGTCGTGCGACACTGGCTGTCTTGATTACTCCAAAAGGGTTATAACCGTCTCACTCCTGATTGGTGAGGTTCAACCATTGTGGTTGATGAGGTACGACCTCTGGCGAGGAATATGATGTGATTGGTCCTCGAAGGACAACACTCCTCTATAAGACTTGAACGCTCGATCAAGCTAACCGACAACTACCCTGCCCCGGGTTAAGATGTGAGGGTTTAAAAAGTCCGAAAGAAACTCCTACTCCTCGGCTCGAAGTGGTTAACAAGAGATTCTCTTCCTTATCTCTCCGGTGTTTGGGGATTTGAAACAATGCCTTATACGTCATCGGCAAAGTTTTATCTGAAAGCAATACGATCATTGGCTATGAGTATTCAGTTTCATCATCCTCCCTCCGCTCATTGCTAATCATAGTAATAGAGTGGAGTAAATAAAATGCAAGTGCCAGTGCAATGCAATAAATGACTGACAACGACATAACTAATTCAGAAAAAATGCATAGTCACTTTATTATCATTACCATTCGAAACATACAATGTTTAACAGCAAGTAGTAACTAACAGAAAAGAAACTACAAATGCAAATGGTAAAAAGCCCGAGGACTGCCAATGCTGAGGACGTCTGCCTGTCTGGATCACTGGCTTCTGGAAATAACCCTCTGAATCTGCGCGCTCAAACAACTGAGAGGTTGTTACGCACAACCAAAACTCCACCTGGAAAGGAAATGCACCCTTGGTCGATCAATTGTTGCACTTTCGCCCGGAAAGCCTTGCAATCTTCAGTTGAATGCCCCGGAGATCCACCATGGTAACCGCACTGAACATGAGGATTGTACCCTGGAGGGTAAGGCTCTGGCACAGGCTTGAGAGCTTTCGGTTCCACCAAGGAATTCTGAATCAACTGTGGAAGAATCTGGCTATACGGCACAGGCACTGGATGGAAAGAAGCATCCCTTTGTTCTAAGTGGTTGCGAGGCCTCTTTTGATCCTGGTGCTGATATTCCTTCCGCCCAAGAGGTCGTCGTTTCTGAGTGGCAATGGTCCCTTGTTTAGGCGCTTGCGTCCTTGAACTCGATCTAGGTAGAAACTGCGAGCGAGGCGATTCAGTCACCAAAGGTCGCGGGACATATTCAAGATCTTTCTCAGCTTCAGGCAAAGGAGTGGAATCATTCACCTCTTCTGCAGGGTACGGGATGAACTTTCCCGATGCTCTCATGCCGCCCGGCACAAGCCTAATTGTCCTTGAGTCAATAAGGTCTTGAATCTTATTCTTGAGAGCCTTACATGTTTCAACATGGTGCCCCGGTACTCCTGAGTGGAAATCACAATGTATGTTTAGATCAACGTCTGGTGACACGTCATCTGGTGGATCCGAGGTCCGAAGCTTGAGAACACGGTTCTGAACCAGCAGAGGCAACAGCTGGGCATATCTCACAGGTATGGGGTCCACAGCTCTATCCAGTAGCTTCTTCTTTTGATTATGACCTTCCGGGTTATTCTGAGATGCCCGGCGCGGCTGCTGACGAGACAGGTCTCGAGCTTCATGCTGTGTAGAGGATCCACGAGGTCCATTTGGCTTCGGCACAGGTGGCACCGACGGCAATGGGGGAAGCACTTTGGTCTCCTCCTTGGGTGCTTGACCACTCTCCTTATTTAGCATACTTCTCACCACTCCCATGAGAAATCTCAACTGATTCTGCAGCTGCTGATTCTCCTCTCTGAGTACTTGCTGGTCCAGACGCACTGCCTGTATGTCATTCATGACCTGCCCCAGCTGGCTTTGGATTTTCCCCAGTTCAGCTTGTACCTGCTCCATTAGTCTGAGCTGCTCGATTCTGAGTCAAACCTGGAAACACAAGGGTTAGAAGACAAGCCCCGGCTTCTGTCATGCAAGATGAATTATGCTAATGCCATGGGTGTCTGTACGTTTAGGAGATCACCCCTAATTCTGGTGTCAACGTGCCAACATAGTGTCAATGCAGTGATAAGACTGGATCCATTCATGGAAGAAAATATCTCATATTGCTCGGGACACCAGAATCAGGGTACGAAACGCGCCTGCAGCACAGACACATGCTAATGGAATGCAAACATGAATATGCGAGCTAATGCAAAATGCAGGCATGCAGCAATGTATCCAGGTGGCTGCTGTGGGGATTCGGTATCAACAGTCACTGATGAGAAGGAAACCCCTGTGTAAAACCACTGATCTGATCTGCTGAGAATAACCATCTGATAGGATCGAGATCAAAATTCTGCTCTGTCAAGAGTAAGTGCCTGATAATAAGGACCCGGGATGTATGATCAGAAAACGTCCGCTGATAAAGTCTTCAGACCCCAAATCAAAAATCTGCCCTCTCAAGAACAAATGCACAGCTGCTGATGAGATCTTCAGACCCCACTCAAAATCTGCTCCATCCAGGACAAACCCCTGAAAACAATACTCTGATCGAAACCTGCTCTATCAGGAACAGACATACACCCGATGATAAAATCCTCTGATCAAAAACTTGCTCTGTCAAGAACAGTCAAATCTGCGACTGAGAACCCTGATACCAACATAACTGATTCGCTGTCAAGAAAACCAGGTAGTCTGGAGGTCAAAGTTTCCTGCAATATCCCAACCCCACTCACAGGTATGGACCTAATCCACGGACAAAGGTACGACATCCTATGCGGTCATCAGCGTCACAGACTTTCATGAGTGGCGATACGATTCCCAGAAGGAGTGGCATCATCAAGTCATGAAGAGGCCTCACTTAGCTGACTTCCAAATGATCGGTCCCCAGAGTCGACAATCCTCACGTCTGGACTCCCTTCAGATCCTCAGGACCGGAAAGGAGCACCTCTGCAAGAATCTCGTCTGAGCGCAGATTTTCGTAGGGAACTGTGCCTGCTCAGCAGACAGGTTCGTCTACTACTTCTCCGCAACTATATCTAGGTGTATACTCAAGCCCAGGTCCGGCTTCTCACTCATAGTAACATCCCTCTCCCACAGCAGCACAGATAATCATATCAAACTGGAAATAAAATGCGGGAAATAAAGTGCGGGAAGTAAAAATGCGAGAAGTAAAAATGCGATAAATAAACGCAACCCAACAAGCAAACATACATGCGCTAGGATTGACTCTCGTAGGGGATGGGAAACGGTCCCAGCATAAGGGATGGGAAAAGTACCTAGATGCTATAAGGTCCCCAGCAGAGTCGCCAGCTGTCGCTTGCGCGAAAATAAGGTGTCGGCATGACAGAAGAGTCGCCACCTTTCGTTATTTATCCCTCAGAGCGGGAAAGGAAACGATCGGAAAAACCTGACGAATAAGGGTAAGACAAGGTCATCGCAACCATTGTCTGGGTTCGGGAGTCGGTTACGCAAGGGGAAGGTATTAGCACCCCTCACGTCCGTCGTACTCGACGGGATCCTCGCTTGTTTGTTTACTTGGACGGGTTAGTTTTATTCTATCTACCTATCAAGGCTGGCTGAAAAAGAAAAGAAAAATGACTCGGCAAAGCGTCGCACTTTATGCCTACGTATTCTCATCAGAGAATGAGAAATCAGAGTCAACGTAGTTCGGCCTACGAAGGATTATGGGGGAAAGGTTGCTCGCTAGGACGTCGCATCCTATGCCTACGTACTTCCACACTGTATGGAAGATCAGAGCGAACGTAGTTCGGGAAACTACGGTTTATTTCCTAAAAGAAGTGTTTTTTATTATGTTTGCGATTTCAGCCGCACTAGAGACTATGACCTGAGAGTGAATGCGTCGCATGTCACCCAAAGGGTACCATACTAAACATCCCACCTCAGATAGCTTAAGGCTCGTAACGTACGAAAGAAATCATTCATGATTACTGTATCTTAAACTACTTTGAGATGAGAAGGAAACAGGCCCAACTAGGAGGGAGACTATCAAGTCCTACTGTTATCATGCCATGGATTCATCCTATGGTTGAGGTTTGAACAGGGAACTCCTAGAAGTTGTCATGCATAGGTTTCAACCTAAAAGTCTATCATCAAATCCTTATCAAAGGAAATGAGAGTCCTAAGGGATCATGTCAATGATACACCAAAACAGACAAAGCATCAGCTTGACAGTAAAATGCATGCAATGCAAATGAGGGAGGAAATATGTGTGGGGCTTCAGCCTCCACAAGCTCGTCTCGACCTCAAGCCAGTCATGAAATAACAGTAATCATACTGAAATGTAAATAACATGCTATCAAGCAATAAACAGTAAACTGCAGTCATACAGATAAAAGAAATGAAAATGCCATCAGGCAAACAAAACACATGCTTGAGAAAGAAAGAATCTACATCTAATCTCTAGTCCTAACCCTAAACAAAACTCTAATCAGAAGAAAGCAAAGCCCTAAAGCAAAACCCTACACAAGGGAAATCAATCCCAGTCTCCAAGCTTCAAAACAAGCTTACCAAAGAAAGGGAGCTAAGTAGGCAGACTCATAGTGTCTTCCTCAGGAAAGCACTAGGAGGTGTATACTCAGGAATCATATCCTATGTGGCTCAACCACTGTGATCAGTTTACATTCCTCCTCAGGAGAAATTAAACTCACAAGCAGGCTCCAACGTCACTGGATATTTGAGAAATCCTACCTGAACTAGTGGAGCTAAGTGAATAGACCCATAGGACCTTCCTCAGGAAAGTACTAGGAGGCTTCCACTTAGGAGTTGTATCCTATGTGGCTCAACAACTGTGATTAGTTTACATTCCTCCTCAGGAGAAATTAAACTCACAAGTTGGCTCCAACATCATTGGATACTTAGGAAATCCTAGATGAACTAGTGGAGCTAAGTGAATAGACTCATAGGACCTTCCTCAGGAAAGTACTAGGAGGCTTCCACTTAGGAGTTGTATCCCATGTGGCTCAACAACTGTGATCAGTTTACATTCCTCCTCAGGATGAATTAAACTCACAAGTTGGCTCCAACATCATTGGATACTTAAGAAAGAGGTGAGAAGAAAGAATGAAAGCCATTCATAGTGCCTTCCTCAGGAAAGTACCATGAACTTCCCTCAAACTTCAGGATCTCAAACCTCACAGACAGGGAATAATCCCCAAGCTCTGGGTCTCTGAGTCTTGATCTACAAACTTCTCCTCCATCATGCTCTTCAACAAGATCTTCAAAACAAACTAAGCCCCACAACAAATTCCCCAAAATAAACCCCAGAGATGAACAGATAACCACAGAACAGTCAAAACCATCAGTCAACCTCAGAAAATACCTAAAAAATACTAAAACAAGGGGAAAAATCTATCAATTATTCACAAGGGTCTATAACATCTATCCATAACCTCCCTATATGCCCATCCCCAAAAATCAAGACAAAACTCTCTAAAGAAAATGAACTATTTCACCCATGCATTACCTAAACCCTAATTAGGATACCTTAATGCTAAACTAATTAATCTAATCAAATTTTAATCTAAAAATCAAGAATTAAATCCTATGGGGAACTATGATTCAATATCTAATCACACCAAAAAGAATGAATTAAAAATCCTAAGGGAAAGTCTTAAAAGAAATTCTACAAATTTGGATATCAAACTAAACCTATTTAAAAGCTATTTAAAAGAAAAATACTCTAAAAAGATTAAAAGAAAATAAAATGGAAATTTTATTTATTTATATTTTTCTAGACAAATTTATTAACCTATAGAAAAAACAAGAATTAAAAAAATCAATTTTTCAATTTTATATGAATTATTGAAAATGCAAGAAAACATTAAAAGAAATAAAAATAAAGGAAATGGAATTAAAGGGGAGGGGGGTGCTAACAGTAAGGCGCCCAGTTCATTTATCAGGTGGGCCAGACATGGTGGGGTGTGAAAAGAAAATGGGATAGGCCCATGTGCGTTTCAGAAAAACAAATGAAAAATTAAAAAGAAAATGGACATGAGGACGGTGTAAATAGCAAGGGTTTTCAGGGTTATTCTGAGATGGGCTCGCTGGTGGGGGTGTCAATAGCAATGGGGCCTTAGGCCCAATCTAATTCACTCTGTTTCTCACGCAGGGGGGAAATGAGCAACTGGAGGGTGCATCAGCAATACAAATCTTGGGCTTAAACGCTGCCCAAACCCTAGCCCAATTAACCAATTAACAAAACCTAATCTCCTTCTATCCCTCAGATCACTGTTCATCTACTCAAACCAAACCCTAGCCGCTTCGTCTGCAACTCTAACTCTCTCTCCCAACTCTCACGAATCACAGACAAACCAAAGCTCAATAACCAAACGAACTCACCCTACACTCTCAATCCCTAACTAATTAGCTCATCTTGCAAGATAATGGAGAGATGACGAAGGGGCAAACCTGGGTTTACACGACGAAACGATGAAGCCTTGAAGAATCTTCAACGAACTCGCGGCAATCTTGAAGGTTTCTGGAGATTTGCTGGAGATTGGTGATGCGAAGAACCACTCTTAATGATGAACTTCAAGGAGATCTTGATGAGGATCTTGAAGATCTTGTGAAATACTGGGCGAATCGTGGTTGAAGATGGCCGGAACAATCGCTCTTGGTGAGATGATGAAAATGGAGGCTTTCTGGAAATTCCTTGTGAAGAACAATGAGTGCTTGAAGGGTTTCCTGGGGGAAGATTGAAGAACGGACGAATACGGTTGGTGTTCTTGAGGGAGGTTTGAACGTTCTGGAAAATCGTTCTTGAAGAACGATGAAGATGGATGGCGATCTGGGCGCAGTGATGAATTTTCCGGCGAGTATGAATTCTCCGGCGAGATATTGATGAGGTTGGAGGGAGGAAAGAAGAGGAAAAAGATGAAGATCGAAGACGATCAGAGGTGTTTCTGGGAATTTCCAGATTCTGGCGAGGTCACCAGTTTCCGGTGACCGGTACGGTGGATGGGAGTAGGCTGGCCGGCGGCTGCATGGCCGGCGATGATGTGCTCCGGCGAAGTACTGATGGGGACAGGTGGCAGGAGGATGGAGTTAGTGGGGGGCACGTGTGGAGAGAGAGGGAGTTCTGAGTGGTGAGGTGTCAGCGTGTGGAAAATTCTGAGGTGTGTTGGTGGGGCCTCTCTGGGTACACGCGTGGCGTGTTTTATATAGTGACAAGTGTCCTTTCTGGCCAAAAATAATGAAAAAAAACTGAATTGGACTTGATTGGGTTGCCAAAAACTGCACTGGGCCCACGAAAATGATTATCAATAAGCCAAAAAAAGTCTGAATTAAAAAGATTAAACTCAATTAACCTAATTAAGACTACCCCTAATTAATCACTAATCAGAAATTAAACCTACTTATATTCTAAAAACAATTAACTACTAACTGAACATTAAACTAACCTAATTAATCCTAACAAGTTCCATTAAATCTAAACCAAAGATTAGCTCCTAATTAACCTAAAAATGATTAAGATCTAGTTAACTCTATGTTAATAAAACTTCTACTAATCTCTATTTAATCCCTAATAACCTCTATATTATTTATTCAAACTATTAAAATTCTATTATCTTAAAACAAAAACTATTAAATCGCTATAAAAACAAACTCTATTTATTAATAAAAGAAGAAAAACTATACTTTCTATATTATCTAAAAACAATTAAAAACTATTTAAAATCTATTATATTCTAAAAAAAAACTTATAAAGCTTTAGAAAAAAGACCTAAACTATTTAAAAAGTTTAAAAATCCATTTGAATCCTAAAAATGATTAAAAGCCTATTTAAAATCCACAAAAGGCTATAAAACCCTAAAAAATGCAGACAAATGCAAATGACCACCATAAAAGGGCGTGCGACCAGATCAAATCAACCAGTAAACCCCTGGCATCAAAATATCTCGAAAACCACCATGCAGACTGAAAATCCCGAGAAGCGCACAATTTCCCGAAATGAAACCCTGATGACCTAGACTGGATCTGAAATATCTGATAGACGAAACCCAAACTATAACTCGGATATCTTCTGTCTGTACACACACATCATGCATCTGATGCGAACATGAATTTAAACCACGAGCCAGCTAAAAGAACCGGTTGGTCAAATTTTGGGGTGCAACAGCTGCCCCTATTCAAACGGCTTGAACCTGACTGGGTGAGAAGCGAACGGTTCTCAGCCAATCAAGGTGCGAGACGGTTGAATACCGGTAAACCCGAAAATTTGCCAACTGCACAAGCACACGATACTCAGTGGGGAACAAACCTTTGAATACCGCAATACTAGCTGCACGGCAACTAGCTGGAGAAATATCGATCTGACATCGCCGTCAGTTATCCACGTTAACTTCTTCTGACATCATCTTCAGGCAACCAAACACCCAACATCGCCGCTGGAAGACTAAACCTGATATCGCCGTCGAGCAATCAAAATACCCCGCATCGCCGCCGGAGAACTAAATCTGATATCGCCGTCGAATAATCAAAATACCCCGCCTCGCCGCTGGAGAAAATACAACACTGAACAAAATACCCCGCATCGTCGCTGGAGAACTATATCTGACATAAATGCCCCGCATCGCCGCTGGAGAACTAAATCTTCTGGCATACCCAACATTGCTGTCGGAAAACTGAATCTGACATCGCCGTCGGAAACAAACATCCTCTGAGAGACACTCGACATCGCCGTCGTACAAACATAATCTCTGCTGTGGATTAAAGAGTCTGACCTCGCCGTCGAAACAAACATTCAACCTCGCCGCCGAACCAACATCCGACCTCGCCGTCGAACAAACATCCAACCTCGCCGTCGAACAAAATATAATCTGAAAACGAACATTCAACCTCGCCGTCGAACAAACATCCAACCTCGCCGTCGAACAAACATCCAACCTCGCCGCCGAACAAAATATAATCTGAAAACGAACATTCAACCTCGCCGTCGAACAAACATCCAACCTCGCCGTCGAACAAACATCCAACCTCGCCGCCGGACAAAATATAATCTGAAAACAAACATTCAACCTCGCCATCGAACAAACATCCAACCTCGCCGTCGAACAAACATCCAACCTCGCCGTCAAACAAACATCACACTGAACAAATCTAACCTGGGGTTCACCCCTGGGACAAAAGGTACACTTGCATACTTGAAATGGCTCCGCTGGGAATGAGAGACTCAACTAAGCATGCTCTGATCTGGGGTTCACCCTCAGCACCATAACGAACATCCGAATACTACTGCACACTGCCCACCGTAGAACTTCAACATTAAAGATATATGAAACCCTGGCCTCTGGCCACTTCCGGCTTCAGCTAGAAAATATCTTCAAGTACTCCTAAAGATGGGCTCCAAGGATATAACCCTTGCCCGTCGGCGATTCCAGCTTCAGCTAGAAAAGATCTTCAAGTATTTCTGAAGATAAGCATCCTCGACCTTCAAGGATGTAAACTTTGCCCGTCGGCAACTCTGCAGGAGGTATCTTCGACTTCAGTCTAAAGAAATGATCCTTGGCCTTCAAGGATACATGGATATGCCTTTAGGCAACTCCACCTCTGCTATAGAGTATCCGTGATTTCAGTCAGGGATATACTTCGGCCTTCAGTCCGAACAATGAATCCTAGGTCATTCATGACCTTGGGGATAACCTTGCCTTTAGGCACCTTCGCTTCAGCTTGGGAAATCTGTGACTTCAGTCAGGGAAGTGGTATCCTGAGCCATTCATGACTCTACGGGGATTCAAACACTTTGCCTTCAGGCAAACTCCGCTTCAGCTGGAGAAACATCTTCGACTTCAGTCAGAAGAAAAACTATTCACTTGATCGCGATCAATCATCACCTCAGGACAACTGACTTGGTCTTCAGGCCAACACGGATCACTTTGCACATAAAAGCTGCATCTACAAAGTTCAATTAAATCTAAACCAAAGATTAGCTCCTAATTAACCTAAAAATGATTACGATCTAGTTAACTCTATGTTAATAAAACTTCTACTAATCTCTATTTAATCCCTAATAACCTCTATATTATTTATTCAAACTATTAAAATTCTATTATCTTAAAACAAAAACTATTAAATCTCTATAAAAACAAACTCTATTTATTAATAAAAGAAGAAAAACTATACTTTCTATATTATCTAAAAACAATTAAAAACTATTTAAAATCTATTATATTCTAAAAAAAAACTTATAAAGCTTTAGAAAAAAGACCTAAACTATTTAAAAAGTTTAAAAATCCATTTGAATCCTAAAAATGATTAAAAGCCTATTTAAAATCCACAAAAGGCTATAAAACCCTAAAAAATGCAGACAAATGCAAATGACCACCATAAAAGGGCGTGCGACCAGATCAAATCAACCAGTAAACCCCTGGCATCAGAATATCTCGAAAACCACCATGCAGACTAAAAATCCCGAGAAGCGCATAATTTCCCGAAATGAAACCCTGATGACCTAGACTGGATCTGAAATATCTGATAGACGAAACCCAAACTGTAACTCGGATATCTTCTGTCTGTACACACACATCATGCATCTGATGCGAACATGAATTTAAACCACGAGCCAGCTAAAAGAACTGGTTGGTCAAATTTTGGGGTGCAACACCCAAGTGCATTTGAGACCAGACCGTAGTTTCGCCCATAGGTTCCCGTACCTTTGAAACCAGTTTGATTTCTCACTGCTGTGTGAGAATACCCTGTTTAGCCGTAGTTAGCCTGAACTACGTAAGCTCTGATCTTCCATGCAGTGTGGAAGTATGTAGGCACAAGACGCGAGGTCTTGGCGAGCCAATTTCCCCGTAGTCCCGAACTACGTTGACTCTGAATTTCTCTCTTAAGAATACGTAGGCATAGAGTGTGACGCTCTATCGAGTCAATTCCCTTCCGTTTAGATTTAGCAGCCGTAGATAGATTGTTTTTGCATCCTTTAGACAACCCAAGCAAGCGTGGATCCCGTCGAGTACGACGGACGTGAGGGGTGCTAATACCTTCCCCTTGCGTAACCGACTCCCGAACCCAGGTTTTGGTTGCGATGACCATACCTTTCCCCGGTTTTTGCGAGGTTTACTTCGAGCGTTTCCTTTCCCTCCGTTGGGATAAATAACGCACGGTGGCGACTCTTCTGTCAGCCGGCGCCGATTTTCGCAGTAGCGACAGAGGCGATTCTGCAATGCAGAATTTTTCTGTGTTCGCAGGTATTCGCTGGGCGAATGGGGGCGAGCCTTCGCCAGGCTTCGTCGGGCGAACTAGCCAGCGAGTGCTGGCAGAAGCTTCAATTTGGCTTCGCCATGGGTTTCGCCAGGCGGAATGGGACACCTTCATCAGAAAGTTCAAAATTTGACCCAACAATTATTTATTCATTGAGTGTTTGAAAGTGGACACCTTCATCAGAAAGTTCAAGAGATCCTCAGAGGAATGGGTTGAAACCAGGGTTGTGTGCTTCATAGCTTGAGAGTTGTGGGTGCCCCTCAGATGGTTCTGAGACTTTGAGAATGAATTTGATGTTTTGGGAAAGCCTATGAGATGTCTTGACAGCCTTCATGAAGCCCAGAGAAGTCATTATGCAAGAATTCAGAATATTCAACCATGAATGATAGAATTAGGGTTTTGACTGGGTCAACCCTTGGATAACTGAAGATTTGGAGAAGGTTGAGACCAATCCAAGGGCCATGAGATCATGGAATGATGCATAGAGATGATATAAAGATGATTCCTAGGCCAACTCATCATGAGTGAGGAGTTTGAGAGGTTTCAAGTCAGGGTCTCCAGGAATTGTCAGTGAAAAACCCTAATTTGATCCTTATCTTCCAGGCAGTTTTAGCTCAAGATGTGATTGATATCTCACCTTCCCCATAACATGAATGTTGTAGAGCTTGTTCTAAGCTTTAATTTGAGTGGTGGAAGTCCTTGATAGGAGTTACAGAGCCCAAGTTATGGTTTTGACAAATTACAGGTCAGCAGAGGTGTGTGAATCTGGGTCCTTGAAAGTCACCCAACTTGCAGACAACTTTTGCCCTAGTAGGAGGATTCCTATGACTTCTTGGTCAACATGAATGTTGAATAGCATCTTCTTAGCTTTAATTTGAGTGGTAGAAGTCCTTGATTGGATTTGTGGAACTCAACTTATGGTTTGAACAAGACAGGGGTATTTTGGTCATTTGTCAGTTATAGGTCATTATAGCCAATGCCTAAAACTCCTATTTCCAAGCCTCAAATGGAAAAACTCAAAACATGAAAGTTGTTCAAAATGTGATTTTAAGTCTATAAAGAAGGTCACAAATTGTTGGAAAAGCTCATAGCATGAAGTTACATGATTGGTCAAAAATGAACTAAAAATGGCATATAAGTTTGAAAAGTTGAATTTGAAAATTGGTTTGGAAGATCCACAAATCCAAAATAGGTCATCCAATATATCATTTTGATTGGAAAAATCATTTTGAGAACATTGGTTTAGCTAGAATTTTGATTTGAAGCTTTAAAATGGGTGATGCTTTGAAAAGTTGTTACTTGAAAAAGAAGGCAACTTTGAAAAGGCTTGCACAAGGAAAAGTAAAAGGCTGATTTCATTCCTCATCACTTAATATCTCATATTAAGGCATTTTGGCATAGAATGCAAGGTTTAAGGCAAGGGATATGATATTTTCAAAGTCTCTTTTAAGGAGAAGTTCATGAACTTTCTAAGAGGATTCTAGATGTTTCCAGTAACTTCCATCCACTACTATAAGAAGGGTGATCTTCATAGAGGTCAAGGTTGGTGATAGAGAGAGATTTCAGGAGAGAGAGAGAGAGAGAGAGAAGCATCCATTGAAGCACTTCCTTCAACTTCAAGCAACTCTGAATTTCATTCACTACAAGCATTCTCCTTCCATACAAGTGCAAACAGAAGCTTGCTCACCCCCTAAGGATCACATTTCAGCCATTACAAGCTCTGAATCCACCCACACGAGTTCCCTCCACACCTCTTTGACAGGTTCCTTTTCTTCTCTCTATCTCCTAAATTATGCAGTTTTAGATAGCTTTCTAGGTAGATAATTGATGCACTAGGGTAGATGACTCTTTCCCATGAATTAGGGCACGATCTGTGAAGGTTCATAGCAGAGCCAAGAATCTTTGATCTTCAAGATTTAGTTAGTTTGTTAGTTTTAACGAGTAAAGATTGGTTTAGAATCCTTAGGCTAACTTGTAGAAGCTCTGTAAACCATTAGATTGAAGCTTAGTGAAGGTTGATACCAGTTGATAACAAGTGATGTTTAGTTGGACCATGACATTGAAGTCCTCTGTTGGAATTATTGAGGATGAATTAGGGAAATCCACGCGTACCATCTTGTTCCTCTCATTGAGTACTACAATTTTCATTTTTGAATCGTGTTAAATCATGGCGTGTGGAGAGAGAATCAGGGATTGGAAGTTTCACGCATGGAGGCTGTTTCGAAACCCTAGCAGGCCAGAGGTTGAAGACGCAATCCTCACCGTCCATTCGCGTGGAATATTTGACTCTTTATGTTGATCCAATGGCCATGATTGAGTCTGAGGATGGAGGGAAAATTCAAAAGAATGAAACGCGGTCGTTTCATTTAAGCGGCCATTCTGGGCTTATCTCGCTATCCCCACCCCCCTATTTCTGGCCCATCTTATTTGAACAGGCGCGTGTTACTTGTTACACCTCCCCTCCCTTTTATTTGTTTTAATTTCTTTTTAATTGTTTTAATATTTTTCTTGTTTTAGAAAATTCATTAAAAATTGAAAAATAACTCTTTTTTAATTCTTCTTTTTTCTATGAGTAGATGATAATGTGTAGAAAATATTAAAAATAAAAATGAGATTTTATTTTTAAGTTTAGTATTTTTAATAGATTTTTCTTTTAAATAGCTTTTATATTGTTTAGTTTTGTATCATGATTTTGCAAGAATTGTTTTAGGACTTTCCCTTAGTCTTTTTAATCCATTCTTTTTTGTGCAATTAGATGATGAATCATAGTTCCCCATAGGATTTTTTCTAGAATTTTAGAATTAAATTTTGATTAGTTTAATTAGGGTAGATGTAGGGTATCCTAATTAGGGTTTAGGTTGTGCTTAGGTGAAGAATTCACTTTCTTTGATTGAGTTTTGTCTTGATTTTTAGGTAGAGGCCTATGTAGATGTTATGGGTAGATGTTGTAGACCCTTGTG
Source organism: Lathyrus sativus (assembly GCA_963859935.3). NCBI lineage: Eukaryota > Viridiplantae > Streptophyta > Magnoliopsida > Fabales > Fabaceae > Lathyrus > Lathyrus sativus. The sequence goes on along the minus strand of CAWUDS030004439.1, from coordinate 3,736,789 downwards.
AATAATTGTTAGAGTTTTCCCCATTAGTTTAGCATTTTTAGGTTTTTTTTGAAGTTGCCTGTTGATTTTGTCTGTTCTGTGGTTATCTGTTTATCTCTGGGGTTTGTTTTGGGGAATTTGTTGTGGGGCTTGTGTTGTCTTGAAGACCTTGATGGAGAGCATCATGAAGTGAAGATTGTAGATCAAGATTCAGAGACCCAGAGCTTGGCTTTTCCCCTGTCTGTGAGGTTTGAGATCCTGAAGTTTGAAGGAAGTTCATGGTACTTTCCTGAGGAAGGCACTATGAATGACTTTCATTCTTTCTTCTCACCTCTTTCTTAAGTATCCAATGATGTTGGAGCCAACTTGTGAGTTTAATTTCTCCTGAGGAGGAATGTAAACTGATCACCAGTTGTTGAGCCACATGGGATACAACTCCTAAGTGGAAGCCTCCTAGTACTTTCCTGAGGAAGGTCTTATGGGTCTATTCATTTAGTTCCATTAGTTTATCTAGGATTTCTTAAGTGTCCAATGATGTTGGAGCCAACTTGTGAGTTTAAATTCTCCTGAGGAGGAATGTAAACTGATCACATGTTGCTGAGCCACATAGGATACAACTCCTAAGTGGAAGTCTCCTAGTACTTTCCTGAGGAAGGTCCTATGGGTCTATTCACTTAGCTCCACTAGTTCAGATAGGATTTCCTAAATATCCAGTGATGTTGGAGCCTGCTTGTGAGTTTAATTTCTCCTGAGGAGGAATGTAAACTGATCACAGTGGTTGAGCCACATAGGGTATGATTCCTGAGTATACACCTCCTAGTGCTTTCCTGAGGAAGACACTATGAGTCTGCTTGCTTAGCTCCCTTTCTTTGGTAAGCTTGTTCTGAAGCTTGAAGATTGGGATTGATTTCTCTTGTTTAGGGTTTTGCTTTCAGGGTTAGAATTGGAGAGTAGAGGTAGATGTTTCTTTCTCAAGTGTGTTTTGTTTTCCTGATGGCACTTCATTCCTTTTATCTGTTCATTGCTTGATAGCATGTTGTTTATTTTCAGTATGATTACTGTTATTTCATGACTGGCTTGAGGTTGAGACGAGCTTGTGGAGGCTGAAACCCCACACCCATTTCCTCCCTCACTTGCATTGCATGCATTTTACTGTTAAAGCTGATGTTTTTGTCTGTTTTGATGTATCATTGACATAATCCCTTAGGACTCTCATTTCTTCAGATGAGGATTTGATGATAGACTTTTAGGTTGAAACCTATGCATGACAACATCTAGGAGTTCCCTGTTCGAACCTCAACCATAGGATGAATCCATGGCATGATAACAGTAGGACTTGATAGTCTCCCTCCTAGTTGAGCCATTTCACCCGTGGTTTCCCGAACTACGTTTGCTCTGATCTTTCATACCAGATGAAAGTACGTAGGCATAGGATGCGATATCCTAGCGAGCAACCTCCACCTTTCACCCGTAGTTAGCCGAACTACGTTGACTCTGATTTCTCATTCTCTGATGGGAATACGTAGGCATAAAGCGCGATGCTTTGCCGAGTCATTTTTCTTTTCTTTTTCAGCCAGCCCTGATAGGTAGATAGATTATAACCAACCCGTCCAAGTAAACAAGCAAGCGAGGATCCCGTCGAGTACGACGGACGTGAGGGGTGCTAATACCTTCCCCTTGCGTAACCGACTCCCGAACCCAGACAATGGTTGCGACGACCTTTTCTTACCCTCTTTTCGTCAGGTTTTTCCGATCGTTTCCTTTCCCGCTCTGAGGGATAAATAACGAAAGGTGGCGACTCTTCTGTCATGTCGGCACCTTATTTTCGCAGTAGCGACAGCGACGTTGATATATGATTATATGAGCTCATGAGGAGCGTGGTAGGGATAGATCGTTGCTCAGAGGGAGTGTATGCGATCTATCATGAGTTGAATCGGTACCGCATATTGTCGAGTCGAGTGTATGTGTGCATTGCGGTTGTGTGTGTGATTGTTGTTGATGGGACAGTAGGTCCGGGTGTGAGATATATGAAATAATTAAGTTATTGTTTCTGCCTTTTATTTCATGTACGTTGATACCGTTAATATTTGATCGTGATTCTCACCCCTTTGTTGTTGTTGTTGTTGTTGTTGTATGTGCTTCTTCGGAAGTACAGAAAATCCAAGTGTTTAGCTAGCTTGGATTGTGGCGTCGTCGTAGGACTGCTCTGATACGTATCACCGGGGTTTTTGGGGAGTCTTATTTTTATTGATGATATGTGTACCCCTGTGGCGTATCTGACTTTTGTGAGACGTGTGATGATGTTTGATGATCATGTTATATTTTAGGCAGTTGGCCGATTGTTGTGTATATATATATATATATATATATATATATATATATATATATATATATATATATATATATATATATATATATATATATATATATATATATATATATATATATATATATATATATATATATATATATATATATATATATATATATATATATATATATATATATATATATATATATATATGACGAGGATGGTGGATATGGATAACCTATATATGATGTTTTGTGAATTATGACAGACTATGTATATATTTTTTTCCGCTGCAGTTTTATTGAGAAATTAATTTGGAAAAATGATTTATGGAAATTGTTGGAAATTGTGACACCCCGTTTGGGAGAGAAACTCTGATGTGTGCTTATTTAATTGTTTTATTTTATTTCGGGAAACGGGGTGTTACAAGTTGGTATCAGAGCAAGTCGGTCCGTCCGGACAGTGTAGTGTTTTGAGTCTGTCTGCAGGATAGAGTTGGTTGTTCTCTATTAACCTGTTGTTGTTGTTGAGCAGTATGGCTGGGAGGAATGATGCGGCGTTGGCTGCGGCTATGCAGGCTATGGCTCAAGTGGTGGCCAATCAGAATCTGGCTTCGGGTGCTCAGTTCAAAGACTTGATGCAGTTCCAGAGCAACAAGCCACCAAAGTTTGAAGGTGGGATTCTGGATCCGGTAGCTGCACAGAAATGGCTGAAGGCGATAGAGAAGATCTTCAGGACCATGGGGTGCAGTGACGAGCAGAAAGTGAGATTTGGTACTCACATGCTTGAGGGAGAGGCCGAGGCTTGGTGGGATAATTGTCGTCAGAGGATGGAGGCTTCGGGGACTCAGATTACTTGGGAGGTGGTTCGATCTGGATTTCTGTAGAAGTATTTTCCAGAAGACATCAGAAGTGCTAAAGAGGTGGAATTTCTGGAATTGAAACAGGGTAGTATGTCGGTAGCCGATTATGCGGCTAAGTTTGAGGAATTGGCTCAGTATTGTCCCCATTACAATACTGAGGAAGCGATGACTTCTAAGTGTTTGAAATTTGAGAATGGGCTGAGGCCGGAGATCAAGATGGGGATCGCATGTCAGAAAATCAGGAGCTATCCTGAGTTGGTGAGTAGAAGTCGAATCTATGACAATGATAACCGTGCAAGGATTGCACATTATAAGGCGGTGAATGACCGCAAGGGTAAGCAGAGGTTTGGTGGTACACCTTACAGTGCGCCAACCGGTAAAGGAAAGTAAAAGGTTGTGTCTGATAAGAGATTCCGAGAGAGGAAGGCATCGTCAGATTTGAAATGTTATCGGTGCGGTGTCGCTGGGCATCATGCTATTGATTGTCCTCAAGAGGTTAAGAAGTGCTTCAAGTGTGGGAAATCAGGCCATGTGATGGCGGATTGTAAGACTAATATGCCTACTTGTTATAACTGCGGTGATAAAGGCCTTATTAGCACTCATTGTGAGAAGCCAAGGAGGGCTCAGGCGCCTCAGGTCAGCGGTAAAGTGTTTGCGGTGGTGGGTACTCAGTCGGCGGACGAGGAGCGTTCGGTCAAAGGTACATGTTTTATCAATAGCATTCCTTTGACTGCTATGATTGATACGGGTGCAACCCACTCGTTCATCTCTGTTGATTGTGTGAAGAGGTTAGGTTTGGTGCCGACTACTCTTAAGCGACAGATGACTATTGAAACTCCCTCGATTTGTTCAGTGACTACTTCACTAGTATGTTTGAAGTGTCCACTGACTATCTTTGGTCGAGACTTTGGTGTGGATTTGATCTGTTTGCCACTTGGTGGTTTGGATGTTATACATGGTATGAACTGGTTGGAGTTCAACCGAGTGTACATTGATTGTTTTCGGAAGGTGTTACTATTTTTGACTCCGGAAGAGGAAGCGTTGGCAGATTCCTTGTCCGGTAAGGAATTGAGAACCTTGTTGGAAGATGAAGCGCATGTGTTTGCTTTATTTGCAACATTGTCTGTTGACAACAAGGCATTGTTGGATGAGTTAGCCATTGTTAATGAGTTTCCGGAGGTGTTCCCGGATGATATTACAGAGTTACCTCCGAAGATAGAGGGTGAGTTTAGCATTAATCTGGTACCTAGTACGAGGCCTATTTCTATGGCGCCGTACAGGATGTCAGCAGTGGAGTTGGCCGAGTTGAAGACTCAGATTAGAGAGTTGTTGTACAGGAAGTTTATCAGACCTAGTGTGTCGCCGTGGGGAGCTCCAGTGTTGTTAGTGAAGAAGAAGGACGGTAGCATGCGGTTGTGCATCGATTACCGTCAGTTGAACAAAGTGACCATCAAGAACATATATCCTCTTCCAAGGATTGATGATTTGATGGATCAGTTTGTGGGAGCTCATGTGTTTAGTAAGATTGACTTGAGGTCGGGTTATCATCAGATAAGAGTGAGAGAAGGTGATATTCAGAAGACGACATTTAGGACTCGATATGGACATTACGAGTATGCAGTAATGCCTTTCGGAGTGTCTAATGCGCCGGGTGTGTTTATGGAATATATGAACCGTATCTTCCATTCTTATTTGGATCAGTTTATTGTCGTGTTCATTGATGACATACTGATTTATTCTAAGTCTGAGGAAGAGCATGCGGAGCATTTGAGGATTTCTTTACAAGTGTTGAAGGATAACAAGTTGTTTGCCAAGTTATCGAAGTGTGAATTCTGGTTGAGGACAGTGAGTTTTCTGGGACACGTTATTTTGGGTGTTGGTGTTTCTGTGGATCCATCTAAGGTGAGTGCGGTGTTACAGTGGGAACCGCCGAAGACGGTAACAGAAGTTAGGAGCTTTTTGGGCTTAGCAGGGTATTACCGAAGATTCGTTGAAGGCTTTTCTAGATTGGCTTTGCCGTTGACTCAGTTGACAAGGAAAGATCAAGTGTTTGTGTGGGATGCGGCTTGTGAAGAGAGTTTTGAGGAACTGAAGAAGAGATTGACTTCAGCGCCGGTTTTGGTGTTACCGATCGAGTGAGCCTTTTGTTGTTTATTGTGATCCGTCCAAAATTGGATTGGGCGGAGTTCTTATGCAGAATGGAAAAGTGGTAGCCTATGCTTCGCGGCAATTGAGGGTGCATGAGCGTAATTATCCTACTCATGACCTTGAATTGGCTGCGGTAGTTTTGTGTTGAAGATTTGGCGACATTATTTATATGGTTCGAGGTTTGAGGTATTCAGTGATCACAAGAGTTTGAAATATTTGTTTGATCAAAAAGAGCTGAATATGCGGTAGAGGAGATGGTTAGAATTCTTGAAGGATTATGATTTTAGTTTGAGTTATCACCCAGGGAAAGCGAATGTGGTTGCAGATGCGTTGAGCAGAAAAACAATTCATGTGTCGGCATTGATGGTAAAAGAGATGGAACTTATTGAGCAGTTTAGAGATTTGAGCATGGCTTGTGAATTCACGACAGATGGTGTGATGTTGGGTAAATTGAAAGTGAAGAATGATTTGTTGGACATGATTAGAGAACACCAGAATTTAGATGTGAGACTAGTGGATTCGATGAGAGGAGCCGGAAGTGACTCCGGTAGTGATTTCAGGTTGAATAGTGCGGGTGTATTGAGGTTTCGGGGCAGATTTTGCGTGCCGGATAATGATGAGTTGAAGAAGTCGATTTTAGACGAAGGACATCGTAGTAGCCTGAGTGTTCATCCAGGAGCTACGAAGATGTATGAGGACTTGAAAAAGTTATTTTGGTGGTCGGGCATGAAAAAGGATATTGCTTGTTATGTGTATGCTTTCTTGGTTTGTCAGAAGTCGAAAGTGGAGCATCAGAGACCTTCTGGGATGATGAAACCGTTAGAGATTCCGGTTTGGAAGTGGGATTGTATTGCTATGGACTTTGTTACAGGTTTTCCGAATACGGCGAGAGGATTTGACGCCATTTGGGTGATTGTGGATCGGCTTACGAAGTCTGCACACTTTGTACCGATCAGTATTAGCTTTCCGTTGGAGAAGCTGGCAGAGATTTATATTCGGTTAATTGTGAAGCTGCACGATATACCGTCGAGCATTGTGTCAGATAGAGATCTGAGGTTTACTTCTGTGTTTTGGAAGAGTTTACAAGAGGCTTTGGGTACTGAGTTGAAGCTGAGTTCGGCTTATCATCCGCAGACGGATGGGCAGTCGGAGAGGACTATTCAGACTTTAGAGGACTTGTTGCGGGCTTGTGTGTTGGAGAAAGGTGGTACGTGGGATACTTAATTGCCTTTGGTAGAGTTCACGTACAATAATAGTTACCATTCCAGTGTCGGGATGACGCCGTTTGAAGCTCTTTATGGTCGAAGGTGCAGGACTCCTTTATGTTGGTATGAGTCGGGTGAGCGTGTTGTGTTGGGACCGGAGTTGGTACAGCAGACTACTGAGACAGTGCATATGATCCGTGAAAAGATGAAAGCATCTCAGGATCGGCATAAGAGTTATTATGATAATCGCAGGAAAGAATTGGAATTCAGTAAGGGTGACCATGTATTCTTGAGGGTTAACCCAGTGAACGTTTGGACGTGCTTTGAAGTCCAAGAAGTTGGATCCGAAGTTTATCGGGCCGTATCAGATTTTGCAGAGGATTGGTGTTGTGGCCTATAGGGTGGCGTTGCCGCTGGAGCTTTCGAACTTGCATGACGTGTTCCATGTGTCGCAACTTCGGAAGTATGTGCACGATCCGTCTCATGTGATTCAGAGTGATGAAGTCCAAGTTAGAGAGAATCTGACTGTGGAGACGTTGCCGTTGGGAATCGAGGATCGCAAGATGAAGCGACTCAGAGGGAAAGAGATACCGTTGGTGCGAGTGGCGTGGGGAGGTGCTGCAGGAGGCAGTGTGACCTGGGAATTGGAAAGTAGGTAGCGGGAAGCGTATCCAGAGCTGTTTCCATCAGGTATTTTCGAGGACGAAAATAATTAAAGTAGGGGAGAGTTGTAACGCCCATTTTAATTATTTTTAGTTCCGGTGTTATTTTATTCGTCAACGTGTTTTGGTGTGGGAATTGGTGAAGAAATAGAGGCATAATATTAATATTGGATAATTGATAATGATAATAAATAATAATTAATATTAATGTTGATATTAGTATTATTATTATTATTATTATTGTTATTAATATTAATATTGGTATTATGAAGTGATAATATTAATTTTTGGAAATTTAGAAAATAAGATTATTAGTTTTGGAATTAAAATAAGGAATTATTTGGGATGAGGGGCAGAATTAGCATTGGACAAAAAGAACAAGGGAAGAACATGAGAAAGAGGAGAAAACACGGTAGAGAGGAAGAACGATCAAAGTGAGCAAGCTTGGAAGGAAAGACGATCAAAGCTGTTGGAATTGCAGATTCTTCATTATCAGAACTTCATTTGAGGTAAGGGGGGGGGGGGGGGGGGGATTTAACGGTTAAAATAGGTATTTACATGAATATTGGTAGAAGCGGAATCCCTAACCCCAAGTATGAGATTATTGCATGTGGATGATGATTTTGTTGTTGTTGCTAGTTGCTAATTTCTGTTAGGAATCCTTGGTATTATGGGAGAAGTAATGCATGTTGAATTTGATGGTTGTTGAATGAGTTTTAGGATTTTCGGTTAAGTCCGAAGTTGAGCCGGAAGTTGGTTTTGAGAGCAGAGTTGAGGATTAGTCGGATAGAATCGGGGATAAACCCCGTAGCTAAGTTGCCGTATATGGATGGTGGTGGGTATTGATTTAATCGGGCGAAATCGGTGAGGGAGGCGATTCTGCAATGCAAATTTTTTCTGTGTTCGCAGGTATTCGCTGGGCGAATGGGGGCGAGCCTTCGCCAGGCTTCGCCGGCCGAACTAGCCAGCGAGTGCTGGCAGAAGCTTCTGTTTGGCTTCGCCATGGGTTTCGCCAGGCGAATGGCAGTGAGCCTTCGTTGCGGGGCTTCGCCGAGCGAATGTGCCTGCGAGCCCGACAACAGTTTTTGTGATTCTGCTGCTGTTTTTGTATTGTTCCATTGTGGACTTGGACTCTCGTTGGTCATGTGTGACGAGAGGCTGGTTGGAGAGCTAATATGAGCATATGTTGGTGGTTGTAAGGCTGTTTAGCCGGCGTTTATCGCAAGTTGACTAATTGGTGAAATACGCATTGTGTATGAACCAATGTGGATGCGTACGTGAGATATGTGCACCGTATGCGTGCTGTGAGTAAGATGTGAGGATCAGTATGATCGTGGCGCCTTGAGTGCTTTTTGTTGGTGTGTTGTGGGAGTGGATCCGGGAGGATCGATACGCTTTATAGGCGTTGTTGTTAAATACTGTTGTGTGATGGATTGGGTCAGTAGGACCGATATGCCTTAGGTGCACAATGTGTGATATGTTGTGTGGTGAGTTGATCGGTAGGATCGATGCACTTTGTGTGCTTGTGTATGTATGCATATTATGATGAATGGATCCGTAGGATCGTGTGCATTGTGTGTGCCGTGTGGTTATGCATAGCGTCTTGCATGGTATGTGGACGTGGTGAATCGTTGCTCGGTGGAGCGTATGCGATTCACTCACGTGCTCCAAATGGGAAGCGTGTGGACATGAGGCCTGTGTGGCTCACGTGCTCCAAATGGGGAGCGTGTGGACGTGAGGCTTATGTGGCTCACGTGCTCCAAATGGGGAGTGTGTGGACGTGAGGCTTGTGTGGCTCTCGTGCTCCAGTGGGGAGCGTGGACGGGAATTTGGATCGTTTCTCGGAAGGAGTGTATGCGACCACCCGTGTCCCAAGTGGGGGACGTTGATATGTGATTATATGAGCTCATGAGGAGCGTGGTAGGGATAGATTGTTGCTCAGAGGGAGTATATGTGATATATCCTGAGTTGAATCGGTACCGCATATTGTCGAGTCGAGTGTATGTGTGCATTGCGGTTGTGTGTGTGTGATTGTTGTTGATGGGACAGTAGGTCTGGGTGTGAGATATATGAAATAATTAAGTTATTGTTTCTGCCTTTTATTTCATGTACGTTGATACCGTTAATATTTGTTCGTGATTCTCACCCCTTTGTTGTTGTTGTTGTTGTGGTTTGTGCTTCTTCGGAAGTACCGACAATCCAGGTGTTTAGCTAATTTGGATTGTGGCGTCGTCGTAGGACTGCTCTGATACGTAACACCGGGGCTTTTGGGGAGTCTTATTTTTATTGATGATATGTGTGCCCCTGTGGCGTATCTGACTTTTGTGAGACGTGTGATGATGTTTGATGATCATGTTATATTTTAGGCAGTTGGCCGATTGTTTTATATATATATGACGAGGATGGTGGATATGGATAACCTATATATGATGTTTTGTGAATTATGACAGACTATGTATATATTTTTTTTCTGCTGCAGTTTTATTGAGAAATTAATTTGGAAAAATGATTTATGGAAATTGTTGGAAATTGTGACATCTCGTTTGGGAAAGAAACTCTGATGTGTGCTTATTTAATTGTTTTATTTTATTTCGGGAAACGGGGTGTTACAGTGTTCAGTTTTTAATCGGTATATTTGTGATACTTTCCCTTCATCCGTCGAGTATCTAGGCTCCGGTAAACCTTCGTTGAGCATTTAGGCTCTGGATTCTTCATTGAGTATCCAGACTCTGGTAATTTTCGTATGATGATGATCTCTTTTATTCGTTGAGTATTCAGGCTCCGGTAAATTTTGTTGAGCATCCAGGCTCAGTCTCCTCCGTTGAGTATCCAGGCTCCGGTCACTTTCGTTGAGCATCCAGGCTCTGGTTTATTTTCGTTGAGCATTCAGGCTCCGATTTACTACGTTGAGTATCCAGACTCCGGCCGAGTTCTAATATGTGGTAACGTTTCCTGTGCGTTGAGTATCCAGACTCCGGCAAATTTTCCGTGATTCCAGTTTTGTTGAGTATCCAGGCTCTGATAAAATTCCAGTTTATGGTGTATTTCTTGGTCCGTGAGTATCCAGGCTCCGGTCAATTTTACGTTGAGCATCCAGGCTCCGGCTTCTCCGTTGAGTATCTAGACTCCGTTGAATTTGCAAATGATATATCCTTTTGTTCGTTGAGCATCCAGGCTCCGGTCAACCTTCGTTGAGTATTCAGACTCCGGCTTTTACGTTGAGCGTTCAGGCTCTGACTATTACATTGAGCATCCAGGCTCCGGCAAATGTCATTGATTCATTTTGTTCGTTGAATATCCAGATTCCGACAATTTGAAGTATTCATCTTTCATGGTTTTCCCCAAGCAGAGTTACTCGTTAAGTTCCTCTTTTTCCCCAGTGGAGTATGTTTGTAATCAGAGCAGTTGTCGCTTACGCGAAAATAAGGTGCCGGCACAACAGAAGATTCGCCACCTTTCGTTATTTATCCCTCATAGTGGGAAAGGAAACGATCGAAAAAACCTGACGAAAAAAGGGTAAGACAAGGTCGTCGCAACCATTGTCTGGGTTCGGGAGTCGGTTACGCAAGGGGAAGGTATTAGCACCCCTCACGTCCGTCGTACTCGACGGGATCCACGCTTGTTGTGTTTACTTGGATGGGTTGTCTTTATCTATCTACCTATCAAGGCTGGCTTAAAAAGAAAAGAAAAATGACTCGGCAAAGCGTCGCGCTTTATGCCTACGTATTCTCATCAGAGAACGAGAAATCAGAGTCAACGTAGTTCGACCTACGACGGATTATGGGGAAGGTAGCTCGCCAATACATCAGTATTGTGCCTATGTACTCTCAACAGGAATGAGAGATCAGAGCTTACGTAGTTCGGGACACTACGCTTTATTTCCTGTCTTTTACGAAAGAAGTGTTTTTTATTGTGTTTGCAATTTCAATCACACTAAAGACTATGACCTGAGAGTGAATACGTTGCATGTCACGCAAAGGGTACCATACTAAACATCCAGACTGTGGAAAAGAAACTCTCCCACAATCCTTTCTCAGATAGCTTAAGGCTCGTAATGTACGAAAGAAATCATTCATGATTACTGTATCTTATGTTGTTTTGAGATGAGAAGAGAACAGGCCCAACTAGGAGGGAGACTATCAAGTCCTACTGTTGTCATGCCAAGGATTCATCCTATGGTTGAGGTTTGAACAGGGAGCTCCTAGAAGTTGTCATGCATAGGTTTCAACCTAAAGTTCTATCATCAATTCCTTATCAAAGGAAATGAGAGTCCTAAGGGATCATGTCAATGATACACAGAAACAGATAAAGCATCAGCTCAAACTGTAAAATGCATACAATGCAAGTGAGGGAGGAAATGTGTGTGGGGCTTCAGCCTCCACAAGCTCATCTCAACCTCAAGCCAGAATGAATAACAGTAATCATACAGCAACAATAACAACATGCTATCAAGCAGAATATAAGAGACTGTAATCATATAGGAAAAAAATAACATGCTGTCAAGCAAAATAAACCACATGGGCAAGGGAGCTGGGCTCTACCGAATACCCGCAAGCAAAGCCACACAGTAACAATACAAGCAGAGGGAGCAACTCAACCTCTAGTGCAATCATGCTCCTAGATTAAAGTCTTTTCTAGATATGGACTTATTCTAATGCATCAAGCAAGTCAAACAAATCACATCAATACAGAAAAGAAAAGAAAAAAGATCAACTCCTCTCTCAACTCCAAGCTTCAGCTCTTCCAACAGCAACTCAGTCTTCAGACCTCAATCACTCTTGACAAATATCAATTTGCTCTTCCAGGTTTCAGCCCTTCAACATAAGTTTCAACTTATCTTCTCCCTTAAGCATCAGCTCCTTAATCAGTTCCACCTTCAGGCTTCACTATCAACCACAAGTATCAACTTGGTTTCCTTCAGGATCTCCAAGCTCCAAAGTAAGTATCAACTTCATTTGTTCTTCAAGCTTCAGCTCTTCAGAATCAATCTCAATTGAATCCTCCTCCTAAGTATCAACTTAGTCTTCAAGATCTCAAGCTCTCTCTGCTTTACCAGTCTCAACTTAGTCTTCTCTTCCTGCAAGCTTCAGCTTCTCAGAGTAACCTTCAATTACTTAGAAGTATCAACTTCATCCTTCAATCTTTAAGCCTCAGCTCTTCATTCAGTCTTCACTGGATCTTCATTGGGTCTTCAAGTATCAACTTGCTCTTGTTGCTCTTCAAGCCTCAGCTGGAATGGCAATGCTCAAGGATTCATCCTCTTCCACATTCTTCAATGCAGTCTTCATCTTCACACTCACTCTCAACATCTCTCAAGATATTCAAACCAGAGGAAATCACTTAGCTGGATAAGCTGCGGTGTTAAACTACTTATTGACCACCAAAGGTGACCTATAAGGGTTTAACATCAGGAGAATGGTTCCCTCAAAAGTTCTACTTCCTAGGTACCATCACTTATCCCTCCCAAGGAGAGAGGTGAATACCATGGAAGGACTTTGAATCATAGGGAGGAATGGAGGTGAAAGATACCATCCATGTTTAAGAAGGAAGTTAATTAGGTCTAAGCTCTTCCTAATCCCTAACCCTAAAACAACAACAAAACAAACAAGATTCTCAAGCTCTCAAGCTCCTCAATCAATCCTCAAGTCTTCTACTATGCTCCTCAATGCTCCTCAAAGCAAGACCAAGCTCTCCAAGCCCACAAAGAAAAGCAAACAAAAATACAAGCCCACAAGGGCAACACAAACAATCATCAACTACAAAAATCACTTAAAAATAGTATACTACTATATTAAAACCTAATATAATTTCTAGGGGATCCTATATACCTACCCTTAATACCCTATATGTCCCAATATCTATCTTGACCTAGAAACCCAAAATTCTAGTGTTATTGTGGACCTATGTTAAGGATTGACCTAATTCTACACAACCTAAAATCACCTAAGGAAAACTAATCAAACATTCATTACAAAATTATGGAATAAATCCAGAGGGGAGATAAATTCCTAATCTAACTATCCTAAAAAGAATGGCCTAAAAAGATGAAGGGAACTAGCTAAACAAAATCCTACAAATTCATGCATCAACATAAAAGAATTAAAAAGCTATTAAAAGAGAAAATACACAAAAAATATTAAAAATGCATGAAATGCAAATATTATGATTTTATAAATTTCTAGACATTATCATGAAATGGGAGAAAAAATCCCCATGCGAAAATCATTAATTTTCCATTTATTATGATTTTTCAAAGATTGAAATAAAATGGAGGAAAAGAAATTAAAATATGAAAATATTGGGTGCAGATAGCAAGTATATCCAGTTCAGATATGCAATGGGTTCAGAATGGGGGTTCAGAAAGCAATGCGTACCAGGCCCAATTAACCAGAAAATCATTTCAGAAATTATAAAGAAAAAGGAAAAGGATACGGTGTGGAAAGTAATGAAACATAGTTCAAAACAACCATGGGCCACGAATGGGGGTATGAATATCATTCCAGCCCAAATCCCCTTTTAATGAAACGATGTGTTTCATGGTCTCCTCAGACTCCCTCTTCAAATGAAATTGAATCACAGCCCTTGGATTCCCCACTCAGTCAATGAGTCTAACATGATCTAATGTCCACGCCTCATCTTCTTCCTCCAGCTAGGGTTCATAGTGAGGAAGCCATGGAAATGCAGAGCTTCAAGCTCCCTCTTCACCAAACTCGTACCACCTCAAATCTCCATGGAAAATCAAAATTCCAAACCCTAACCTGCCCAGAATTTCATGCTGAATCCAACCATGGCCTTGAAATCAATTGAAACATCCTAAATCTTCAAACCCGATCCAAGATCAAAGATATGCTCAAACATCAACTTTAACAATTCTTGCAATTAAATACCTCAGATTGATCACCAACTCACACTGATTGATTCTTGACATCTAATTCATGCTATAGCTCACTATATCTCATGTTCTTGGTCCAAACAAAAATGGTGACACCAACTAAAACTTCACCAATTTCTCCCAAACTGTTCAGAATCCATCTCCTATTGGTCTCTAACCGTTCTAACCTAACAATTCTTGCTAATCATGCCTAAATCATGGTGTAGGAGAAAAGTTACTAACCTGTTGAATCTTGATTAACAGATGGAGTAAACCTTCACTGCAAGCCTTCAAACTCTTCAGAATCGATCCTTGAATGATGATCTTGCTACTGTTTGCAAAAGTTTTGATGGAGAATGCTTGAATCTCAGAATTCGATGGTGACTTGCAACCTTGAAAATCCAAATGCCAACTCTTCAAATCTCCATGGTTTTGTTCTCAAATTGGTCTGCACAGCTTCAATATAATCAAAGGAATGTGTTTAGATTGAAAGAATGAATGGAATTGAATCAGAATGTGGATTTTGCTTTCAACTTGCAATGGAAGCAAGTGAAATGGCTATCTCTGTCTTCTCCCAATTCTCTCACCAACCTTGCATCTGATAAAGTTCTATACATTATATAGAGTGGTTTAGAATCATCTACAACCATCTGGAACCATCCCATGAGAAATTGGGATTCTCATGTCATGAGTTTATGAATTCACCTCTTCTCACATATCATCTCATGACATAGCTCTTGCAGCAACTTTCCTTGGCTTGAAATTCTCCCTAAATGAGATATAGGGTGTGTTAAAACCCTTAGCAAGCTTGTACATTAAGTTTTCTTAAGTTTTGCCTTTGTGCCTTATTATGCAAGCAAGCAATTTCCAAAGCAACCCCATGATCTAGGCCTCAATTCAAAAAAGTGGATGAACCATTGTTTTTAGAATGTCTTTTAGAGTCAAAATGACCTATTATATGCCATGGTTTGGATGTGTAACTTGGGATTTCCAATTTCCAACTTGAACTTATTTAACTTATGCCTCCATTTTAGGTCATTTTTATCACTTTTTGCTACAAGCCTTTTCAAAATCTCATGACCTCCCTACTAGCCTTAAAACATCATTCTAAGCAAGTTTTATGTTGAAGATTTTTCCATTTGAGGCTTGGAAATAGGAGATATGGCCTTATGCTTGAAATGACATATAATCTCCAAATGGCCAAAATGCCCTTGACTTGTCAAAGCCATAAGTTAAGTTCTACAAATCCTATCAAGGACTTCAAGTACTCTCTAGAAAGCTAAGAAGATTAGGAACAACATTCATGTTGACCAAGAGTTCATAGGAATCATCATTTTTGGGCAAAAGTTAGATTCAAGTTGGGCGACTTTCAAGGACCCAGATTCACATACCTCAGATGACTTGTAACTTGTCAAAGTCATAACTTGAGCTCTACAAATCCTATCAAGGACTTCTAGTACTAAAATTAAAGCTAAGAGCAAGCTCTACAACATTCATGTTGATGGAAAAATGAGATGACAATCACATCTTGAGCTAAACTGCCTTGAAGATAGGGATCAAACTAGGGGATTTTACACTGTCAAGCCTTAGAAACCCTAGCCTAAAACTTCTCAAACTCCTTAATCATGATGAGTTGGTCTAGGAATCATCCTTATAGCATCTCAATGCATCAATCCATGATCACATGGCTCTTGGATTAGGTCTCAATCCTCTCCAAATCATCAGTTGACCTAGGGTTGACCTAGTCAAACCCTAATTATACCACTCATGGCTAAGTCTTCTGAATCTTGCACAATGACCTCTCTAGGCCTCATGATGGCTTTCAAGACATCTCATAAGCTTTCTCAAAGCTTCAAGTCCATCCTCATAGCCTCAGAATCATCTGAGGGGCTCCCACAACTCTCAAGTTATGAGGCATACACCCTTGGTTTCAACCAATTTTTCTGAGGATCTCTTAGCTTCTCTGACAAAGGTATCAACCTTTGAACACTTGAACAACCTTCTTGGCTAGCTTCAAAGTCTCATATAACTCTTGCTGGGTAGTCATACCTCTTGACCTACTGCACACATATCAATGAAATGCAGATGATGAATGAGATGAACCACAAGCTAGGTAAATAAATGTTGGTCAAATTTTGGGGTGCAACAGCTGCCCCTATTCAAACGGCTTGAACCTGACTGGGTGAGGAGCGAACGGATCTCAGCCAATCATGGTGCGAGACGGTTGAATACCGATAAACCCGGAAATTTGCCAACTGCACAAGTACACGGTACTCTGCTGAGAACAAGTCTTCGGAAACTGGAATAATAGCTGCACGGAAACTAGCTGGAGAATTGGTCACACGGTAACCGGTAGTACATGCCATCAGACATCACGATTCCTCGGGACTCATCAGGTCAACCATCAGGTTGATCATGCCATCAGGCATTCAAAGAAAACTGTCGGGCATCAGCCGGACTTCATCAGCAAGTCGGGAATAGAATTCTTGGTCAATCATGAGCCAATTGGGAATATCTAAACCTCTGCCATCAGGCACTCTGCATCAGCTGAGAGAACTGCTTCATTAACACGGTCGGACTTCAGTCATGAAGTCTTCAAGGGAAGTTTCAACTTTGTTGTTCAGAAACCTGCTGGGGATGTCGCATCTCTGCTGGGGAATTCTGGAGAACTATCAAGTAACTCCGCTTCGGGGATCTAGAAATCATTCTGGATGAATCAACTCTGCCGAGGACTTCAAGAATCATCTTGGACAAATAACTCCGCCGGGGACTTCAAGAATCATCTTGAACTGATAACCCTGTTGGAGATTTCAGGAATCATCCTGAGCAACACTCTGTCGGGGACTCTAAGTATCAACTTGAGCAACCACTCTGGCGACTGCACGGGGGTCTTAAGAATCATCTTAAGCAAACGCCCCTGCTGGGGAATTCAAGAATCATCTTGAACCGAAGACTTCGCTGGGGAGCTTTCAGGAATCATCCTGAGCAATCAATTCTGCGGCGGAACACCTGCAAAACAAGAACGGTAACAACCTAAATCATGTTTATTATGCGTATGCTTCGGCAATGGCGCAATGCTCCACACGTTGGAAATGCTATGCGTTTATGATAAATGCTATGCGGTCATGCATAATGAAGCGATCCCGTCAGCAAAATAAATGCCGAAGGGAGGATCCTCCTGTC
This sequence comes from Lathyrus sativus, assembly GCA_963859935.3. Lineage (NCBI taxonomy): Eukaryota > Viridiplantae > Streptophyta > Magnoliopsida > Fabales > Fabaceae > Lathyrus > Lathyrus sativus. Next base: position 3,719,568 of record CAWUDS030004439.1, on the reverse strand, counting down.
AAGGAGAAAGAACTACTCAGATAGAGGAATCATCCTGCTGAGGAGCACAAGGTCACGCCAATCTCAATTGGACTCTGCAGGGGACTCAACTTCAGTTGACTGCTGCGGGGGAAACAACTTCAGTTGACTGTTGCAGGGGAACGAAGCTCTACGAGAACCTGGACCTGCTGAGGGAAAGCGATGTCAATCGCGGGAATAAACTGCACAGCCTTCATGGCTACTTCTCTGGAGATAACGACTCCGGTGGGGAAACACAGCATCAGCTATCCAACACACTACTGGGGAAAACCAATCATGGCTTGAGCAGCTTCCAAGGATTCGGCTCTCTTGGGTATCTGCAAACTCGGCTGAGGAAGGAGAAATCATTCTGCCTGCTGGAGAGAGTACGACTCTGTGGGGAATCTCAATTCCGCTGGAGAAGGAGGAATCATCCGGCTTCGGGGGAGAGTATGACTCTGGTGGAGAATTTCGATTCCGCTGGAGACTTCAATCTGGCACCATCAGTTGCTACACACTTTAGTATGACTCATCTGAGGAGATGACATTCCTTCAGGACGCATCTGGTTGGGGAGAAAATCTTCTCGGCCCGGGGAGACATATCAATGCTCATTATCTCGTGTTCAGACTCTGCGGGGAGAGGCTGCTGAACTTTGCTGGAGAAAGAGGAATCATCCTGCTTGGGGATACGCACGGCGCACCGCCTGGTATATGCTACACCTGTAACAACACAAACAAACAGACAAGATACCCTTCTCAAAGGGACCTATCAAGGTTATCATCTGGTGACAATGTTTAAGCAATTCATTGTTTCAACAATCAGTGGCCTAGGCCAGTAAGTTTATGTATGCACATTTTATCAAAAACATCGGCGTTCTTTTTCGCAAACAAAACAGATAAATGCTAAACAGGCAAACAGAATTGCTGAATAGTATGCATTTTATTGATAACGAACCCATGAATGGGTAAAAATGTCTTACAACAGATGCAAGTTCCTGGAATGAGGAAGCCGCGCAAAAATAAAACATAAATATACATCAGTATATACAAGTGTCGGCAACGAAGCGTAGACGAACACCATGAGTTGATCCCTCTATGACCCACTCGACTTCGATACTTCTCCGACGCTTCAGCTTCGAAAGAGATTGATTCAGATAAACGGCCCTCAGTTCTTCCAAACCACTAAACAATGAAAGTCCACACGCGGGACGCAGTCATTTGCTTTTTCAAATCCCTAACTTTTGCGTGAACCGCCCTTTGCGGGTTTTCAGTTCACCGGGATACCCTTTTTTTCCAAAGTCGCCCATCTGGGTTTTCGACTTTGCGGGTGTACATTTTTTCAATTTATATCCCTAATTTTTTCCCGAACCTTTTTCCTTTTTTATGGTTCGCCGGGATGCCCCATTTTTGCCTGGACTCTCTTTTTACTGTCCAGCGGGTCGCTTTCAAGCAAAGTATTTTTTAACTGCGTCCGCGTTCACCGGGGATGCAAAATCTTCACCATCCATCGTGGATAATAACAAAGCTTCTCCCGAGAAGACCTTGCTGACGACATACGGACCTTCGTAATTGGGAGTCCACTTGCCCCGGTGATCGGAGTGTGGAGGAAGAATCTTCTTCAGGACGAGATCACCCGTCTGAAAGCTTCTAGGATGCACCTTATTATCATAAGCTTTCTTCATTCAGCTCTGGTATAAACGACCATGTGAAATCGATGCTAACCTCTTCTCGTCCATCAGGCTGAGTTGGTTCAGTCGGTTCGTAATACATTCTGCCTCGTCGAGTTTCACATCAACCAAAACTCGCAAAGAAGGGATCTCCACTTCTAACGGCAGGACAGCTTCCATACCGTACACTAAGGAGAAAGGAGTTGCCCCGGTCGACGTATGTACCGTCGTACGATAACCGTGCAGTGCAAACGGCATCATCTCGTGCCAATCTTTGTAGGTCACAACCATCTTCTGAACAATCTTCTTTATGTTCTTGTTGGCCGCTTCAACGGCGCCATTCATCTTTGGCCGGTAAGGAGATGAGTTGTGGTGTTCAATCTTGAAACTCTGACACAGCTCCTTCATCATCTTGTTATTCATATTCGAACCATTATCAGTAATGATCCGCTCGGGAATTCCGTAACGACAGATGATGTCCCTCTTTATGAATTTAGCCACCACCTGCTTGGTCACATTAGCATACGAGGCTGCCTCCACCCACTTGGTGAAGTAGTCGATAGCTACTAGAATGAAGCGATGACCGTTAGATGCAGTGGGCTCGATCTTGCCTATCATGTCGATGCCCCACATGGAGAACGGCCACGGGGAGGACATGACATTTAACGGGCACGGCGGCACGTGAACTTTATCAGCATAAATCTGGCATTTATGACATCTCCTCGCGAATTTAAAGCAGTCCGATTCCATCGTCAGCCAGTAGTACCCTGCTCTCAGGATCTTTCTCGTCATGGCATGCCCGCCAGCATGCGTACCAAATGTGCCTTCATGGACTTCTTCCATGAGCATACTCGCCTCTTTCTCATCTACACATCTGAGTAGCACGAGATCATGGTTTCTTTTATACAAAACTCCATCAGGATTGAGATAAAAATTTCCAGACAACCTCCTCAGAGTCTTCTTATCCTGGGTTGACGCACCCGCAGGATATTCCTTAGTAATAAGGAAAGTCTGGATGTCATGGAACCATGGGTTGCCGTCGGCGGCTTCCTCGATTGCAAAGACAAATGCAGGTCTATCAAGACGAGATAGCACAATTCTTGGAGCCTCATTCCAAAAATTGACTTTATACATTGAAGCCAACGTGGCTAAGGCATCAGCCATATGATTTTCGGCCCTGGGCACATGATGGAGTTCCACTCGATGAAAGAATGGAAGTAGCCTTCTGGCATAATTCATGTACGGCACCAAATTTGATTGACGAGTCTCCCACTCCCCTTTAATCTGGTTGATCACAAGTGCCGAGTCACCATACACGTCTAGGTTCTTGATTCTCAAATCAATTGCCTCTTCTAAACCCATAATGCATGCTTCGTACTCCGCCTCATTATTGGTGACTAGAAACGTCAGTCTCGCAGTGAACGGGATGTGGGATCCGTGGGGAGTCGTGATGATCGCCCCAATACCACTTCCGTAGGAATTAACCGCCCCGTCGAATATCAACTTCCACTGGGATTTCCTATCCGGACCCTCGTCGGGCAACGGTTCATCGCAATTTTTCGCTTTGAGAAACATGATATCCTCATCAGGGAATTCAAATTTCATCGGCTGGTAATCCTCGATCGGCTATTCGGTAAGGTAATCAGACAATACGCTTCCCTTGATGGCCTTCTGGGACACGTACAATATCGTATTCCGTTAACACCATTTGCCATATGGCAATCCTGCCCGAAAGAGCCTGCTTCTCGAAGACGTACTTGATCGGATCCATCTTCGAAATTAGCATAGTGGTGTGATTGAGCATGTACTGTCGTAAACGTTTGGCAGCCCAAGCTAGTGCACAACACATCTTCTCTAGCATCGAGTAGCGAGATTCACAGTCAGTGAACTTTTTACTCAGGTAGTAAATGGCATGCTCCTTTCTGCCCGTCTCGTCGTGCTGACCGAGAACACACCCCATACTATTCTCAAGAACCGTCAAGTACATGATTAATGGCCGTCCAGCCACTGGGGGTATCAAGATTGGAGGTTCTTGAAGATACTGCTTTATCTTGTCGAATGCCTTCTAGCAATCCTCGTTCTAGATAATCGCCTGATCTTTCTTTAAAAGCTTGAACATCGGTTCACACGTGGCCGTGAGCTGAGAGATAAACCTTGCAATGTAGTTTATTCTGCCCAAGAAACCACGAACTTCTTTTTCTGTTTTTGGCACTGGCATATCTTGTATGGCTTTTATTTTCGCAGGATCAACCTCGATGCCTCGTTCGCTCACGATAAACCCCAGTAACTTTCCGGACCGTACTCCGAAAGTACACTTGTTAGGATTCAGCCTCAACCTGAACTTCCTAAGCCTCTCAAAAAGCTTAAGCAAATTGACCAGATGTCCCTCCTCCGTTTGGGACTTCGCAATCATGTCATCAACATAGACTTCAATCTCATGATGAATCATGTCATGAAACAAAGTTACCATTGCTCGTTGGTAAGTGGCCCCTGCGTTCTTCAGACCGAAAGGCATTACCTTATAGCAAAATGTTCCCCAGGGAGTGATAAACGTCGTTTTCTCCATGTCCTCCGGCGCCATCTTGATCTGATTGTAATCGGAGAAGCCATCCATGAACGAAAACACGGAGAACTGGGATGTGTTGTCGACCAACACATCGATATGAGGCAACGGGAAATCATCTTTAGGGCTCGCCCTATTCAAATCCCGATAATCGACGCACATGCGTACCTTACCGTCCTTCTTCGGTACAGGCACTATGTTGGCGACCCACGGAGGGTAAGTGGTGATCGCTAAGAAGCCAGCATCAAGTTGTTTCTGCACTTCTTCTTTGATCTTAATGGCCATATCTGGTCGCGTCCTCCTAAGCTTCTGCTTGACGGGAGGGCAATCTTCTCGTAGAGGCAAGTGGTGGACCACGATGTCCGTGTAAAGTCCGGGCATATCTTCGTATGACCAAGCAAAGACGTCGCTATACTCTCTTAGCATCTCGACTAATCTCTGCTTGACATCACTCTGCAATGCAGCCCCTATCCTGACGTTTCTGACGAGTTCTTCAGAACCCAGATTCACGGTCTCGATCTCCTCTTCATGAGACAGAATAACTTTCTCTTCTTGTTTCAACAGGCGGGCCAACTCTTCAGGAAGGTCTTCGTCTTCATCAATCTCTTCTTCGGCTTGATAGATCGGGCAATCGAAGTCGAAGTGAGCCGTAGAAGGTCCAGAGTCGATGTCGTCTGTTATGTGGATCCTGCAATAACAAGGGTTAAGTTTAAAACAAGGATGTGCAGGTTAGCACAAACCCCATTGCCATTTTATTGTTTTTCAAAACAAATATAAAATAGGAATAACAGAGATCACAATATTTGAATACGAAGAAAACGCCTTTGATTTATTAACAAAATGCATGTACATAATCCAACAAGGCCCTGACAATAAAACCACTATGCCCCGGGTAGGACATAGGGTTGTACAATGATTGGAAAAAGTAAATCATTACTCTTCACTTGTCATCGGGATGATATCTTTGACGGACCAATTGTTGAGGCCCTCGCCTGGCTTGCTTGGCTGGATCCAAGACTCGCGGTCACAGTCGCTATCTCCGCTGTCTTCAGACACCGCGTTGATGCTTTCGAAAATCACTTCGCCGCTAGTAAACTGGATCGGCCTTTTACCTCGAGACGCACTGCTAGACGAAGAAGAAAAAGCTTCAGCTCCAGGAGAATATCCCAACCCAAACTTATCCTGCTTGTTGGGTATCTCCAAAATTCGCCCCCAGCCTGGGGTAGATCCGGCTTGGACAACGCCCGAGCTTCCTTGAACGAGGAGAGAGTCATCTCTGGCTTTTCTGTGACCACAGGAGCTACGTCCTTCACTTTGACAGCTTCGAACGCTTGGCAAACAGTCTCATGGATTTCGCCATCCATTTCCACATACTTAAAGGACGACAAATGGCTCACCATTATGTCTTCCTCGCCGCAAACAGTTACGATGCTTCCCCCGATAGCATATTTGAGCTTTTGGTGCAACGTGGAGGTCACGGCACCAGCAGCATGGATCCACGACCGGCCCAAGAGACAACTGTAGGCAGGCATGATGTCCATAATATAAAAGACCGCGTCGAACGTTTCCGGACCGACTTGGATCGACAGGGTCACCTCCCCGAAGACATGTCGTTTAGTTCCATCGAACGCTTTCACAACCAGATCACTGGGTGTGCAAATCACTCCACGAGTATCCAACTTCATTAATGCCTTCTTCGGAAGAACATTAAGCGAGGAACCCGTGTCCACCAACACGTGCGACATAATTGTGCCCCTACACTCTATCGAGATGTGCAGGGCGCTATTGTGATTCCTCCCTTTTGGCGTCAGCTCCAGGTCTGTGACCCCTAGCCCATTTCTAGCATTTACGTGGGCTACGACCTCTTCTAGCTGATTCACCGATATTTCTTGCGGTATGTAGGCGGCGTTCAACACCTTCAGCAGCGCATTGCAGTGTGCTTCAGAACACAGCAATAAGCTCAGAATGGAAATCTTCGAGGGCGTCTGATGCAGATGATCTACAATCTTGTAGTCACTCTTTTTAATCAACCGCATGAACTCCTCGGCATCTTTAACAAGCAAGTCTTTTTCTACCCCACATGGGACCTCTTCAACGACTTTGCTTTTACCTTTATCGGCCCCATTAGCTCTGGCCACTTTATCCCCATGACCTCTGGTGGTGCAAATACTCTCCCGCTGCGAGTGATACCACTGACTCCCGCAAGGTTCTCCACAGTCGACCCATACGGTTCTAGCTCCAACCTTTGTCCGTTGCAGTAGACTTCAGCCCCATAATGCCACGGAACGGCGTTAGTGCTCTCGGAGGGCATCGGCCCAGCTTTGGTAATAGTGATTGTGGGCGGTCTGGGCGCCGAAATAGTTATCGGCCGGCGAAGGATGGTGATGGTGGCGACTTCATCGGCTTGCTTCAGCACTACCTCTCCTGATCCACCTTCAGCCCTCCGGCTAAACTGCAGAATCCCCTCAGTCATCAGACTTTGAATTCCTTCTACCAACTGCTCACATCCATCAGAATGTGTGGCACAGTCCATACATAGCTCTCCGCAACCTGGAAAGAACCCTCTTTTCAGTAACCTAGCTTTAACGAAGCTAAGCGGCGTCTTCAGATCTTTGACATCAGTCAACAGATCTGCACTCTCTTCTTTGATAATGGCGTTCACTCCGCCTCCCCTATGATTCGGCATAGGATTCTTCGTGACATTGGGCACATTATCAGAGAAGTTGATGATCTTGGCATCCACCATGTCCTGCACCTTATGCTTGAAGGCTTTGCAGTTCTCGACTGTGTGGCCCGGTGCCCCTGAGTGGAAATCACAAGTGGCATTGGCGTCGTACCCTGGCGGAGGTGCCCCTGTCAAGGGAGCCATCGTCCTCTTCTGGACCAACTGTAGCTGAAGCAAAGTCTGTAAGAGTTGCGCGTACGACATGGGCGGTGTCTCAAAGTGACGGTTTGCCAAAGATGCCCGATTCTGATACTTTCTATATCCTTGTTGATTCAGTTGCTGCTGCTGCCGCTGCTGCGGAGCTGCCGGGATATTTATACTGGCCACCTGCTGGTGAGGGCCTTTACCCTTCCTTCAAGCGTTGGTCACAGCGCTCGCCTCCCCTTCTCGTCTTTTGCCAACATAAGGTTTCTTTCCGCCTCCTCCAGCTGAGGATGACTCACCTTGAATTTTCCCGATCTTGATCCCATTCTCGACGTGCTCACCCATGATAATGAGATCTGAGAACTTCCCAGACATACCGCTGACTAACTTTTCATAGTAAACCCCAAGGAGGGTGGCTACAAACATCTGCACGAGCTCTCGTTCAACCATCGGCGGCTGAACCCTGGCTGCCAACTCACGCCACCGCTGGGTGTATTCCTTAAACCCTTCATTGTTCCTCTGCGACAGGTTCTGCAGCTGGACTCGGTTAGGGGCCAAGTCGCTATTGTATTGGTAGTGATGCATAAATGCTTCAGCAAGATCCTTCCATGTGCGCACACTAGTGGGCTCCAGACCCATGTACCACTCAAGGGATGGCCCAGAAAGACTGTCTTGGAAGAAGTGCATCAGCAACTTCTCGTCTTCGGAATGAGCAGACATCTTCCTGTAATACGACCTCAGGTGGACACGAGGGAAAGTGGTGCCCTTTTACTTTTCAAAGTCAGGTACCTTGAACTTGGGAGGCACCTTGAAATCAGCAATTAACCCCAGCTTGGACATATCAACGCCCAAAGTATTCTGATTCTCGATATCTCTCATTTTATCTTCCATTGCCTTGAATCTAAGCCGCGCTTCAGCATTCAGCTCTCCTTCAGCACCTCTCTGAGAGAACACATTCTCCTGACGATCCTCAAGCCATGGCTGAGGCACAAACAGATTCCCGACGCCTGCATTGCCGTTTCCCGGTCAGACATTGACATTAGCTCCCAGACTCCCATTACCGACGCCCGTCGTATTGAGTCCGATGTTGGCCATCACATTGCCGTTAGCACTGCCGTTTCCCCCGGTCACGGGAACACCATTCTGTGGAGTTTCAACTAGTGGAGGAGTAGGCATAGTCCCACCATGGAGTACGCCGTTGCTATCAACCCTGGAAATCAAAGGCTGAACCAAAGTTCTGAGCTGATCCTGGCCGATGGCGACCACTTGCATGAGCTCCATGAAGCGATCCATCCTTTCGCGGAGTTCCTGAACATTAGTTTGCACTTGCTCCATGATCCTGGTCTGATTATCTCTAGTAGGATAGTGGTGAATAGGTCTCTGATCAATCCTAGAACCACTTGAAACAACCTGTAAAAACCTGCGACAACCTGTAAAAACCTGTAAACACGAAAGGGTTAGGAAAAACAACAAAATGCTCGTCATGCAAATGCTTCATGCAAATGCATGCGTGTGTCTGTGTGTTAGGGAGATCTCCCCCGATCCTAGTGCCTGAGTGCCAGTACTGATAAGAAGAAGTCTGAGTCCAATCATGGAAATAACAATCTCATATATACAGAAAGCCTATCAAGGCAGTACATAGCATCAGCGAGTACAAGATGAATCAACAGCGTGACCTCAACCAACAAGCCTGGTGATGGTCAGCATACAACAATGATCAAAACAAAAGGAATACAAATAGTCAGGTACGGCCACGGGCGCGATACTCTTCTAACAACTCCTTCGTTTCTGGATGATCTGGTAGAGTGAGTAACCCTTCGACGAGTAATTCCCTCGGCACAATGGTATACTGAAGTCCTTCGACCGAACCTTCCCATGCTCCTTCGCCGAAGCAATCTTCTAACTTCCGCTTTTTGGACTCAAACATCAGCTTGCGCTCCTTCAGGTTAGCGAGAGCTTTGTTGAGCTGGCCTTCGACGGCGTATCTGTGGGCCGTTTCTTCATCAAACCTCTTTTCACTATCCTTCACCTGGGCTTCCAGCTTGGAGATCTGTAGCATCAGCTTATCCTCCCGCTCTTTCCTGGTGGCTAGGGAAGCCTTCCAGTGCTGGTTGAACTTGGATATCCTCTGATATGCCTCGTCCAAGTGCTGCTCATTCGTAGCCAGTACGTCGTTTACAGCTTTGAAGTCTTGACCCATGCGCTCACGCTCGACTATCTGCTTAGTCAGGTCTGTACCTAGCTGGTTCACCAGCTCCGTCTGCCTCTTGAAAGAATGAACGGCTTCGTTCCTCTCGCTTTAGAGCTGAGCCAACTCCTTCTCCAGTCCTTCGTTCGCCCGCTTCAATTCATCTCACTCAGCCAACACCTGGTTATGCTGCTGAATGGGCACAGTAGTGGGCTCTTCAATCATTGGAGGGCTTTCTGGCTTGGCATGAGGAAACGACATCCCTATAGCATCTGCCTTGGATCTGATCCAAGGCACATACGGAGGGTAGGCTTGATTGTTGCTTCTTCCCAGCAATGGCTTTCCTCGCTTACTGATACCATTCCAGGCGCGCTGAAGCTTGGATAACAGATCCCCCTCTAGAAGACCAGTGAGGCACAAAGATTCCTGAACCTCTTCATCCTTCGGCGGAGCTCTCAAAGCATACGCGAACTGTCGGACCAGCAAAGACGGATTGTAGTTTATACAGCCCTTCCTGCCTATCAAAGGCACGTTTGGAAACCCGCTGTAGCTGAAGATCACCTCAGTACCCAACCCATCCCTGTCGAACCAGTCAATATCCTCTGCAGATAAACTCATCAGACGCTCGGACCACTCAGCTGTGGCTGCAGACGAAACAAAAGGACCCCTCTTGGGCAGATGACTATCAAGCCATTTATAAAGCAAGGGTACACAGCATGAGAGATTCTTACCCCTCCTGTTCTCGTTTTTGTAGTGGACAGAATGGTAGACATCTCCTATCAATGTAGGGACTGGATTCCCTGACGCGAAGATGTGAAATGCATCCAAGTCTACAAAATCGGGCATGTTGGGGAACAGGATGATGCCATATATGCACAGAGCAAGGATGGCGTTGAATGCGACCCAACATCCGTCCTTGGCGCACTGCTGAGCCTTCCCTACTAGAAACTGCAAGGAGAACCCAGGAACCTTGTTCCAACTAGTCAGTACCAACTCGGAGGCATCCAGATGAAGTGAAGGAGCTAAACCAGCCAGATCTGGCTCAGCATCCATATGAACAAAAGGCAGCTGCCTCTTGATAGGCACCCCTAGCAAATCGGCATACTCTTCCAGCGTGGGTGCGAGAACAAAATCCTGGAAAGTGAAACATCTCAGCGGAGGGTCGTAGAACTGCAGCAGAGCGTGCAACCCATTCAACTCGAACACAGAAGGTTTATGAACCAAACTGAGCAACCTGCCGTAAGTTTTTTTGAACTCATCCCTCACAGAATCATCTGCTAAAGCTATTAAACCAGTCAACTTAACCACATCAGGGGCAGGGAACTTGTAAGCCACGGTCTTCCTTGGAGAGCCCATAACAATACAATAGAAGGCAAGAAATCCTGGATCGGGGAAAACGGTACCTGTAACACAGACACACGTTAATGAAATGCAAATGAGTATGCAAACTAATGCAAAATGCAATCATGCAATAGGAGATCAAGGCAACTGCTGTGGAGATTCTGCATCAACAAAACAATAATCTTGCTCTATCAAGAACAACCACTGCATCTGATAAGAAGAAAACCCTGGTATCGGACCACGAATCTGCTCTGTCAAGAACAAATGTCTGATAATAAGGACCTCTGATGTAGGACCAAGAAATCTGCTCTGTCAAGAACAAACATATATCTGCTGATGAGATCTTCAGACCCCAATCAAAAATCTGCTCTATCAAGAACAAACATACATCTGCTGATGAGATCTTCAGACCCCCAATCAAAAATTTGCTCTATCAAGAACAAACATACATCTGCTGATGAGATCTTCAGACCCCAATCAAAAATTTGCTCTATCAAGAACAAACATACATCTGATGATAAGATCCTCTGATCAAAATCTGCTCTATCAAGAACAAATACACATATGATGATAAGATCCTCCGATCAAAATCTGTTATATCAAGAACAAATACACATCTGATGATAAGATCCTCAGATCCCAACAACACTGATCCACTATCAAGAAAACCAGGTAGTCTGAAGGTCAAAGTTTCCTGCAATAAACCCAACCCTGCTCACAGGTATGGACCTAAGTTGACTCAAGTTCGGCATCCTATGCGTTCATCAGCGTCACAGACATTCAAGAGGGGTGATACGATACCCAGAAGGTGTGGCATCACCAGCTCATGAAGCGGCCTCACTCGGCTGAGTCACAAATGATCGGTCCCCAGAGTCGACAATCCACCAAACCAGCAACCGTCTCAACCCAAAGGGTTGAAATAGAAGCCAACCGGGAGAACCTCGTCTGAGCGTGGATTTCATGAGACACTACTGCCTGCAAAGCAAGCACGCGCCCACTAATTTCCACAACTAATGCTATGGTGCACTCAAGCCTGGGTCTGACTTCTCACTCATCAGAATTCCCCTTCCTACAACAGCACAGATAATCATATCATACTGAAAATAAAGTGCGGGAAATAAAATGCGAGGAATAAAATGCGATAAATAAAGACAACCCTACAAGTAATCATACAAGCGCTAGGATTGACTCTCGCAGGGGAACCGGAGAACCAGAGATTCTGGGTAAAATCCCCAGCAGAGTCGCCAGCTGTCGCTTACGCGAAAATAAGGTGCCGGCACAACAGAAGAGTCGCCACCTTTCTTTATTTATCCCTCAGAGCGGGAAAGGAAACGATCGGAAAAACCTGACGAAAAAAGGGTAAGACAAGGTCGTCGCAACCATTGTCTGGGTTCGGGAGTCAGTTACGCAAGGGGAAGGTATTAGCACCCCTCACGTCCGTCGTACTCGACGGGATCCACGCTTGTTGTGTTTACTTGGACGGGTTGTCTTTATCTATCTACCTATCAAGGATGGCTTGAAAAGAAAAGAAAAATGACTCGGCAAAGCGTCGCGCTTTATGCCTACGTATTCTCATCAGAGAACGAGAAATCAGAGTCAACGTAGTTCTACCTACAACGGATTATGGGGAAGGTAGCTCGCCAATACATCAGTATTGTGCCTACATACTCTCAACAGGCATGAGAGATCAGAGCTTACATAGTTTGGGACACTACACTTTATTTCCTGTCTTTTACGAAAGAAGTATTTTTTATTGTGTTTGCAATTTCAATCGCACTAAAGACTATGACCTGAGAGTGAATACGTCGCATGTCACCCAAAGGGTACCATACTAAACATCTAGACTATGGAAAAGAAACTCTCCCACAATCCTTTCTCAGATAGCTTAAGGCTCGTAACGTACGAAAGAAATCATTCATGATTACTGTATCTTATGCTGTTTTGAGATGAGAAGAGAACAGGCCCAACTAGGAGGGAGACTATCAAGTCCTACTGTTGTCATGCCAAGGATTCATCCTATGGTTGAGGTTTGAACAGGGAGCTCCTAGAAGTTGTCATGCATAGGTTTCAACCTAAAGTTCTATCATCAATTCCTTATCAAAGGAAATGAGAGTCCTAAGGGATCATGTCAATGATACACAGAAACAGATAAAGCATCAGCTCAAACTGTAAAATGCATGCAATGCAAGTGAGGGAGGAAATGTGTGTGGGGCTTCAGCCTCCACAAGCTCATCTCAACCTCAAGCCAGAATGAATAACAGTAATCATACAGCAACAATAACAACATGCTATCAAGCAGAATATAAGAGACTGTAATCATATAGAAAAAAATAACATGCTGTCAAGCAAAATAAACCACATGGGCAAGGGAGCTGGGCTCTACCGAATACCTGCAAGCAAAGCCACACAGTAACAATACAAGCAGAGGGAGCAACTCAACCTCTTGTGCAATCATGCTCCTAGATTAAAGTCTTTTCTAGATATGGACTTATTCTAATGCATCAAGCAAGTCAAACAAATCACATCAATACAGAAAAGAAAAGAAAAGAGATCAACTCCTCTCTCAACTCCAAGCTTCAGCTCTTCCAACAGCAACTCAGTCTTCAGACCTCAATCACTCTTGACAAATATCAATTTGCTCTTCCAGGTTTCAACCCTTCAACATAAGTTTCAACTTATCTTCTCCCTTAAGCTTCAGCTCCTTAATCAGTTCCACCTTCAGGCTTCACTATCAACCATAAGTATCAACTTGGTTTCCTTCAGGATCTCCAAGCTCCAAAGTAAGTATCAACTTCATTTGTTCTTCAAGCTTCAGCTCTTTAGAATAATCTCAATTGAATCCTCCTCCTAAGTATCAACTTAGTCTTCAAGATCTCAAGCTCTCTCTGCTTTACCAGTCTCAACTTGGTCTTCTCTTCCTGCAAGCTTCAGCTTCTCAGAGTAACCTTCAATTACTTAGAAGTATCAACTTCATCCTTCAATCTTTAAGCCTCAGCTCTTCATTCAGTCTTCACTGGATCTTCATTGGGTCTTCAAGTATCAACTTGCTCTTGTTGCTCTTAAAGCCTCAGCTGGAATGGAAATGCTCAAGGACTCATCCTCTTCCATATTCTTCAATGCAGTCTTCATCTTCACACTCACTCTCAACATCTCTCAAGATATTCAAACCATAGGAAATCACTTAACTGGATAAGCTGGGGTGTTAAACTGCTTATTGACCACCAAAGGTGACCTATAAGGGTTTAACATCAGGAGAATGGTTCCCTCAAAAGTTCTACTTCCTAGGTACCATCACTTATCCCTCCCAAGGAGAGAGGTGAATACCATGGAAGGACTTTGAATCATAGGGAGGAATGGAGGTGAAAGGTACCATCCATGTTTAAGAAGGAAGTTAATTAGGTCTAAGCTCTTTCTAATCCCTAACCCTAAAACAACAACAAAACAAACAAGATTCTCAAGCTCTCAAGCTCCTCAATCAATCCTCAAGTCTTCTACTATGCTCCTCAATGCTCCTCAAAGCAAGACCAAGCTCTCCAAGCCCACAAAGCAAAGCAAACAAAAATACAAGCCCACAAGGGCAACACAAACAATCATCAACTACAAAAATCACTTAAAAATAGTATACTACTATATTAAAACCTAATATAATTTCTAGGGGATCCTATATACCTACCCTTAATACCCTATATGTCCCAATATCTATCTTGACCTAGAAACCCAAAATTCTAGTGTTATTGTGGACCTATGTTAAGGATTGACCTAATTCTACACAACCTAAAATCACCTAAGCAAAACTAATCAAAAATTCATCACAAAATTATGGAATAAATCCAGAGGGGAGATAAAGTCCTAATCTAACTATCCTAAAAAGAATGGCCTAAAAAGATGAAGGGAACTAGCTAAACAAAATCCTACAAATTCATGCATCAACATAAAAGAATTAAAAAGCTATTAAAAGAGAAAATACACAAAAAATATTAAAAATGCATGAAATGAAAATATTATGATTTTATAATTTTCTAGACATTATCATGAAATGGGAGAAAAACTCCCCATGCAAAAATCATTAATTTTCCATTTATTATGATTTTTCAAAGATTGAAATAAAATGGAGGAAAAGAAATTAAAATATGAAAATATTGGGTGCAGATAGCAAGTATATCCAGTTCAGATATGCAATGGGCTCAGAATGGGGGTTCAGAAAGCAATGCGTGCCAGGCCCAATTAACCAGAAAATCATTTCAGAAATTATAAAGAAAAAGGAAAAGGATACGGTGTGGAAAGTAATGAAACATAGTTCAAAACAACCATGGGCCACGAATGGGGGTATGAATATCAATCCAGCCCAAATCCCCTTTTAATGAAACGATGCGTTTCATGGTCTCCTCAGATTCCCTCTTCAAATGAAATTGAATCACAGCCCTTGGATTCCCCACTCAGTCAATGAGTCTAACATGATCTAATGACCACGCCTCATCTTCTTCCTCCAGCTAGGGTTCATAGTGAGGAAGCCATGGAAATGCAGAGCTTCAAGCTCCCTCTTCACCAAACTCGTACCACCTCAAATCTTCATGGAAAATCAAAATTCCAAACCTTAACCTGCCCAGAATTTCATTATGAATCTAACCATGGCCTTGAAATCAATTGAAACATCCTAAATCTTCAAACCCGATCCAAGATCAAAGATATGCTCAAACATCAACTTCAACAATTCTTGCAATTAAATACCTCAGATTGATCACCAACTCACACTTATTGATTCTTGACATCTAATTCATGCTATAGCTCACTATATCTCATGTTCTTGGTCCAAACAAAAATGGTGACACCAACTAACCTGTTGAATCTTGATTAACAGATGGAGTAAACCTTCACTGCAAGCCTTCAAACTCTTCAGAATCGATCCTTAAATGATGATCTTGCTACTGTTTGTAAAAGTTTTGATGGAGAATGCTTGAATCTCAGAATTCGATGGTGACTTGCAACCTTGAAAATCCAAATGCCAACTCTTCAAATCTCCATGGTTTTGTTCTCAAATTGGTTTGCACAGCTTCAATTTGATCAAAGGAATGTGTTTATATTTAAAGAATGAATGGAATTGAATCAGAATGTGGATTTTGCTTTCAACTTGCAATGGAAGCAAGTGAAATGGCTATCTCTCTCTTCTCCCAATTCTCTCACCAACCTTGCATCTGAGCAAGTTCTATACATTATATAGAGTGGTTTAGAATCATCTAGAACCATCTGGAACCATCCCATGAGAAATTGGGATTCTCATGTCATGAGTTTATGAATTCACCTCTTCTCACATATCATCTCATGACATAGCTCTTGCAGCAACTTGCCTTGGCTTGAAATTCTCCCTAAATGAGATATAGGATGTGTTAAAACCCTTAGCAAGCTTGTACATTAAGTTTTCTTAAGTTTTGCCTTTGTGCCTTATTATGCAAGCAAGCAATTTCCAAAGCAACCCCATGATCTAGGCCTCAATTCAAAAAAGTGGCTAAACCATTGTTTTTAGAATGTCTTTTAGAGTTAAAATGACCTATTATATGCCATGGTTTGGATGTGTAACTTGGGATTTCCAATTTCCAACTTGAACTTATTTAACTTATGCCTCCATTTTAGGTCATTTTTATCACTTTTTGCTACAAGCCTTTTCAACATCTGATGACCTCCCTAATAGCCTTAAAACATTATTATAAGAAAGTTTGATGTTGAAGATTTTTCCATTTGAGGCTTGGAAATAGGAGATATGGCCTTATGCTTGAAATGACCTATAATCTCCAAATGACCAAAATGCCCTTGACTTGTCAAAGCCATAAGTTGAGTTCTACAAATCCTATCAAGGACTTCTAGTACTCTCTAGAAAGCTAAGAAGATGGGGAATAACATTCATGTTGACCAAGAGTTCATAGGAATCATCCTTTTTGGGAAAAAGTTGGATGCAAGTTGGGTAACTTTCAAGGACCCAGATTCACATACCTCAGATGACCTGTAACTTGTCAAAGTCATAACTTGAGCTCTACAAATCCTATCAAGGACTTTTAGTACTAAAATTAAAGCTAAGAGCAAGCTCTATAACATTCATGTAAGGGGAAAGATGGGATGACAATCACATCTTGAGCTAAACTTCCTTGAAGATAGGGATCAAACTAGGGGATTTTACACTGTCAAGCCTTAGAAACCCTAGCCTAAAACTTCTCAAACTCCTTAATCATGATGATTTGGTCTAGGAATAATCCTTATAGCATCTCAATGCATCAATCCATGATCACATGGCTCTTGGAATAATCCTTATGGCTCTTGGATTAGGTCTCAATGCACCAATCCATGATCAAGCATCTCAATGCATCAATCCATGATCACATGACCCAGTCAAACCCTAATTATACCACTCATGGCTAAGTCTTCTGAATCTTGCACAATGACCTCTCTAGGCCTCATGATGGCTTTCAAGACATCTCATAAGCTTTCTCAAAGCTTCAAGTCCATCCTCATAGCCTCAGAATCATCTGAGGGGCTCCCATAACTCTCAAGTTATGAGGCATACACCCTTGGTTTCAACCAATTTTTCTGAGGATCTTTTAGCTTCTCTGACAAAGGTATCAACCTTTGAACACTTGAACAACCTTCTTGGCTAGCTTCAAAGTCTCATATAACTCTTGTTGGGTAGTCATACCTCTTGACCTACTGCACACATATCAATGAAATGCAGATGATGAATGAGATGAACCACAAGCTAGGTAAGTAAATGTTGGTCAAATTTTGGGGTGCAACAGCAGTTATCTCCGGAGATTCTTGTTTGCAGTTTTATTTTCTGTGGTTGGCAAATTTCCTGGTTCTTTGGTATTCAACCGTCTTTTACCTTGATTGCGTGAAAGTTGTTCGCTTTTCACTCATTCAGGTCCAAGTCGTTTGAATAGGGGCAACTGTTGCACCCC
Source organism: Lathyrus sativus (assembly GCA_963859935.3). NCBI lineage: Eukaryota > Viridiplantae > Streptophyta > Magnoliopsida > Fabales > Fabaceae > Lathyrus > Lathyrus sativus. The sequence continues at coordinate 3,701,999 of CAWUDS030004439.1, read as the reverse complement.
AAAATTTTCCCAACCTTTTCTTAATTTGGTTTATGTTTCATTTTATTTCTTTCTAGCATTTGCATTGCATAGCATTTTTCATTGAACAGGGGATCAAGAGGTTGTGCATAGCAAGAGGAGTCTACTCAGATTGTTGAGCCTAAGCAAGGGGTGTTACTCAGGTTTGAATGGTCATCAAGTCATCTAGAAGTGGTCAATAGTCTTGTGAAAGGATGGATGGGTGTATGAGGGTCAGCTCCTACCTTGGAGGCCAGTTAAAGATCATCGGGGGGTTGTGAATTCATGATTATGGATATGAGATGTTGAGAGATCTCATTGAGTTCTTTAAGAGCCATGTTGGAGCTTATTCAAGTTGTTGTGTGATGTGAAAGAAGCCACAGTCAAGAATGTTGCATCTAGGGTTTTCATCTGGTTAATCCTCAGTCAATTGTGAAATTTAAGGAGATTAAAACTTAATTCCAAGTCTCTATGGTCATGGGATGTTGTGTTGAGATGTCTAATATATCATTTCAAGATCAATTCATCAAGAATCAAGAGTGTGAGAAGTTACTAAATTAGGGGTCTCAGTGTAAAATCCTTTGTCTAGTCCCCAACTTCAAGACCACCTTTCTCAAGATAGAAGTCTCATCTCATCTTAACATGGTCATGAAAGTTGTTCCTCATGGTATTAGCTTCCCAAAGAGTACTAGAAGCCTTTCATCTGATTTCTAGAACTCAAGTTATGATGCTGACAAGTTACAGGTCCTCAGATGAATGTGATTTTGGTCAACAAAAGTCAACCAACTTCCAAGCCATTTTTTACATAGAAGGATTTCTCTCCTCAACTTTTCATGAACATGAAAGTTATTCCTCATGGTCTTAGCTTTCCAAAGAGTACTAGAAGTCTTTCATCTGATTTGTAGAACTCAAGTTATAAGGCTTGCAAGTCAGGGGTATTTTGGGAAAGTGAGATTATAGGTCATAAAATTATAGGTCCATTTCACCAACTTGCACACTTCAAATGGAGATTTTTCCAACATCAAACTTGCTTCAAGTGGTGTTAATTGCTCAACCAAGCATTAAGAAGTCATGATTTTGGCTTGGAATGGAGAATTCCTAAAGTGATTTTCATGGAAAAAGCCTTAAAATGAGAAAATCAAACTTAATTCATATTGGATCATTTTTGTGCAATTGAGTACATATTTTGTGTGCAAAACATATTTCAAGCACAATGGCAATTTTAGAATTTGAATTTGGTGAGTTTTGATGTGTGTTGCACCCCAAAACTTGCCCAACCTTTTCTTAACTTGGTTTATGTCTCATTTCATTTCTTTCTAGCATTTGCATTGCATATCATTTTTCATTAAACAGGGGATCAAGAGGTTGAGCATAGCAAGAAGAGTCTACTCAGAGGGTTGAGCCTAAAAAAGGGGTGTTACTCAAGTTTGAATGGTCATCAAGTCATCTAGAATTGGGCAATAGTCGTGTGAAAGAAAGGATGGATGTATGTGGGTCAGCTCCTAACTTGGAGGCCAGTTCAAGATCATCAGGGGGTTGTGAATTCATGGTTATGAATATAATATGTTGAGAGATCTCATTGAGTGCCTTGAGGGCCCTTGTGGAGCTCATCCAAGTGTTTGTGCTAAGTGTGAAAGGTTGCAGTTGAAGGTGTGGCACCTAGGGTCTTCATCTGGCTAATCCTCAGTCAACTGTGAAATTGAAGGAGATTAAAACCCAGTTCAAAGTCTCTATGGTCATGGGATTTTGTGTTAAGATACATGAGACATCATTTCAAGTTCAATTCATCAAGGATCAAGTGTGTGAGAAGTTACTAAATCAGGGTTCTCAGGGTAAAATCCCCTATTTAGTGCCTAACTTCAAGACCACCTATCTCAAGATACAAGTTTCATCTAAACTTTTGACCAACATGGAACTTGTATAGCATGTTCTTAGCTTTCTTTTGAGTACTAGAAGTCCTTGATTGGATTTATAGAACTCAAGTTATGATCCAGACAAGTTACAGGTCATCAGATGAATGTGATTTTGGTCAACAAAAGTTAACCAAGTTCCAAGCCATTTTTGACCTAGAAGGATGTTTCTCCTCAACTTTTGGCCAACATAAAAGTTGTAGGTCTTGATCTTAGCTTTCCAAAATGTAATAGAAGTATTTCATTGGATTTGTAGAACTCATGTTATGACGGTTACAAGTCAGGGGTATTTTGGAAAAGTGAAATTATAGGTCATAAAATTATAGGTCCATTTCACCAACTTGCACACTTCAAATGAAGATTTTTCCAACATCAAACTTGCTCCAAATGGTGTTATTTGCTTATTCAAGCATTGATAAGTCATGGAATTGGCTTGGTTTGAAGAATGGATATGTGAATTTTCATGGAAGGAAGCTTAAAAGGGCAAAATTGGAGTTATTTCATTATTGATAATTTTGGTGCAAATAAGTGCATTTTTTTAGTTCAAACAACATTTTAAACACATTGGCAATTTTGAATTTTGAATTTGAGGTGTTTAAGTGAGCCATTTTCAAGAGATTATGATGCTAAACCAGAAATGGTGAACGTATCATCATTTCTTGAAAGTCTGTGACGCTGACAAACGCATAGGATGTCGAACCTTATTAGTGGATAGGTCCATACTTGTGAGAGGGATTGGGTTATGCAAGAAACTTTGGATTTCAGACGACCCGGTTCTTTACAGTGTGAATTTATTTATCAATGGGTCCTATTGTCAGTATTTTGTTCTTGCTAAGGCGAAGCGCTGGTTCTTCTCGACCAACGACACAACAGTCTTGATCCCTTATTTGCATTAGCATTTGCATGTTCATCTACATTTCATTAACATGTATTTGTGTTGCAGGTGCATATTTCTCCCCTGATTCTAGTGATCTTATTCTCTCATTGCTGATATGGAGTCCTTGAAGAGAACAATGGCTTACAAGCTTCCAACTTCAGATGTTAGATCTTTGCTGAGTTTGATTTCCATGGCTGGTGGGAATGTGATGGAGGATTTCAGGCAGTCCTATGGGAGATTGTTGAGATGGGTTTGCAAGCCTTCAGCACACAAGGTGGATGGCCTTTATGCCTTTCTGCAATTCTACGATCCACAGTTGAGGTGTTTTGTCTTATCTGACTACATTCTGGCGCCTACCTTGGAGGAGTACTCTGTATTGTTGGATGTGCCTGTTCTTAGTCAGATGCCATTTGTTCATATTGACGCTAAGCCTGATCTGGCTAAGCTAGCTACCATAGTACATGTGGATGCTTCAGAGTTAAAGGGGGGTCTGACAGAGTGGAATGGAGTGCATGGTTTTCCTCTAGTTTTCCTAGTTGATAAGGCTCGGCAGTTTGCTAAGGATGGTTGTTGGATTGTATTTAACGTTGTTCTTGCTCTTTGTATATATGGAATTGTATTGTTTCCTAATCTCCCTGACTTTGTGGATTTAGATGCATTTCATATCCTGGCTTCAAGAAACCCAGTGCCTACTCTTCTTGGAGATGTTTATCATTTTGTGCATTACAAGAATGAGAAACAAAGGGGAAAGAATGTGGCTTGCTGTGTTCCTCTATTGTACGCTTGGTTTGCTAGTCATATGCCCAAGACAGGTCCATTTGTGGCTATTGCTAGTACTTAAAAGTGGTCAGAGAGGTTGATGGGTCTATCTGCAGAGAACATTGTTTGGTTTGACTGAGACATGCTTGGTACAAATATTGTTTATAGTTGTGGTGGTTTTCTTAACGTTCCTTTGGTCGGAAGGAAAGGTTGCATCAACTATAACCCTTCTCTATTGGTCAAACAGTTTGGGTACGCTTTGAGGGAGCCTCTTAGAGAAGAGGAGATACATGAATCTCTATATCTCACTGGTTTACTAGAGGGTGAGACTTTGGGAAGACTTGAGCATGCATGGAATAACATTCATCGGAAAGGGAAATTAGCTTTAGGGAAGAGTAACAGCCGAACATATGACCCTTATCTGACTTGGATTCATGATAGAGTTGCAAAGTTCTTGATGCCATTTCCTGCAGTTGCACCTCTGTATCCTCTCATGATAGAAGAACCCACTATTGTAGACATCCAGAAATACAACCAGGTGTTGTTGGAGAAGGAAGAGCTGAGAAGAGCAAATGAAGAATTGGAAAAAGAGATCATCCAACTTCGAAGTGAGAAGATTGATGCAGTTCATTCCTTCAAGAAACAAACCGAGCTTGTGAACAAACTGGGTATGGATCTGACTAAGGAGACTAGTGACAGAGAACACACAGGCCGAGATTTGAACGTTGTCCACAGTGTTCTTGCCACTAAGAAGGAAGAGTTGGGTAGGGCTTACTTGAGGATCTCCAAGTTTGAAAGTCAATGGAATGCCACGCTCACCAACAACAAAGAGCGCGAAGACAGGTTAAAATTTCAAATCAGCAAGTTGAAGGCTCAACTTAATGCCAAAGATGGGGAGATTGTAGCAGAAGCATCACTTAGACGAGATAGTGAGTACATGTTGAACAAGACGATCGCGAACTTGAAGGATCTCAGGTTGAGAGCTGACTCCAAGAGACGTAGGCTTGAGGCATGTTTCGGGGAAGAAGCTTTGGAGGATCATGTTGATAGCTTACATCATACTGTTAGCCAGCAGGATTTGCTTATTCAGGGATTACTTGATAGGCCGGATCATCCTGAGATGCTGAAGCTGTTAGAGGATTTCCGATCACGGCATCCTGCTTGACCGTCTTGTTTATTTCTGTTGTAGTTTTTGCTGCTTATTCATTGTATTGACCATCACCAGGCTTGTTGGTTGAGGTCTTTTTCCTTGTTGTACTCAGTTTGTAGCTTGTACATTGCCTGTTGGCCTTTGATTTATATACGAGGAGTTGGTGATCTATACTAGTCCGTAGAATTCTCCATTGTTATGTTTTTCTGGAAACTAGAATCGAGGGGGAAATATCCCTGTTGCAAAAATACATGTTTGCATTTTAGCATTTTTCTCGCATTTGCAGGTGCACCGGAACTGTTAACCTTATTTCTCCTGTGGTTTACTAGTGTTTCAGGATTGCTGACTTAACAACTCACCGGTACGCGACTAGGAGAAACCAGAAGAAAGTGATGGAGCAAATGCAAGCGGAAATGCAGGAGATGCGAGACCGTATGGCCCAATTTATGGAAGTTATGCAAGGAGTAGCCAATGGACAAGAGCAACTCCGGACTCTAGTGCAACCCTTGATTGCACGTGTCGACGGAAACAGTGTTGCATGGTGGAGATGTTGTTAACCCTCCTCGTATTGAAACTCCTCGGGCAGACAATTCTATGCCAACCTTAGTCATCCCTACTGCTGGAGGGAATGGTCACGCTGCTGGTGCTGGAAATACGGCAGGTTTTAACCATGCTAGTTTTGCTAATGGTGGTAATGGTAATGGAAACGGCTATGGCCTCAACACCACGTATGCCATACACGGTAATATGGACCATATCTGGAATGAGGATAGACAAGAGGATGTGTTCTCACCAAGAGTTGTAGCTGCTGAATTACCCTCCGAGGCTGATAGGAGGATTAAGATGATCGAAGAGAAGATGAGGTCTCTTGAATGCCAAAACTCTATGGGGCTGGATATGGATAACCTGGGGCTGATCTCAGGCTTGAGAGTGCCACCAAAGCTCAAAGTCCCAGACTTTGATAAGTACAAGGGTACCACTTGCCCTAGGGTTCATCTAAGGTCTTATTATCGCAAGATGTCTACGCATTCCGATGACGAGAAACTGCTTATGCATTTCTTCCAGGATAGTCTATCCGGTCCCTCGCTGGAATGGTACATGAGCTTGGAGCCTGCAATTGTCCGTAGTTGGGGAGATTTGGCCGAAGCATTTGTGAGACATTATCAATATAATAGTGACCTTGCTCCCAACAGGATCCAACTTCAAAACCTCTCACAAAAGAGCAATGAATGCTTCAAAGAATATGCTTAAAGATGGCGAGAATTGGCAGCTAGGGTACAACCACCAATGGTAGAACAGGAACTTATGGATATGTTTGTCGCCACCCTGCCAGGTGTTTATTATTAAAAGCTCATCAGCAGCATGTCAGGCAGCTTTTCTGACTTAATAATCACCGGGGAGAGGGTGGAGAATGAAATTAAGTTAGGAAATATCAATGCTGGTGAGATGCCCTTAGCTGGAGGGAACAAGAAGGTTTTCGGAAACAAAAGGCGAGAGGGAGATGCTAACGCTGTATCCAGTTCACGGGGAAGAAATAGAGGTCAGAATCGGCAACATCAGCAGATAGCCATCCTCACCATTCCAGTAGTTCAACAACCACAGCAACAACAACGTTAGCAACAATAACAACAACGACCGCAACAAAATCAACAGAGGTACGGAAGATACCAAGATAGAGGTCGGGCAGCAAATAGGCATTTTGATGCGCCTCCTATGCCTTACTCTACGTTATTGCGGGCTTTGTTACAACTGCAATTGATTCAGAAAAGGACTTTGGCTCCCTTGACCGGGCCTCCTCCACCTGGGTACGATGCAAATGCTCGCTGTGAATTTCATTCGGGTGCCCCAGGACATAACATTGATAATTGTAAAGCCTTCAAACATAAGGTGCAAGATATGATTGACAGTAAGGCGATTAATTTTTCCAATGATGTTCCCAATATGGTGCAAAATCCCATGCTGAATCATGCCCAGGCTGGGGTTAATGCAATTATCAAGGAGGAGGTGTTGAATTTGGTGACCGATGTTGATGAACTGAAGACACGCTTAAGCTTTGTGAAAGCCAGATTGCTGAAGGGGGGTGTTTTCCCGGGTTGTGCTGAGGATTGTGTTGAGTGTCTAGTTGATCCTAAGAGAGGATGTGGACTGTTGAAAAGATGTGTTCAGGAGATGATGAATAATGGAGTTTTACAATTTGACCATTCTATTGGAAGAGAGTCTGAGGATTTGGTGGCTGAAGAAAAGGATGAGATTGCGACAATCTCCATCCCATACAAGACTGTTACTATTTACGCATCAAAACCACCAACGATAACTATCACAAAAGCGGGTCCTGTGCCGTTTGAAAGCACTAAGGCTATTCCGTGGAACTACGGAGCCGAAGTGTACTGCAATGGGTAGAAGATAAACTTGAATGATCCCTCTGTAAGTTCAGTTGACAATCTCGTGGGAGCAGGAGGTATTACTCGCAGTGGCCGAGTCTTTTCATCACCTGAAGTGACTGTTGATAATGTGGACAAGGGGAAAAGACCGGTAGTAGAGGAGACTTCTCAATCTGGGGAGAGAGAATCTTTGTTGAAAGACGCGGAGGAGTTTATGAGCCTGATTCGGAAAAGCGACTATAAGATAGTCGATCATTTGCAGCAAACTCCTTCCAAAATATCTATCTTGTCGTTGCTCCTTTGCTCTGAGGCGCATAGGAATGCACTCCTGAGAATATTAAACACTGCTTACGTGGGTCGCTACTGCAAAAATAGGCACCGGCTATGACAGAAGAGTTGCCACCGTGCGTTATTTATCCCAACGGAGGGAAAGGAAACACTCAGAGTAAACCTAACGCAAAACGGGAAAAGGAATGGTCGTCGCAACCAAATCCCGGATTCGGGAGTCGATTACACAAGGGGAAGGTATTAACACCCCTCACGTCCGTCGTACTCGACGGGATCCACGCTTGTTTTCTAGTACTGATTGTTATTCTATCTACTCTAAAGGTCTGGGTTAAAAAGAAAAGAAAATGAATCGACAAAGTATCGCACTTTATGCCTACGTATTCCCGTCTGGAACGAGAAATCAGAGTCAACGTAGTTCGCCTACCTACGGGAAAGGAGGGGAAGGTTGCTCGCTAGGATACGACATCCTATGCCTACGTACTTTCATACAACATGAAAGATCAGAGCACACGTAGTTCGGGCTACAGAAGACACAAGCTTGTCTGACTGTTTTTTATTACCTTTCAAAAAGGGTTTTTCTTGATTAAGAGTCCAAGAGGACAAAAATGACACTTTGATGTTTGTTTTGAATCTTTTACGAAAGAAGTATTTTTTAGTTTGTTTGCAATCTCTGACGCACTAGAGACTATGATTTGAGAGTGACTACGTCGCGTGTCACCCAAAGGGTGCCACACTAAGCAGCCAAACTACTGGAAAGAAACTCTCCAGCAACCCTTTCTCGAATAGCTTAAGGCTCGTAACGTACGACATGGATTAACCTTATTACTGTATTTTTGAGTTGTTTTGAGATACGAAGAGAAAGAAGCTCTAAAAAACCTAGGGTTGAAAAGGGAATAAAAAAACTAACCTAATGTTGTCATGCATGGATAAGAATCCTAATGTCTGTCGTAATTCCCTCCTACACAGAGGAAATCAGAGATCCTAGGGGATAAACAGAAAAGAAAGCAAGCAAATACAGTAAAATGCATGCAATGCAGCAATATAAGCGAGGCAAGGGAGTCCTGCTCAACCTCGAACCTGGGAAAACAACAGGCAAAGTGAATCAACATTCACCTCAAACCTAGGGGGAAAGTTATACAAGCCAACAAACAATACAAAAAAAAACCACAACAGAGGAGGCAGCCCAAGAAGCAGCACCAAACTCCTATAGCAAACGACAACTCTGACAGCAACAGTTGGTTAAACAGCAGAAAGTTGACAGCAACAACGTCCATCCTCATGACTAGATCCTATATTCCAGGGAAGAGAAAGCACAACTTCAAATAAGGCTCCTCAACACCTAAACAGTTAAGCTCCACAGCTACAGAAAACTCCAGCTCAAAAGCAACAGTAAACCATATCTTCAATCCTCCAGCAAGCTCCTGACAGCAAAGTTGACAGTAACATAACTCCATCTTCAAGCAAACCTCATGAAAGGCATCTTCAACACCTTAGATCTTCATATCCAAGCTCTAGCAAGCCCCACCAAGAAAGGTTTTCTATTGGGATCAAGTTATAATGAATGGAAGCCAGTGAAAACCAAAGGAATTCACTAGAAACCATCATCTGCAAAGAAGGGTATCCTCAAAAGTTCTACTCTTTAAGGCATACCACTCATCCCTCCAAGGGAGAGATGGGGTTTCCTTAAGAGGACTTTGAATCATAGGATAGGATGGAAGCACACAAAGCATTCCATGTTTGAGAAAAGAAATGAACTAAGTCTAAAAAAGCTCTTCCTAAAACCCTAATCCCTAAGCTCCTAGCAAGCACTCCAACAAATGAGAAATCTTCAACTCCAAGCTTCTTCAAGCCATCCAAAGCAACTTCACTTGATCTTCAATTCATCCAAGCAAAGTCCAAGCCAAAAGCACACCCAAAATAGCCCCACACAAATTGAATAAACCAAGCATCCAAGGGAGAAACCCACAAACATCACACCAATTTGCATAATACAAATAAAATTCCAAAACTCATCATAAAATCCTAAGTAAATTTATGAGGGAATCTAACCCTATACCCAATACCCCATATAAATCCCAGAACCTAAATCAATCATTTAAACCCAAAACTATGCACTAAACTACAACTAATTGTTTTAAAACCCTAAACCTAACACTCCTTATGTTCACCACTCAAATTTGCCTAAAACTTAATTAAAAAAATATGATAAAATTTCTAAGGGTACATGCTTCTCTAAGCTAACTAATCCAACAAGAATCAACTCAAAATTCATCACCAATTGGTCACAATAAAATCAGCAAGAACAAGTATCAAACAAAAGTAAAATAAAGGCAATAAAACTATAAAAATATGCCAGAAAATATAAAATGCATGAAATTAATATTTTTTGGTTTCATTAAATTCTAGAGATCCTAAGGGAACTAGGGAAAAAAGTCTCATCCTAAAATGATCATTTTTCAATTTTATATGAATTAAAAACTAACCTAAATACAACTATGAAAATAAAAGAAAATAAAAGAAAATGACAAACATGCGTGCTAAATAGCAGGATTATCCAATTATAAACCAGAGTTGGGCCCAACAGGGGGTGTCATTAGTAAGCGTGCATTAGGCCCAAACCAAACAAAAAATAGAATGGAAAATATGATGAAAAATGGAAAAACTCTGTGGCAAATAGCAAGTGAATCCTGTGTATTCTCTCAAGTGGGCCTAAGGTGGTGTGTGGATAGCAACGAATGTCATAAGCCCAAAGCAAAACGTAACTGAAACGGTGCGTTGAGGGGAATTCAGAGTTCTTCACAAAATTGAAACCAATCGTGGCTGTTGGTGGGTGATTTCAGTCAAAGGTCTTCCTAGATCTAATGGTTGGAATGTCATCTTCTCCATTTCAAATTGGGAGGGAAAGTGAACCAGACGGTGGCCGGAGGTGGCGCCACCGTCGTCCCCAAACATTAACAACACAAAACCTCACCAAAATCTAAACATGAGTACATCATTCAACTCGTTTTTTCTCACTGAATCCAACCATGCCCTCCATTCTCATTGAAAACCACTCTATCTCAAAACACGACATAAGCTTCAGAATATGCCCCAAAATTCAATCATCAGGATTCTCAAAATTAATGAGTCTATCATCATGTACACGCTTCACTGGTTGATCCTCACCATCTAAACATGTCTAAATCTCCAAGAACTAAGAGAAACGACCTTCAACAGAAATGGTGATGCTTAAGATTTTGTCTCTAATCAACAAGTTTCCATACCAGAAACGATCCTAGCCATGTCTACAATGCATCTACATGTTCAAATCCTAACAATTCTACCTAAATTGAGCTATGAGTTGAAATTTGCAAACCTGTAAAAAGTTGATGAGCAGAGATAGAATTTCTTCAAATTACACTCCAATCTTCTCCAGATACGATCAACAATGCCTTGTGAATCTTCTGTATGCAATGAATTGCTTTGAATCCTTCTTAATCACCAAATCCGATTTTGAGTTGCAAGGTTGAAACTCACTATGCTCTCTCTCAATTCTTCAGAGTTCTTGGCCAAAAAAGCAACTGAATCAGTTACACTCTTTATATAGAACATGTTAGAAAGCTCTAGAATTATCTGGAAATAATCCATGTGAGAATTTGAAATTCTCATGCACCATGAGAAGTTGGATATGACAGTCGGGTTCTAGCTTGCTTCAGCACCTTCATTTTTCTCCAAATTCTCACCAAATGACATATTGAATTGATTGAGGTTGGTGGTTGCATTGGTTCTGATCCAAGGAAGTGTTTTGCATATGTTACTTACATGTGAAGTTACCAAATGCAAGTGTGTTCAAATGACCTCAAATGGAAAAATTAACATTGCCATTCTCTTTAAAACATCATTTCTGATCAATTTGATATGCCATATGCCTTGTTTTGACCTTAAAACATGAAATCCCATTTTTGGCCTTTTAAATGACTTTAACTTCTTCCTTTTTTAAGCCATTCTTAGCAACTTTGTGGTACAAGCATTTTAAATCCCTCATGACTTCTTAATTGACCCTAAAAACATCATTCTAAACACATTTCATGTTGAACACTTTTTCATTTGAGGAGTGCAAGATGGAGATTTTGACACATGTTGAAAAAGGACCTATAATTCAACTTTCCCAAAATACCCCTGGATTGCCAAGATCATAACTTGAGTTCCACAAATCTTCTTGAGGACTTATAGTACTAAAATTAAAGCTAAGATCAATACCTACAACTCTTACGTTGGCCAAGAATCCAATTGAAAATTCCTTGAGGGGAAAAAGTTGCTTGGAAGTCAAGTGACTTTCACAGATAAATTTCAGTGTCCTCTGGTGACTTGTAACTTGCAAGAACCATAACTTGAGTTCTATAAATCCCCTTGAGGACTTCTAGTACTCAAATTAAAGGTATTGAGATGTTATACAAGTTTCATGTTTTCCAAGAACCCATTTGAAACTTGAATTTTGGCTTAGGTGGCTTTGAAGCTAGGCACTAAACAGGGGATTTTACACTGAAACCCTAATTTAGCAACTTCCCACATTCTTGATCTTTCTTTGCTTAATCTTGGCACAACACCACACATGTATCAAAATACCAATCCAAGAACCCCATGACCTCAAAGTATGCTTTGATGCTCTTGAATTACTCAATTGACCTAGGATTGACCCAGATGAAACCCTAGTTGACTGCACTCCACTGTGGCTCTCATACTTGAATCAATGACTTGTCTCAGCTTCAATAGGGCCCTCTAGGCATTCCATGAGATCCATACACACCTCAAATTCACATTCCATGTTCCACATCCCACTGATGATTCTCAATATTCCTCATGATAGGAGCAAAACCCACATGTAGGCACTCAAACTTCTCAAGACTTCAAATCACTTCTTGATGGCTTGGATGATTTCTCAATCTTGGATAACACCTCTTGTTAGGCTATTCTCTTGATAGGCACCCTTGATCCCGTGTTGGATGAGCTATGCTATGATATGCCAATGATTGAACTATGTACATGATGTAACTATGCAAATGAAATGCAATGAAACATAAATCAGGCAAGAAAAGGTTGAGCAAATTTTGGGGTGCAACAGCTGCCCCTATTCAAACGGCTTGGACCCGACTGGGTGAAGAGCGAACGGCCTTCAAACAATCGAGGTACGAGACGGTTGAATACCAAGACACCCGGAAATTTGCCAACCGTAGAAATAAACTGCACAACTGCTTGGGGAACGACATCCACCAACTGAATCTGGTTGTTACGGCAACAACTGATTCAACATCTGCTAATGATTCTGATTTCAACTTCAACCACCTATGTAACGCCACAGGTACTGAACACCTCCGTCCACAACTGGACTACCCTTGCCAACACAAGAAGAGAAACAAATTTGTCAACACGAAGAAATCTCAACAACACAGGGATAGAACTTCATCCACGTTAGGACGCTTGTTCCGTCAACACTAAGAAATCCCCTCAACAAGAGCAAAACTTGTCCACATTAGGACGCACACTTCATCAACACGGAGAAATCCCGGCTACTCCGCTGGGGATGAGTTGTCCGCGTCTCGCCAACACGAGGAGGTCCTATCAATCATAGGCAATAAATTTGTCGACTTCACTGGGAAATCTTTCTGTCCAATCACAGGAAACTCCATCCGCCTATCCATACGGGAAAATCATCTGTCTAAACACAGGAAACTTCATCCGTCTATCCATACGGGCAAATCATCTGTCTAAACACAGGAACATTCATCTGCCTATCCATACGGGAAAATCATCTGTCTAAACACAGGAAACTCTGCTTATCTCTGCAGTAGCTAACTCCGTTGGGCCCAACCCACAAACGACTTTGATGAGGCTTCTACTGGGGATAATAATATTTCGTCAATACGAAGAAATCACGGCGACTTCATTGCGGATCGAATTCTTCCACCCAATAGTAATTCAATTCAGTCAATCATACTGGACAATAACTCCGCCTTATCTTTGCAGTAGCCAAACCCACTGGGGATGCTCTGAAATTAACCGCCAGGCACCTATTTCGAAAACAGGCGACAACTCCTGAAATTTTGATTATGAAACCCTATGACGCTGACGGAACAGCAAACTTGAAGAAAATACTCTGATGCCGGATAAGAGAAACTTCAACAAGCAACTCTGTGGGGAAAAATCTGCAACAACTCCAAAGTCTACTTATGAAGCTATTCCATGCGGACAAAACTTTTGGACAACAACTCCAAAGTCTAATCATGAAGCTGATGTACCGCTGAAGAACTCCAAAGTCTAATTACGAAGTCGTTTGATGTTGACGACAACTCCAAGGTCTAATTATGAAGCAGCGCAAAGGGAGGCTACAACTTTAAAGTCAAATTACGAAGCCATTTAATTCCGACGAACTTCAAAGTCTAATTATGAAGCCGTTTACTGAAAACTTCGCTGAACTTCAAAGTCTAATTATGAAGCTGCTTAATGCTGACGTAACAGCAGCTAGAGAAAACTCTGTTGGGGAACTAACGACGACTCCAAAGTCTAATTATGAAGCCGTGCAACACTGACGTAACAGCCACTCGAAGAAAACTATGCCGATCTCCAAAGCCAAATCATGAAGTCTACAATGCTGACATAACAGCTACTCGAGGAAAATCCGGTAGGGAATTCCTAAAAACAACTCCAAAGTCTAGTTATGAAGCTGTTTAACACTGACGAACTCCAAGGTTGAATTACGAAGCTGTATAAACTGATAATAACTCCAAGGTCTAATTATGAAGCCGTATAAACTGATAATAACTCCAAGGTCTAATTATGAAGCCATCCACTGCTGCTAACAACTTCAAAGTCTAATTATGAAGCAGTGACACCAAGTAACGATTTCAGCCGTCTAATCGCTGAAATCTCCCTTTAAAAATGCCAACAACAACTTCAAAGTCAAATCATGAAGCCTTATAGCGCTGATGTAACGAACTTCAAGGTCTAATCATGAAGCCGCGCAATGCTGACGTAACAGCAATTCCGGGAAACTGTATTGAACTTCAAAGTCAAATCCTGAAGCCCTCTAGACTCCTTCCGAGGAAATTCTAACAACGAATTTAAAGTCTAAATATGAAGCCATTGTAATAGTGATAACGTCTCCAACGTCTAATTATGGAGCATCCCACGCTGACAAACTTCAAACTCAAATTACGAAGCCGTAACAACAAGTAATAACTTCAACCTTCTAATCGCTGAAATCTTCCTTTAAAATGATGACAACACCTCCAAAATCAAATCGTGAAGCCTTGACAACAAGTAATGACTTCAAACGTCAAATCGCTGAAATCTCTCTTTTACAACAAATTCAAAGTCTATTCATGAAGCTGTTGACTGCTAAAAGTAACTTCAAAATTATGAAGCCTGACAATAACTTCAAAGTCAAATTATGAAGCCATGTCATGATGGTAACAAACTTCAAAGTCGAATTACGAAGCCGTAAAATGCTGACATAACAATCTTCAAAGTCTAATTATGAAGCCATAACAGCAAACTAGGGAGAACTCTGCCGGGGGAATTTTGACGTCAACTGCCAGACATCTAACTTGACGACGAGTAATGACTTCAGATGTCTAATCTCTGAAATCTTTTTCTCAAAATGCTGACGTGACAGCAACCCGAGGGAACACTCCACTGGGGAATTTTTTTGACAACAACTCCAAAGTCCAATTATGAAGCCGTGTAAAGAACACTCCACTGAGGAAGAAGAGAAGTTAATCAAGCACCTCTGATAAGGGAACATATGGCGGGACGAACATTATCGTCACATATCTCATGCCAAAAATCTGAATATCTAAAAACGATCCTGAACAAGAATTCCAATTACCTGCAGGAAGAACACCTGAAAACAAAGAGGTAGCCAACCTGACTTATGCTTCAAAATGCGTATGTTCGATAATGGCGTAATGCTCCGTACGGCACGAAAATGCTACGCGCTTGAGTAGATGCAAATGTGACGATATATGCAAATGCAAATGCAGGATTAAGCTGTCGGGGCCACTCTGATAGTGTTGTCTCAATAACATGAATACTGAGGATAACGCCAACTCCGCTGGGGAGAACAAGTATCACCAAGTAATTTGGTGAAATAAACGCCAGAAACACAACCAACTCTGCCGAGGAGCGATTAACATCAATTTCCACTGGGAGGAAAGAACAAGTCACCCTGCTGGTGAACAAACTTAGCTGGGGAAAAAGCGACACTTCTGCTGAGGATCAACATCCTGTCAATGGCATGACGACCTGTGGGGAGAAGGGAAAACCATCCTTCGCAGATTTCGAACCAACAACCTGGTTAACTATTGCGGGAATCTCCCATGCTGGAGATTGAACGCGCACACCTCCGACTCGCTAAGGAGCGCAACCTCTGCAGGGAACATTGATTTTGACTTGCTGGGGATATCCTGTGGACAACTTCCTTGAGGATACTCTTTTGGGGTAAGATAACTCCCTCTTCGGGAAGGGATAACGTCATTCCAACTTTCCGGGAATAAGCTGCGACTAGCTAGAGAATGACATCAACTGGAGTCAGGTCTTACGTCAAGCGACTTTGGCTGGGGAATACAATCCCTGACTGTTTGCTCCAAAGGTAAGAACCCTGCAAAACACAAACGAGACAAAACAGGCCTATACAACAGAATCTACCCGGGTTAGCATCCGTGACATTACTTCAGTCAATTCGAAGTTTTATCAATTATTGGCAAGGGCCAGCAAGATTATGCAAGTGCAAGTTTATCAAAAACATCAGCGTCTTTCACAAACAAAACAGTAAAGAGCAAGCATCAAGTACTGAATAACATGTTTTATTGATAACGGGCCTCTGAATAGGCAAAGTTTGGTACACGGGATGCAACTCCTGAAAAGAGGAAGTTACGCATAAACACACATACATATATACACAAGAAGCATAAATAAAATACAAAACAATATTTGTATACATGTCGGCGACGTGGTACAGACAAACACCATGAGCTGATCCTCCTATGACTCACCCGACTCTGCGCTTTCCCGATACTCGATCTTCGAAAGAGATTATTTTTGGATAGACGGCCCCAGGTACTCCCAAACCACTAAGCAATGCCGTATCAAATTCGGACCGCAGTCATTTGCTTTTTCAATCCTAACTTTTGCGTGAACCGCCCTTTGCGGGTTTTCAATTCACCGGGATACCCTTTTTTGCCAAAGTCGCCCTTTTCAGGTTTTCGACTTCGCGGGTGTACATCTTTTCAATTTTATCCCTAACTTTTGCCCGAACCTTTTATTCATTTTTTATGGTTCGCCGGGATGCCCCATTTTTGCCTGGACTCTCTTTTTACTGTCCAGCGGGTCACTTTCAAGCAAAGTATTTTTTAACTGCGTCCGAATTCACAGGAGACGTAAAGTCTTCACCATCCATGGTGGATAGTAACAAGGCTCCTCCAGAGAAGACTTTCCTGACAACGTAGGGTCCTTCGTAATTAGGAGTCCACTTGCCCCTGTGATCTGTTTGTGGTGGGAGAATCTTTTTCAAAACAAGATCGCCCGTCTGAAAGCTTCGTGGGCATACCTTCTTGTCGTAAGCTTTCTTCATCCGGCTCTGATATAACTGACCATATGCTAAAGAAGCCAGCCTTTTCTCATCCATTAAGCTGAGCTGATTCAGTCTATCTTTCACCCATTCTGCCTCGTCGAGTTGGACATCACGTAAAACCCTCAGGGAAGGAATCTCGACCTCCAACGGTAACACCGCCTCCATCCCGTATACCAATGAAAAAGGGGTTGCCCCGGTTGATGTGCGTACCGTCGTACGATAACCGTGCAAAGCGAAAGGTAGCATCTCATGCCAGTCCTTATATGTCACAACCATCTTCTGGACAATCTTCTTTATGTTCTTATTGGCCGCTTTGACAGCGCCATTCATCTTGGGCCGGTAAGGAGAAGAGTTGTGATGTTCAATCTTAAAATTCTGGCACAGCTCTTTCATCATTTTGTTATTCAAATTCGAACCGTTGTTGGTGATAATCCGCTCAGGGATTCCATATCTGCAGATAATATCTCGTTTGATAAATCTGGCGACCACTTGTTTGGTCACATTGGCGTATGATGCTGCTTCCACCCACTTGGTGAAGTAATCGATTGCCACCAAAATGAACCGGTGTCCGTTTGATGCTGTAGGCTCAATCTTGCCAATCATATCAATTCCCCACATCAAGAAAGGCCACAGTGATGACATCACATTCAGAGGACTTGGAGGCACATGGATTTTGTCCGCGTAAATCTGGCATTTATGACACCTCTTTGCAAACTTGAAACAGTTTGTTTCCATAGTTAGCCAATAATAACCTGCCCGCAGCAGTTTTCTCGTCATAGCATGCCCACCAGCATGTGTACCAAATGTGCCCTCATGTATCTCTTCCATGAGCAACTTCACATCTTTCTCATCTACACAACGTAGCAACACCCAGTCGTGGTTTCTTTTGTATATGACACCGTCCGGGTTCAAATAGAAATTGCCAGCCAATCTCTTGAGCGTCTTCTGATCTCGACTGGATGCCCCAGCCGGATACTCCTTGTTCTTCAGGAAATTTTGGATGTCAAAGTACCAGGGTTTATCATCGGGAGCCTCATAAATGGAAAATATGAATGCAGGCCTATCGAGCCGAGAGATAACAATCCGGGGAGCCTCGTTCCAGAAGTTAACTTTATACATTGAAGACAATGTTGTCAGGGCGTCAGCCATTTGATTTTTTGCTCGTGGCACAAGATGCAATTCCACCTTGTCAAAGAAAGGCAACAATCTCCTTGCATAATTCATATAAGGTATCAAATTGGGCTGACGTGTCTCCCATTCTCCTTTAATCTGGTTCACCACTAGAGCCGAGTCTCCGTATACATCCAGATGCTTGATTCGCAAATCAATAGCCTCTTCCAGACCCAAGATGCAAGCCTCATATTCAGCCTCATTATTGGTAACGGGAAAAGTCAATCGGGCAGTAAAGGGGATGTGCGACCCCTGAGGAGTAGTGATAATTGCCCCTATTCCACTACCATAGGAATTTACAGCTCCGTCAAATATCAACTGCCATTTGGAACCAAACTTTGGTCCTTCGTCCGACAACGGTTCTTCACAATCCTTCATTTTCAGGTACATGATATCCTCGTCAGGAAAATCAAACCTCATCGACTGGTAGTCCTCAACAGGATGCTCCGCAAGGTACTCTGACAGAACGCTACCTTTAATAGCCTTCTGCGAGACATATTGGATATCATATTCGGTTAACACCATCTGCCATCGGGCAATTCTTCCGGAGAGTGCTTGCTTCTCAAACACGTATTTGATTGGATCCATCTTTGAAATTAGCATGGTTGTATGATTCAGCATGTATTGCCTCAAACTTTTGGCGGCCCAGGCTAGCGTGTAACACGTCTTCTCGAGCATCGAGTATCTGGACTCGCAGTCAGTAAACTTCTTACTCAAATAGTAGATCGCATGCTCTTTACGTCCGGTCTCATCGTGTTGACCGAGAACACAACCCATACTTTCCTCAAGAACCGTCAAATACATAATCAAAGGTCTCCCGGCCACTGGGGGTATCAATACAGGAGGTTCCTGCAAGTATTCTTTTATCTTGTCGAACGCCTTTTGACAATTTTCATTCCAGGTCAACACCTGATCCCTTTTCAACAACTTGAATAACGGCTCGCATGTCGCAGTTAGGTGAGATATGAACCGGGCGATATAGTTCAACCTCCCTAAAAACCCACGCACTTCTTTTTCTGTTTTAGGCGTCGGCATTTCTTGTATTGCTTTTATTTTCGCATGATCAACCTCTATTCCCTTTTCGCTCATAATAAACCCCAGCAGTTTACCCAATCTCACCCCGAAGGTGCACTTGTTAGGGTTCAGTCTCAACCTGAACTTCCTAAGCCTTTTGAACAGTTTCAGCAGATTAACCAAATGCTCCTCCTCCGTTTGGGATTTGGCAATCATATCATCAACATAAACCTCGATCCCTTTGTGCATCATGTCATGAAAGAGAGTCGTCATAGCACGTTGATATGTTGCCCCAACGTTCTTCAATCCGAAGGGCATCACTTTGTAGCAAAATGTTCCCCAGGGAGTAATGAAGGTAGTCTTCTCCATGTTTTCTGGCGCCATTTTGATCTGATTATAGCCCGAGAAGCCGTCCATAAAGGAGAATACGGAGAACTGAGCAGTGTTGTCGACCAGCACATCAATGTGAGGAAGTGGAAAGTCGTCTTTCGCGCTCGCCCTATTCAAATCACGGTAGTCTACACACATTCGCACTTTACCGTCTTTCTTCGGCACTGGTACTATATTAGCGACCCATGACGGATAAGTTGTAACAGCCAGGAAACCAGCATCCCACTGTTTTTGAACTTCCTCCTTGATTTTCACAGCCATGTCCGGTCTGGTTCTTCTGAGTTTCTGTTTAACAGGCGGACATTCCTCTCGCAACGGCAGACGATGCACAACCATGTCCGTATCTAACCCAGGCATATCCTCATACGACCAAGCAAATATATCACTATACTCTCACAATATCTCAATCAGCCTTTGCTTGACGTCGCTCTGCAGCGCAGCCCCTATACGAATATTTCTCACAACTTCTTCCGATCCCAGGTTGATAATCTCAATTTCCTCCTGATGAGGCAGAATGATTCTCTCTTCTTGTTTCAACAAACGAGTCAGCTCCTCTGGCAGGTCACTATCCTCAACAATCTCTTCCTCTGCTTAGAATACCGGGTGCTCGAAGTCGAAACGAGTCATAGGCGGTTCGTATGAGATGTCATATGAAATATTGGTCCTGCAAAGGAAATGGTTAAACGCTTCAACACGCAAACAAAGCAAATAACCACGTTGCCATTTATTGTTAATGTAAAAACAAGAAAAACAGGGATCACAATATTTGAATATGAAAAACGCCTTTATTTCATGATTAAAATAGTGCAATACACATAATCAAGCAGTTCTAATGCAACATCACTATGCCCCGGGTAGGACATAGGATTATTCAACAATTGATAAAACAAATCATTACTGTTTAAAAGTCACTGGGACAGTTTCCCGGATGGACCAGTTGCAGAGACTTTGTCCTGGCACGCTTAGCTTGATCCACGCGTCCATATCGCAGTCGCTATCTCCGTCTTCAGTATCTGAAATAGCGTTGATAGTCTCGAAGCACACCCTGCTTGGCATAATCGGGACCGGTCCCTTGAACCTGGGCGCTCCTGAAGCGGACGCTGACGACGTCGGTCGATACCCTAGCCCAAACTTGTCATTCTTCACGAGAATCTCCAATACCTGCCCCCAACCTTTAGTCTCACCAGTCTGCACTAAAGCCCGAGCCTCTTCGTAAGATGACACTGCCACATTTGATATTTTGCTGGAACCCTGAACTTTGTCTTTAATCTGCAACCCCTCGAAGGTCTGACACGGTGTCTCGTGTATTTCTCCGTCAGCCTCAACATATCTGAATGATGACAGGTGGCTGACCAAAATATCCTCCTCCCCGCAAACGGTAACAACACTATCACCCACCATGTACTTCAGCATCTGATGCAATGTGGACGTTACGGCCCCTGCAGCGTGGATCCATGGTCGTCCAAGAAGGCAGCTATAAGCTGGATGGATATCCATGATGTAGAATTCGGTATCAAAAATTTCCGGCCCCACCTGAAGCGGTAATGTTATTGACCCAAACACTGATCTTTTCGTTCCGTCAAACGCCCTTACCACCAAATCGCTGGGCGTGCAAATAACTCCTCGTATGTCCAATTTCATCATGGCTTTCTTTGGTAATACGTTCAACGACGATCTAGTATCTACCAATACATGTGACATTACGGTGCCTCGGCATTCCACCGATATATGCAAGGCCATGTTGTGCTCCCGACCATTGGGCATTAAGTTGAAATTTGTGAAACCCAGGCTATGTCCAGCATTGACATGTGCCATTACCCCCTCTAACTGATTTACAGAAACTTCTTGGGGCACGAATGACGTATCCAGTATTTTTAGCAAGGCGCTCCGGTGGGCCTCGGAACATAACAACAACGACAAGATAGAAATCTTCGACGGCGTCTGCTGTAGGTGTTCAACAATTTTGTAGTCGCTTTTGCGGATTAGTCTCATGAACTCCTCTACGTCCTTGAGCGATGTATCCTTTTCTTTCGACTGAGAAGGCCCGCTTTCACTTACTTTGGCTTTACCTTTGGCCAACCTCTCTGCTTCTATTTCAGGTGAGGTAAAGATCCTTCCGCTACGGGTCATGCCCCCCGTTCCAACGACATTATCAACAGCTCCTGCTGGCTGGCTATTCATCACAATCTTTTCACCGTTGCAATATGCTTCTAATCCAAAAGTCCATGGGACAGCTTTTATACTTTCAAAGGGAATAGGCCCTGCTTTGGTAATCGTAATAGTTGGCCGCTTGGCGGGCGCCACTATCGTTATAGTCTTCCTCGGGATCGTCACCGTTGTAATATCATTCTGTTCATTACATAATGCCTCCATAGGCTTCTCAACCGCAGTTTGATCAAATTGCAAGGTCCCTTCGTCGATCATGGCCTGAATGCCCTGCTTCAAATCATTACAGCCCTCTGGCTGGGTCCAGCACTCTAAATAGTATTCATCACAACCCGGAAATACACCCCCTATGAGCAACCTGCTTTTCACTTCACTTAATGGTGTCTTCAGCTCATTAACATCCATCACCAGGTTCAAATTTTCTTCTGTTAAGATGGCATTTGCCCCATGATTGGGCATAGGCTATTGTACAATATTGGGCCCCACTTGGCCGAAGTTGATGGCTTTACTGTCCAACAAGTCTTGAACTTTATACTTGAAAGCATGACAAGATTCTATATCGTGTCCGGGCGCCCCGGAATGAAATTCGCAATGCTTATTAGCATCATACCCCCTAGGAAGTACCGGTCCTGTAGGTGGTTCCAGTGTTCTTTTCTCGACCAAATTCAACCCCAGCAATGTCTGAAGAATCTCTGCATATGTCGACGGAGGTTTATCAAATACCCTCTTCGGCATTACATTCTGAAACCTTCCCTGACCCTGATTCTGCCTTTGCTGCTGCTGCGGTTGTTGTTGCTGTTGATATTGAGGAATTGGAATAGTAACACTGGCTATCTGTTGAGGTTGAATGTACTAATTTCTGCCTCTGCCCCGGCCTCGGCCACCATACACAGCGCTAGTATCACCCTATCGTCTTCCGCCGAATGCTTTTTTTGCACCCCCGGCTGAAGTAGATTCGCCTGCCTGAATCTTTCCAATTTTAATTCCATTTTCGATCCTTTCTCCCATAAGGATCATATCGGAGAAACTGCCCATCGAAACATTGAGTAACTTGTCATAGTACATTCCAGTAAACGTCCCCACAAACATGTCATTCATCTCCCTTTCAACCAAAGGAGGGTGCACTCGAGCTGCCATATCGCGCCACCGCTGCCCGTACTCTTTGAAACTTTCACTATTTTTCTGTGACAGGCTCTGCAACTGAACCCTGTTTGGTGCCAAATCGCTGTTATATTTGTAATGCATAACAAAAGCATCAGCCAACTGCTTCCAACTTCTAATCTGAGTGGGCTCCAGTCCCATGTACCATTCCAATGATGGTCCCGATAAGCTGTCTTGAAAGAAATGCATGAGCATCCTTTCATCATTGAAATATCCAGACATCCTTCTATAATAAGAACGTACATGGACCTTTGGGCAGGTATCCCCTTTGTATTTATCAAACGTTGGAGCCTTGAATTTCAACGGCATCCTCAGCCCTGGTACCAACCCCATAGTAGTCATATCTAACCCAACGGAGTTCTGATCAACCACACCTTTCATCTGCTCTTCTAGCATTCTGATCCTCTGAACAGGGTCAATAGGGCCTTCGGGTCCCATACCTATTCCTGAAAAAGCGTCCTCCTGTTGATCCACATTCCATTCATTGCCATATCCATCATAACCCATGTTACGGCCAAATCCCTGTTGATTGAACACAGGACCCTGTCCTCGGTTACCGAACCCCAGATTGACCCCAGCAGGTCAAAAACCATTGTTGAAAGGAAATGCTCCAGCGCCGTTCACATTCACATTACCGAATCCACCATTACCGTAGCCATACCCCTGATTGTTGCTGTAACCATCATTACCGAAGCCTTGATTGTTGAACCCGAAGTTCCCGTCCTGATTGACATTGCCATACCCATTGTTTCCGAATCCAACATTGTCAACGAATCCTTGATCAGCATCCACAATGTTGCCTTTGTTGTTAACAACATGCCCATCACCACCATTCCCGGTATTGCCGTTACCAGCGCCAGCACCTGCACCAGTACCCGTGTTTCCGTTGACCGTCACAACAGGTGGAGTAACAACTGCCGGTATCTCATTCTCCCGGCGAGGAGTTTCAACAGAAATGTGGTCAGTGTTGCCATTTCCGTTTGCCCGCGTCAGCAGCGGCTGCACCAAGGTCTGAAGATTCTCCTGGCCCTTGGCCATGCTCTCCATAGCTTGCATGAACAGAGTCAGCTTCTCGCAGATTTCCTGCATCTCGACCTGAACTTGATCCATTATCTTCTCGCAGTTGTTTCGGGTTGAATAGCGGTGGACTCTCTAGTCGTCAATCCTGAAAAACCTGAGATGCAGGAATATAAGATACAAATTCAACAAGTAACTGGAAATGCAAAATGAATATGCAGATGCAATATGTGTCTGTGCGTTTAGGGAAACCATCCCTTGATTCTAGTGCCAAAGTGCCAGTGTAGTGACAGTGGTAGTGATAAGAAGCTTGAAATCCAATCATGGCAAAACATCTCATATATTGCTGCGAAGAGCCCATCAAGTCAGACATACAATATCGCCGAGTGTTCAATAACAAGAAGGCATGACCTCAACCAACAATCCTGGTGATGGCTAGCACAATGCAAATAAAGCATATACAACAGTACATAAGGTAATCAAGTGCGACCATATGCCTGATACTCCTCTAACAATCTCTTAGTCTTGGGATGATTCGGCTGAGAAAGCAACCCTTCGACGAGCGAGTCTCTTTGCCTGATAACGCGCTGGAAATCCCCAATGGATTCCTCCCAAACACCTTCTCCGAAGCACTCCTCTAGCTTCCTCTTCTGGGATGCAGACTCTTTCTTACGCTTGATAACTTTGTTCAAGGCAATCTGAACGTCATATCTCCGCATGACCTCTTCTTCAAACTTCTTCTGGCTAGCTTTCAACTGATCTTCCAGTTCTTCGATCTGCAGCTTCAGTTTGTCTTCTCTTTCCTTATTGCCGGACAGCGTGGCGTTCCAGGTTTTGTTGAATGCGGAGATCTCCCGGTAGGCTACATCAAGTGCTTTCTTCTCGGACTCCAGCATATCATGGGAGCTCTTGAAATCTATCCCCAAACATTCACACTTCTTTCGTTGTTCAGTCAGTTCTGTGCCTAGTTGGTTCACCAGCTTCTTTTGCTGCTCGAAGGAATATACGTCTTCATTTCTTTCGCTTCTGAGCTGCACTAGCTCTTCCTCCAACTTCTCGTTGGCTTTCATCAACTCTTCTTTCTCCTTCACAACCTGTTCGTATCTCTCAATAGACACAGTAGTCGGCTCCTCAATCACGGGGGGAGCAGGAGGTAGTACTGCAGGAAACAGCATCAGCGCCTGCTTTGCTCTATCTTGAATCCAGACTTTGTACGGAGCATAGGCTTGACAATCATTCTTACCCAACAACGGCTTACCCCTTTTGTTGACATTTTTCCAAGCATGCTGAAGCTTGGACAATAATTCTCCACTCAGATCACCTGTGAAGTACAGCGATTCATGCACTTCCTCTTCTTTTGGCGGGCTTTTCAAAGCATAACCGAATTGCCTGATCAACAATGATGGATTGTAGTTAATGCACCCTTTCCTCCCAATCAGAGGAACGTTAGGATATCCGGCACAGATGTAGATAATCTCAGATCCCAGTAAGTCTCTGTCAAACCAGACAACATCTTCTGAAGAAAGTCCCATCAGATGCTCAGACCAATCCACCGTATCTGCAGACTCAGCAAAAATACCCTTCTTGGGCAGGTGACTATCAAACCATATATACAACAAAGGCACACAATAAGAGACGTTCTTGCCCCTCCTGTTCTCGTTCTTATAATGCAGTGAGTGATAGAAATCTCCAATCAGCGTAGGCACAGGATTTCCTGAAGCAAATATATAGAATGCATCCAAATCAACAAAGTCAGGCATGTTCGGGAACAGTACAATGCCATAGATACACAGAGCAAGGATAGCATTAAACACAACCCAACAGCCACTCTTTGCGTACTCTTGTGCTTTCCCAACTAAGAACTTGAGAGAGAAACCAAAAATTCTGTTCCACGAGGTTAACAGCAACTCCGAGGAGTCTAAATGCAAAGCAACAGCCAAATCCTCTAGCTTGGGCTCAACACCCATATGAACAAAGGCACCTTGTTCTGGATAGTCAACTCCAATATCTCAGCATACTCCTCCATGGTCGGAGCCAGAATGAAGTTAGGGAAAGTAAAACACCTCAATGGGGGATCATAGAACTGCATCAGCGCGTACAATCTGTTCCGCTCATACATGGATGGTTTATAAACCAACCTAAGCAGTTTCCCATAACTCTTCCTGAAGCTTCTCTTCACATCATCATTAGCTAGAGATATCAAACCAAGCAAAGAAGAAACATCTGGAGTAGGCAACTTGTATGCTACAGTCTTCTTCAAAGTATCCATAATATCAGACAGAAATCCGGGTAACTAGGATCAAAAGGTATGAAATGCACCTGCAACACAGACACACGTTAATGATATGCAAAATGAGTATGCAACAATGTAATATGCAAACATGCAACAGGGATCAAGTGATATATTGCTGAAGAGATCCATCCACAACTCTGTCTCAACAGACCTGTAATGCTGCTTAAACCTGGTCTCAACAGACCCATAACAATGCTCCACTTTGTCTCAACAGACTCAAAACCATGCTCCAACCTGGTCTCAACAGACCCAAAACAATGCTCTGGTGAAGAACCCCAAATAACCACACATACTGATCCAATATCAAGAAAATCGGGTAGTCTGGAGGTCAAGTTTACTGCATGCCCCAATCCCTCTCACAGGTAGGTGTCCTATCAATTGACACAAGGTACGACATCCTATGCGGTCTTCGGCATCATAGACTTTCAAGACTGATGATACGATACCCAGAAGGTGTGGCATCATCATGTCCTGAAGAGGCCTCACTTAGCCAACTTCCAAATGATCGGTCCCCGGAGTCGACAATCCAACTAACCAACAACCCCCTCAACCCAAAGGGTTGAAAAAGAAGTCAACCAGAAGAACCTCGTCCGAGCGTGGATTTTGCGGGACACTAGTACATGCAAAGCATGCACGCGCCCACTACTTTCCACAACTAATTCTAGGTGCACTCAAGCCCAGGTCCGACTTATCTCTAAATAGATCACCCCATCCCCACAACAGCAATAACAATATAAAGCTGACAATAAAATGCGGAAAGTAAAGACAGAAATGTAAATCCATACAAAACCCACGACGGGAAAACAAGCACTAGGACTGACTCGCATAGGGAACTGTTGGATTCCCCAGCAGAGTCGCCAGCTGTCGCTACTGCGAAAATCGGCGCCGGCTATGACAGAAGAGTCGCCACCGTGCTTTATTTATCCCAACGGAGGGAAAGGAAACGCTCAGAGTAAACCTAATGCAAAACAGGAAAAGGAATGGTCGTCGCAACCAAATTCTGGATTCGGGAGTCGATTACGCAAGGGGAAGGTATTAGCACCCCTCACGTCCGTCGTACTCGATGGGATCCACGCTTGTTTTCTAGTACGGATTGTTATTCTATCTACTCTAAAGGTCTGGGTTAAAAAGAAAAGAAAATGACTCGGCAAAGTATCGCACTTTATGCCTACGTATTCCCGTCTGGAACGAGAAATCAAAGTCAACGTAGTTCGCCTACCTACGGGAAAGGAGGGGAAGGTTGCTCGCTAGGATACGGCATCCTATGCCTACGTACTTTCATACAGCATGAAAGATCAGAGCACACATAGTTCGGGCTACGGAAGACACAAGCTTGTCTGACTGTTTTTTATTACCTTTCAAAAAGGGTTTTTCTTGATTAAGAGTCCAAGAGGACAAAAATGACACTTTGATGTTTGTTTTGAATCTTTTACGAAAGAAGTATTTTTTTAGTTTGTTTGCAATCTCTGACGCACTAAAGACTATGATTTGAGAGTGACTACGTCGCGTGTCACCCAAAGGGTGCCACACTAAGCAGCCAGACTACTGGAAAGAAACTCTCCAGCAACCCTTTCTCGAATAGCTTAAGGCTCGTAACGTACGACATCGATTAACCTTATTACTGTATTTTTGAGTTGTTTTGAGATACGAAGAGAAAGAAGCTCTAAAAGACCTAGGGTTGAAAAAGGGAATAAAAAAACTAACCTAATGTTGTCATGCATGGATAAGAATCCTAATGTCTGTCGTAATTCCCTCCTGCACAGAGGAAATCAGAGATCATAGGGGATAAAATGAAAAGAAAGCAAGCAAATACAGTAAAATGCATGCAAAGCAGCAATACAAGCGAGGCAAGGGAGTCCTGCTCAACCTCGAACCTGGGAAAACAACAGGCAAAGTGAATCAACATTCACCTCAAACCTAGGGGGCAAGCTATACAAGCCAACAAACAATACAGAAAAAAACCACAACAGAGGAGGCAGCCCAAGAAGCAGCACCAAACTCCTATAGCAAACGGCAGCTCTGACAGCAACAGTTGGTTAAATAGCAGAAAGTTGACAGCAACAACTTCCATCCTCATGACTAGCTCCTATCTTCCAGGGAAGAGAAAGCACAACTTCAAATAAGGCTCCTCAACACCTAAACAGTTAAGCTCCACAGCTACAGAAAACTCCAGCTCAAAAGCAACAGTAAACCATATCTTCAATCCTCCAGCAAGCTCCTGACAGCAAAGTTGACAGTAACATAACTCCATCTTCAAGCAAACCTCATGAAAGGCATCTTCAACACATTAGATCTTCATATCTAAGCTCTAGAAAGCTCCACCAAGAAAGGTTTGCTATTGGGATCAAGTTATAATGAATGGAAGCTAGTGAAAACCAAAGGAAATCACTAGAAACCATCATCTGCAAAGAAGGGTATCCTCAAAAGCTCTACTCTTTAAGGCATACCACTCATCCCTCCAAGGGAGAGATGGGGTTTCCTTAAGAGGACTTTTAATCATAGGATAGGATGGAAGCACACAAAGCATTCCATGTTTGAGAAAAGAAATGAACTAAGTCTAAAAAAGCTCTTCCTAAAACCCTAATCCCTAAGCTCCTGACAACCACTCCAACAAATGAGAAATCTTCAACTCCAAGCTTCTTCAATCCATCCAAAGCAACTTCACCTGATCTTCAATTCATCCAAGCAAAGTCCAAGCCAAAAGCACACCCAAAATAGCCCCACACAAATTGAATAAACCAAGCTTCCAAGGGAGAAACCCAACAAACATCACACCAATTTGCATAATCAAATAAAATGCCAAAACTCATCATAAAATCCTAAGTAAATTTCTGAGGGAACCTAACCCTATACCCAATATCCCATATAAATCCCAGAACCTAAATCAATCATTTAAACCCAAAACTATGCACTAAACTACAACTAATTGTTTTAAAACCCTAAACCTAACACTCCTTATGTTCACCACTCAAATTGGCCTAAAATTTAATCACAAAAATATGATAAAATTTCTAAGGGTACATGCTTCTCTAAGCTAACTAATCCAACAAGAATCAACTCAAAATTCATCACCAATTGGTCACAATAAAATCAGCAAGAACAAGTATCAAACAAAAGTAAAATAAAGGCAATAAAACTATAAAAATATGCCAGAAAATATAAAATGCATGAAATTAATATTTTTTGGTTTCATTAAATTCTAGAGATCCTAAGGGAACTAGGGAAAAAAGTCTCATCCTAAAATGATCATTTTTCAATTTTATATGAATTAAAAACTAACCTGAATACAACTATGAAAATAAAAGAAAATAAAAGAAAATGACAAACATGCGTGCCAAATAGCAGGATTATCCAATTATAAACCAGAGTTGGGCCCAAGAGGGGGTGTCATTAGTAAGCGTGCATTAGGCCCAAACCAAACAAAAAATAGAATGGAAAATATGATGAAAAATGGAAAAACTCTGTGGCAAATAGCAAGTGAATCCTGTGTATTCTCTCAAGTGGGGCTAACGTGGTGTGTGGATATCAACCAATGTCGTAAGCCCAAAGCAACACGTAAGTGAAACGGTGCGTTGAGGGGAATTTAGAGTTCTTCACAAAATTGAAACCAATTGTGGCTGTTGGTGGGTGATTTCAGTCAAAGGTCTTCCTAGATCTAATGGTTGGAAAGTCATCTTCTCCATTTCAAATTGGGAGGGAAAGTGAACCAGACGGTGGCCGGAGGTGGCGCCACCATCGTCCCCAAACATTAACAACACAAAACCTCACCAAAATCTAAACATGAGTACATCATTCAACTCGTTTTTTCTCACTGAATCCAACCATGCCCTCCATTCTCATTGAAAACCACTCTATCTCAAAACACGACATAAGCTTCAGAATATGCCCCAAAATTCAATCATCAGGATTCTCAAAATTAATGAGTCTATCATCATCTACACGCTTCACTGGTTGATCCTCACCATCTAAACATGTCTAAATCTCCAAGAACTAAGAGAAACGACCTTCAACAGAAATGGTGATGCTTAAGATTTTGTCTCTAATCAACAAGTTTCCCTACCAGAAATGATCCTAGCCATGTCTACAATGCATCTACATGTTCAAATCCTAACAATTCTACCTAAATTGAGCTATGAGTTGAAATTTGCAAACCTGTAAAAAGTTGATGAGCAGAGATAGAATTCCTTCAAATTACACTCCAATCTTCTCTAGATACGATCAACAATGCCTTGTGAATCTTCTGTATGCAATGAATTGCTTTAAATCCTTCTTAATCACCAAATCCGATTTTGAGTTGCAAGGTTGAAACTCACTATGCTCTCTCTCAATTCTTCAGAGTTCTTGGCCAAAATAGCAACTGAATCAGTTACACTCTTTATATAGAACATGTTAGAAAGCTCTAGAATGATCTGGAATGATCCATGTGAGAATTTGAAATTCTCATGCACCATGAGAAGTTGGATATGACAGTCGGGTTCTAGCTTGCTTCAACACCTTCATTTTGCTCCAAATTCTCACCAAATGACATATTGAATTGATTGAGGTTGGTGGTTGCATTGGTTCTGATCCAAGGAAGTGTTTTGCATATGTTACTTACATGTGAAGTTACCAAATGCAAGTGTGTTCAAATGACCTCAAATGGAAAAATTAACATTGCCATCCTCTTTAAAACATCATTTCTGATCAATTTGATATGCCATACGCCTTGTTTTGACCTTAAAACATGAAATCCCATTTTTGGCCTTTTAAATGACTTTAACTTCTTCCTTTTTTAAGCCATTCTTAGCAACTTTGTGGTACAAGCATTTTCAATCCCTCATGAATTCTTAGCTGACCTAAAAACATCATTCTAAACACATTTCATGTTGAACACTTTTTCATTTGAGGAGTGCAAGATGGAGATTTTGACACATGTTGAAAAAGGACCTATAATTCAACTTTCCCAAAATACCCCTTGATTGCCAAGATCATAACTTGAGTTCCAAAAATCTTCTTGAGGACTTCTAGTACTCAAATTAAAGCTAAGATCAATACCTACAAATCTTATGTTGGCTAAGAATCCATTTGAAAATTCCTTGAGGGGAAAAAGTTACTTGGAAGTCAATTGACTTTCACAGATAAATTTCAGTGTCCTCTGGTGACTTGTAACTTGCAAGAACCATAACTTGAGTTCTATAAATCCCCTTGAGGACTTCTAGTACTCAAATTAAAGGTATTGAGATGCTCTACAAGTTTCATGTTGGACAAGAACCCATTTGAAACTTGAATTTTGGCTTAGGTGGCTTTAAAGCTAGGCACTAAACAGGGGATTTTACACTGAAACCCTAATTTAGCAATTTCCCACATTCTTGATCTTTCTTTGCTTAATCTTGGCACAACACCACACATGTATCAACATACCAATCCATGAACCCCATGAACTCAAAGTAGGCTTTGTTGCTCTTGAATTACTCAATTGACCTAGGATTGACCCAGATGAAACCCTAGTTGACTGCACCTCCACTGTGGCTCTCATACTTGAATCAATGACTTGTCTCAGCTTCAATAGGGCCCTCTAGGCATTCCATGAGATCCATAAACACCTCAAATTCACATTCCATGTTTCACATCCCACTGATGATTCTCAATATTCCTCAAGATAGGAGCAAAACCCACATGTAGGCACTCAAACTTCTCAAGACTTCAAATCACTTCTTGATGGCTTGGATGATTTCTCAATCTTGGATAACACCTCTTGCTAGGCTTTTCTCTTGATAGGCACCCTTGATCCCCTATTGGATGAGCTATGCTATGATATGGCAATGATTGAACTATGTACATGATGTAACTATGCAAATGAAATGCAATGAAACATAAATCAGGCAAGAAAAGGTTGAGCAAATTTTCGGGTGCAACAACGTGCCGCAGGAAATTTCGGTTAATCAACTCGAGGGAGTCGTGGTGCACGTAAATGCAGGAAATAGCTTAGGCTTTATAGACTTGGATTTGACGCCGAAAGGCAGAAATCAAAATTGTGCGCTGCACATATCTTTAGAGTGTCGGGGGGCTGTCATGTCTCACATGCTTGTGGATATGGGATCGTCCTTAAATGTAATTCTGAAGAAGTCCCTAATGAAGTTAGATATGCAAGGGTTGATTTGCACACCAAGTGATTTGGTGGTGCGTGTGTTTGACGGAACCCGAAGATCTGTGTTTGGGGAGGTAACTTTGCCTATTCAGGTTGGACCTGAAGTCTTTGATGCAGTGTTTTACATCATGGATATCCAGCCAACCTATAGTTGTTTACTAGGCCGCCCATGGATTCATTCAGCGGGAGTTGTAACCTCTATGCTGCATCAAAAGCTTAAATACATGGTTGGCGGTAGCGTTGTTACGGTATGTGGGGAGGAGGATATCATGGTCAGCCATTTATCATCCTTTAAGTATGTTGAAGTGGACGGAGAGATCCATGAAACCCTTTGTCAGGCCTTCGAAGCGGTTAATATTAAAGACAAGTCTCCTGTTGTGAGCAAGGTGCCGGAAGTGGCCATGTCTTCGTTTAAAGAAGCTCAAGTAGTGGTACAGATTGGGGCAATGCAGGGATGAGGCCAAGTATTGGATATTCCCCACAAACAAGACAAATTTGGTTTAGGGTACCGACCGTCATTCTCCTCTCCTTCAGCCTCGCAGAGCGTGCCGCGCTATAAAGGGCCCGTGCAGTTCACCAAGGGGGGAGTCATCTTTGAGAGAGTCAATGATGTATCTGATGAAGACGGAGGCAATGATTGTGATATGGATGCCTGGATCAAGCCGTGTATTCCGGGACAGAGCCTACGCAACTGGTCAATTGAAGAATTCATTCAAGTGACGACAGAACAGTAATGCTTTGTTTTTCCAATTATTGTACTACCCTATGTTCTACCCGAAACATAGTGGTATTTTATTTCATGGCCTTATTTGTTTATGTCTGAACATTATTTATCAATTAATCAAAGGGCGTTTTCTCATTCAAATTTTTGTGATCTCTGTTTTTCTTATTTTTATTTTTCACAATGAAATGGCAATGTGGTTTATACTTGTTTGCATATTGTTTGAAACATTTAACCATTTTTATTGCAGGATTCCTATTGCAGATGACACCAATTCAGAACCTCCTATGACTCGCTTCGACTTCAATCAACTGATATATCAAGATGAAGAAGAGATTGATGAGGATGAAGACCTGCCTGAAGAGCTAGTCAGACTCTTGAAACAAGAAGAGAAGATCATTCTGCCACATCAGGAGGAAATCGAGTTTATCAATCTGGGTTCTGAAGAAGTTGTCAGAAATGTTCGAATAGGGGCTGCGCTGCAGAGTGACCTCAAGCAAAGATTGACCGAGATGCTTCGAGAGTATAGTGACATCTTTGCTTGGTCGTACGAAGATATGCCCGGGCTTGACACCGACATAGTGGTTCATCGCTTGCCGTTGCGCGAGGAATGTCCGCCGGTCAAGCAGAAGCTTAGAAGGACAAGACCAGATATGGCTGTAAAAATCAAAGAGGAAGTCCAGAAGCAGCTGGACGCTGGATTTTTAGCCGTAACCACTTACCCTCCGTGGGTCGCCAACATCGTACCTATACCAAAGAAAGACGGTAAGGTGTGGATGTGCGTTGATTATAGAGATTTGAATAAGGTGAGCCCAAAGGATGATTTCCCGCTCCCTCACATTGACGTATTGGTCGACAATACAACTCAATTTTTGGTGTTTTCCTTCATGGATGGCTTCTCCGGTTATAATCAGATAAAAATGGCACCGGAAGACATGGAGAAAACAACATTCATTACACCATGGGGGATGTTCTATTATAAAGTAATGCCTTTTGGGTTGAAAAACACAGGGGCAACTTACCGGCGGGCTATAGTCACTTTGTTTCATGACATGATTCATCATGAGATTGAAGTCTATGTTGATGACATGATAGCAAAGTCGCAAACGGAGGAAGAGCATCTGGTTAACTTGTTGAAGTTGTTTGAGAGGCTTAGGAAGTTCAGATTGAGGTTGAATCCAAATAAGTGCACTTTTGGAGTTTGGTCCAGAAAATTATTGGGGTTTATTGTCAGTAAAAAAGGAATCAAGGTCGATCCTGCAAAGATAAAAGCCATACAAGACATGCCAGCGCCGAGAACAGAAAAGGAGGTTTGTGGTTTCCTGGGGAGATTGAACTACATTGATCGGTTCATATCTCATCTCACAGCCACGTGTGATCCAATGTTTAAATTGTTAAAGAAAGATCAGGCGGTTGTCTGGAATGAAAACTGTCAAAAAGCATTTGATAAGATAAAAGAATCTTGCAGGAGCCGCCGATATTAATACCCCCAGTAGCTGGAAGGCCTTTAATCATGTACTTAACGGTTCTTGAGAACATTATGGGTTGTGTTCTCGGTCAACACGACGAGACTGGAAGAAAGGAGCATGCGATCTATTATTTGAGTAAAAAGTTCACAGATTGTGAGTCCCGTTACTCAATGCTCGAGAAAACGTGTTGCGCACTTGCTTGGGCTGCCAAAAGTTTGAGACAATATATACTCAATCATACAACCATGCTGATTTCGAATATGGATCCGATTAAGTATGTCTTCGAGAAGTAAGCGCTCTCAGGAAGAATTGCCAGGTGGAAGATGGTACTGACAGAGTACGATATACAATATGTTTCCCGGAAAGCCATCAAAGGAAGTGTTCTGTCAGAATACCTTGCTGAGCAGCCAATCGAAGTTTATCAACCAATGAAGTTTGAATTTCCTGATGAAGACATCATGTTCCTCAAAGCGAAAGATTGTGAAGAACCATTACACGGTGAAGGTCCAGAGAAGGATTCTCAGTGGCAGATGATATTCGACGGTGTTGTCAACTCCTATGGTAGTGGAATCAGGGAAATTATTACAACTCTTCATGGTACTCATATCCCATTCACTGCCAGGTTGACATTCCCTTGCACTAACAATGAAGCTGAGTACGAAGCATGTATCATGGGTCTGGAAGAAGCTATTGATTTTGAGAATCAAGAATTTGGATGTATATGGCGATTCAGCGCTTGTGGTTAATCAAATCATGGGAGAGTGGGAAACTCGTCAACTGAATCTAATTCCTTACAGGGATTATGCAAGGAGGTTGTTACCCTTCTTTGATCGGGTAGATTTTCACCATGTACCATGAGCAGAGAATCAGATGGCCGATGCTTTGGCAACGCTATCTTCAATGTATAAAGTGAATTTCTGGAATGATGCTCCCAGAATAGTCATTTCTCGCTTGGACAGACCCGCTTTCGTATTCGCCATTAATGAGGTTGCTGATGGCAAGCCATGGTTTTATGATATACAGAACTTCCTCAAGAAGCAAGAGTATCCACCAGGGGCTTCGGCTCAGGATAAGAAGACGCTGAGGAGGTTGTCTGGCAACTTTTATCTAAACCCAGATGGTGTGCTTTACAGAAGGAACCATGATTTGGTGTTGTTGAGATGTGTGGATGAAAAAGAAGCAACGTTGCTTATGGAAGAAGTCCACGAGGGTACTTTCGGTACACATGCCGGCGGACATGCCATGTCTCAGAAACTCTTACAGGCAGGATATTATTGGCTAACTATGGATTCAGATTGTTTTAAATTTGCAAAGAAATGCCATAAATGCCAGATTTATGCAGATAAGATACATGTACCGTCGTGCCCATTGAATGTTGTGGCATCCCTGTGGCCCTTCTCCATGTAGGGCATTGATATGATTGGCAAGATTGAGCCAACCGCATCCAACGGTCATCGTTTTATCTTGGTTGCCATTGATTACTTCACCAAATGGGTTGAAGCAGCATCGTATGCCAATGTCACAAAGCAAGTCGTAGCCCGGTTCATAAAGAAGGACATCATTTGCAGATATAGAATACCCGAGCGGATCATTACTGACAATGGTTCGAATCTGAATAATAAAATGATGAAGGAGTTATGCCAGAACCTCAAAATCGAGCATCACAACTCATCGCCCTATCGGCCGAAGATGAATGGCGTTGTTGAAGCGGCCAACAAGAATATTAAGAAGATAGTGCAAAAGATGGTTGTCACTTACAAAGATTGGCATGAGATGTTTCCATTTGCTCTTCACGGTTATCGTACGATGGTACGCACATCAACCGGGGAAACTCCTTTCTCGCTGGTATATGGTATGGAGGTTGTCCTACCATTGGAGGTCGAGATTCCTTCTTTAAGAGTTTTGGTTGACGTCAAGCTTGATGAGGCAGAATGGATAAAGAACATATTGAATCAGCTTAGTCTAATGGATGAGAAAAGGCTAGCATTAATTGCATATGGTCGGTTGTATCAGAGCCGGATGAAGAAAGCTTACGATAATAAGGAAAGTGCACCCTCGAAGCTTTCAGACGGGCGATCTTGTGTTGAAAAAGATTTTCCCACCACACTCAGATCACACGGGCAAATGGGACTCCCAATTATGAAGGTCTATATGTTGTTTGAAAGGTCTTCTCCGGAGGAGCCTTGTTGTTAGCCACCATGGATGGTGAGGGATTTCACATCCCCTGTGAACGCAGACGCAGTTAAAAAAATACTTTGCTTAAAAGAGACCCGCTGGACACAAAAAGAAAAGTCCAGGCAAAAAATGGGGGCATCCCGGCGAACCATAACAAAAGAAAAATAGGTTCGGCAAAAATTAGGGATAAAAATGAAAAAGATGTAAACCTGTAAAGTCGAAAACCTGAAAAGGCGACTTTGGCAACAATGGGTATCCCGGTGAATAGAAAACTCCAAAGAGCGGTTCAGGCAAAAGTTAAGATTGAAAAAGCAAATGACTGCGGTCTGCGTTGGAACTTCATTGCTTAGTGGATTGGGAGAACTTGAGGGCCGTTTATCTGAATCAATCCCTTCTAAATACAAAGCATCGGGAAAGCATCAGAGTCAGGCGAGTCATAGAGGGATCAACTCATGGTGTTTGTCTGTGCCACGTTGCCGACAATTTATACACTTCTGTATATTTCTGTACATATCTGGTATTTGTTTTTGCGCAGCTTCCTCTTTCCAGGAGTTGCATCTGTTGTAAAACTTTGCCTATTTACAGGGCATTTATCAATAACATATACTATTCAGTACTTTGGTCTGTGTGCTTTGTTTTAACTCTTACTGTTTTTGTTTGTGAAAACGCCCCAATGTTTTGATGAACTTGCACTTACATAAACTTGCAGGCCTTGGCCAATAATTGTTAAAACTTTGAATTAATTGAACAATGTCACGAATGATGACTAAGATGGTTCCAATGCATAGGAAATCTTGTCTGTTTGTTCAGTGTTGCAGGGTCGTTACCCTTGGGGCAAAAAGGTATGGATGAAGCTCGTCCTATTCCCAGCCTGAATCTACTTCCCTGATCAGTGAAGTTCGTACTTCTATCCTAGTGAGTTTTTGATTGGATGTTCTTTCCACGAAGTAATTTGCAGCCTGGTGGTTAGGTTCGTTCCCCGGCGGAGCAATCCCCGGAGGCCAGCGATGGCCCGTTTCTCGGCATAAGCCCAATTGTTATTGGCATGAGCAAGTTTATGCTCTATCTCTGGCAGAATCGTTGGATTCCCCAACAGGGTGTTCTCTGTATCTCCGACATTTATTTTGTTGATTCAGTTTTGTTGCATCTGCATACGTGCATAGCATCTACCCAAATGCATAGCATTTCCATCTCGTATGGAGCATTACGCCATTTTCAAACATATGCATGTGAAACATAAGCCAAGTTGTTATCTCTTTGTTTCAGGTGTATCTTCGGAGGTTTGATCTTTTCCCTTGGTATCCAGACCATGTGATTTCTCTTATCCCGCGTGGTATCCAAAACCCCGACTCATGTTATTCCCCAGCAGTATCTTGGGATCTCAGTGGATCATTATAAGTATTTATGATGAATTTGTTAGTCCGTTGAGTATCCAGACTCCGGTCCATTCCTAGTTTGATGGGGTTTTCCTTTTTCCGTTGAGTATCCAAACTCCGGTAAAGATGGTTATGGTATCCAGACCATGGTGATTGATATTATTGTGTTTTTTCGTCGAGTATCCAGACTCCGGTGAGGACAGTGTGGTGTTCAGTTTTTATCGGTATATTTGTGATATT
The DNA here is from genome assembly GCA_963859935.3 of Lathyrus sativus. Taxonomy (NCBI): domain Eukaryota; kingdom Viridiplantae; phylum Streptophyta; class Magnoliopsida; order Fabales; family Fabaceae; genus Lathyrus; species Lathyrus sativus. The sequence continues at coordinate 3,663,711 of CAWUDS030004439.1, read as the reverse complement.
TTCCCTTCATCCGCCGAGTATCCAGGCTCTGGTAAACCTTCGTAGAGCATTTAGGCTCCGGCTTCTTCATTGAGTATCCAGACTCTGGTAATTTTCGTATGATGATGATCTCTTTTGTTCGTTGAGTATTCAGGCTCCGGTCAATTTCGTTGAGCATCCAGGCTCCGTCTCCTCCGTTGAGTATCCAGGCTCTGTCCCTTTCGTTGAGCATCCAGGCTCCGTTTATTTCCGTTGAGCATTCCAGGCTCCGATTTACTATGTTGAGTATCCAGACTCCGGCCGAGTTCCAATATGTGGTAACTTTTCCTGTGCGTTGAGTATCCAAACTCCGACAAATTTTCCGTGATTCCAGTTTCATTGAGTATCCAGGCTTCGATAAAATTCCAGGTTTATGGTGTATTTCTTGGTCCGTCTTGAGTATCCAGGCTCCGGGTCAATTTTACGTTGAGCATCCAGGCTCCGGCTTCTCCGTTGAGTATCAGACTCCGTGAATTTGCAAATGATATATCCTTTTATTCGTTGAGCATGCCAGGCTCCGGTCAATCTTCGTTGAGTATTCAGACTCCGGCTTTTACGTTGAGCGTTCAGGCTCCGGCTATTACGTTGAGCATACAGTGCTCTGGAAAAATGTCATTAATTCATTTTGTTCGTTGAATATCCAGATTCGCAGGAATTTGAAGTATTCATCTTTCATGGTTATACCCCAAGCAGAGTTACTCGTTAAGTTCCTCTTTTTCCCCAGCGGAGTATGTTTGTAATCAGAGCAGTTATCTCCAGAGATTCTTGTTTGCAGTTTTATTTTCTGCGGTTGGCAAATTTCCTGGTTCTTTGGTATTCAACAGTCTTTACCTTGATTGCGTGAAAGCTGTCGCTTTTCACTCATTCAGGTCCAAGTCGTTTGAATAGGGGCAGCTGTTGTCACTCCAAATTTGCCCAAACTTTTCGTTAATTTGGGTTTATGTTTCCTTTCATTTCTTTCTAGCATTTGCATTGCATAGCATTTTTCATTGAACATGGGATCAAGAGGTTGTGCATAGCAATGAGGAGTCTACTCAGATGTTGAGCCATAGCAAGGGGTGTTACTCAGTTTGAATGGTCATCAAGTCATCTAGAAGTGGTCAATAGTCTTGTGAAAAGGATGGATGGATGTATAGTTGGGTCTAGCTCCTAACTTGGAGGCCAGTTAAAGATCATCGGAGGGGGTTGTGAATTCATGATTATGGATATGAGATGTTGAGAGATATCATTGAGTTCTTTGAGAGCCATGTTGGAGCTTATTCAGTTTGTTGTGTGATGTGAAAGAAGCCACAGTCAAGAATGTTGCATCTAGGGTTTTCATCTGGTTAATCCTTAGTCAATTATGAAAATTGAAGGAGATTTAAAACTCAATTTCCAAGTCTCTATGGTCATGGGATGTTGTGTTGAGATGTCTAATATATCATTTTCAAGATCATTCATCAAGAATCAAGAGTGTGAGAAGTTACTAAATTAGGGGTCTCAGTGTAAAATCCCCTGTCTAGTCCCCAACTTCAACACCACCTTTCTCAAGATAGAAGTCTCATCTCATCTTGACATGGTCATGAAAGTTGTTCCTCATGGTCTTAGCTTTCCAAAGAGTACTAGAAGTATTTCATCTGATTTCTAGAACTCAAGTTATGATGCTGACAAGTTGCAGGTCCTCAGATGAATGTGATTTTGGTCAACAAAAGTCAAACAACCTTCCAAGCGTTTTTTGACCTAGAAGGATGTTTCTACTCAAATTTTGATGAACATGAAAGTTAATCCTCATGGGTCTTAGCTTTCGAAAGAGTACTAGAAGTCTTTCATATGATTTGTAGAACTCAAGTTATGAGGCTTGCAAGTCAGGGGTATTTTTGGGAAAGTGAGATTATAGGTCATAAAAATTATAGGTCCATTTCACCAACTTGCACACTTCAAATGGAGGATTTTTCCAACATCAAACTTGCTCCAAATGGTGTTAATTGTTCAACCAAGCATTAAGAAGTCATAATTTTGGCTTGGAATGGAGAATTCCTAAAGTGATTTTCATGGAAAAAGCCTTAAAATGAGAAAATCAAACTTAATTCATATTGGATCACTTTTGTGTCAAGTGAGTACATATTTTGAGTGCAAAACATATTTGATGCACAATGGCAATTTTAGGAATTTGAATTTGGTGAGTTTTGACGTGGTGTTGCACCCCAAAATTTTGCCCAACCTTTTCTTAACTTAGTTTATGTTTCATTTCATTTCTTTCTAGCATTTGCATTGCATAGCATTTTTCATTAAACAGGGGATCAAGAGGTTGAGCATAGCAAGAGGAGTCTACTCAGAGGTTGAGCCTAGAAAGGGGTTTTACTCAAGTCTTAATGGTCATCAAGTCATCTAGAAGTGGGCAATAGTCTTGTGAAAGAAAGGATGGATGTATGTGGGTCAGCTCCTAACTTGGAGGCCAGTTCAGATCATCAGGGGGTTGTGAATTCATGGTTATGAATATAAGATGTTGAGAGAGATCATGAGTGCCTTGAGGGCCCTTGTGGAGCTCATCCAAGTGTTTGTGCTAAGTGTGAAAGGTTGCAGTTGAAGGTGTGGCACCTAGGGTCTTCATCTGGCTAATCCTCAGTCAACTCTGAAATTGAAAACAAATTAAAACTCAGATCAAAGTCTCTATGGTCATGGGATGTTGTGTTAAGATACATGAGACATCATTTCAAGTTTAATTCAACAAGGATCAAGTGTGTGAGAAGTTACTAAATCAGGGTTCTCAGGGTAAAATCCCCTATTTAGTGCCTAACTTCAAGACTACATATCTCAAGATACAGAGTTTCATCTCGACTTTTGACCAACATGGGAACTTGTATAGCATGTTCTTAGCTTTCTTTTGAGTACTAAAAGTCCTTGATTGGATTTATAGAACTCAAGTTATGATCTAGACAAGTTACAGGTCATCAAATGAATGTGATTTTGGTCAACAAAAGTCAACCAACTTCCAAGCCATTTTTGACCTAGAAGGATGTTTCTCCTCAACTTTTGGCCAACATGAAAGTTGTAGGTATTGATCTTAGCTTTACAAAATGTACTAGAAGTCTTTCATCAGATTTGTAGAACTCAAGTTAAGAGGGTCACAAGTCAGGGGTATTTTGGGAAAGTGAGATTGTAGGTCATAAAATTATAGGTCCATTTCACCAACTTGCACACTTCAAATGAAGATTTTTTCAACATCAAACTTGCTCCAAATGGTGTTATTTGCTTAGTCAAGCATTGAGAAGTCATGGAATTGGCTTGGTTTGAAGAATGGATATGTGAATTTTCATGGAAGGAAGCTTAAAAGGGCAAAATTGGAATTATTTCATTATTGATCATTTTGGTGCAAATAAGTGCATTTTTTGAGTGCAAACAACATTTTAAACACATTGGCAATTTTGGATTTTGAATTTGAGGTGTTTAAGTGAGCCATTTTCAAGGTTTCTTCATCATGAAGTTACATAACAAATCTCAACCATTGAGATTAGACAAGGCTTTAATCCCTAGCCATTCATATCCCATGTTGGTACCAACAAGCATTTTCAACCATTTTGGAGCCAATTTTGAGTGATTTTCGTGTACATTGGTGAGCTCCATTTTCAATTTCCATGGATTTTCCATTTGGGCTGTTAGAGGGTGAGTTTGGGCTCAATTATCATCAAGATCCTTTCATATAAGGTTTTGAACCTTCACAAATCATCAGAAGTGGAAATTGGAGCCAAATTGGTCAAGTTCAGTTTTGAAAAAGTGGTGGAATTTCAAATTTTGAATTTAGAGATTGGGGCTGTTTCAAGAGAAATTGTGAATTGCAAAAGCTCTACTGAAGTTATTGAACGATTCTGGGTAATTCTCTACAAGCTTAAGCTCTATTTAAAGGATCAGTGGAAGTTCTCCACTAGGTAATTGAAAATCAACTTTGCACTCTTGATAAGCATCAATTCACTACCATTTTTGCATATTTGAGACGTAGAAACAATGTAGATCATTAATATGTAAAACGAACTGGCATTGGTTGTGATTGTTGGATGATGATCCAAAATGTTTGGATCTGTTTTGGCTTGTTATGCGTGTGTCTTTCTTGTTTGACACTTGATCTATAACCTACGTGACTTCTATATGAGTTTTAGACCAAATTGGAGAGGTTTTGATGAACTTTGGATTTTGATGCATAATCTTGTTGGCTTCGGGTTGAGAATTTCACGCATGATTAGTTGTTTTTTAGGCCAGAAATGAGATCCTCGTGATCTCTAGACAAATTTTGATATAAAATTTGGTCGAGAATGGTTGAGTTTGGGTGTACGTGTTGTTGTTGGCTCTGGTCACGGTGGAGGATGGCCGAGAAGACAATGAACAGTGTTCTCCGGCCGGTGATCTGGTTTTAGGGTGTTAGAGGTAGGGGGATGATGAGGTGTCATGACCACACGCGTTTGATTTGAATACTTTTGGTTCCAAAGGCTCTGATTAAGACCTACGATGGTCTTTAGTTTGACTGGATCTACATGATCTCTTTTGAATTCTCATTTATTTGCTGGCACGTTTACAGCCATGTGATGGTTTACTTTTTGATCATGTGATTCTGGTTGAGTTTCTATGGTAGTCGTTGCTTGACCGTGCACACTGGAGTACCAGATTTGTTTGGTTTTGTTTGAATTTGCTGATGGGCCTTGGGTACGCTTGCTATGCAAACCCCCAGTTTGGGCCCAAGTTATTTCTGAACTTGGTTTTGTTGCTATTTACCACGCTTATTTTCCTATTTTCATTTTATTTCTTTTGTTTTTATTTTATTTCTGTTAGAATTTAAATCATTAAAAATAACTCCAATATGTTAAAAATTCACCAAAAATATTTTTTATCAACTTTGAGATGTCTACTTGTTTTTGGATATTTTTATTTTATTTTTCAGTTTTAATTTTCAATTAAAAATGAATTAAATATTGGAGTGGTTTTAGATGGTTTGAATTTTAACATGGTTTGCTTTTGCATTTATTTCTCTCATTCCTTTTTGATCCAATGATTGAAAATTGATCCTCACCTCAAGATGAGTTGATCAATTTTTTGAGGGACCATTTTGCCCCTGGTTGTTGACTTTTGGGTTGACTTTTATGGCTCTTCTTTTTGCTTTTATTTTCCCCATCTCAAAGTGGTACATCTAAATGAATCCTTTATTTTGATGGTGCTTTGAGGGAATATTTGTCTTGATTTCTTGGCCTCTGTTTGCCAACATGTTTAGCTTCTTTTGTGCATTTTACTTGACTATTTTTGAACCATTTTTCTATTTTTGAGGTGACTTGCAAGTCAAGTTACCTCCAAGGGAGGTTCACACATGTACCTTGACCTAGTTTGACTTGGATATGACATTTTTGGATCCTTTGAACCCTCAATGCCTTTTGTTTCATGTTGTTAACATGTTAAGGATGATGTTGGTTCAATTTTAGGTCATGATATTGTTTCTTCCTTGTTCATTTGTGTGTTTCTTTTCAAGCTTTCAACTCGAACTCCTATGTGATGCATGTTTGTTTCATTTGTGCTCTTACTTGCATTTCTTATTGTTTTGTTTTGATATTGCTTTTGAGCTTTCTTCTCTTCATCTCCCTTCTGTGCAATGACTTTGGAACCTCATTTAAGGTATCTTAGTCCCTCCTGAAGAGGTACTTGAAGTATACCTAAAATAATGGATCCTTGAGGACTCTTTTGTGCTTCTTTTGCACTTGGCTTGTGATGCTTATGGTTGAGTACCTATTATGAGGCCCTTGCTGCCCTCATTTTGTCTCCCATCCTCATTTAGTTTTGGGGTTTGTTTTACCTTTCATTTTGGTTTAGATTTTGTGGTGTGGTTGATGTTGCTTGACTTAGGCCATTTCATCCCACTTTTGGTGCATCTTTGTGTAGTTTGCTTTTGTTTTGCTTGACTTCTTTTTGTGCTTTTCTTCTTCTTCTCTTTTCTTTCATTTCCAGTATTGCATGCTTGGTTGAGATGAGCTTGTGGAGCCTACTGCCCCACACTATTTTCCTCCCACTATCATTCTATTTGTGCATTTTATGTGGGCATCCCTTTCATTTTGCATATGCATTCTTCTTCTTCTTCTCTCTTCTTCTCTTCTTCTTTAGCTTTTCTTTGTCGTGTTCCCCCGTAAGTTTTCTAACCTCTTGAGGTTATGATAGACATTAGGTGCCTAACCATGCATGATAACATTAGGTAGTTCCCCCTTTTCAAGCTCAACTCTAAGTCCACTTTGCATGATAACTTTTAGGATTGATTAGTCTCCCATTAGTGTTCCTTCTTCTCTTCTCATCTTCAAACGTCCATAAAACACTTAATAAAAAATGACAAGTGTAGCACGCTACGAGCCTTAAGCTACTTGAGAAATGGTAGTTGAGGGGCCTCCTCTCAAGGACCTAGAGTGTTTAGTGTACACCATTTGGGTGATACACAACGCATACTGCTCTTAGGTCATAGTCTCTAGTGCGACATGAGTTACAAATCAAATTCAAAACACTTCTTCTCTAAAAAACACAAAAAAATTTCAAACCTTTTTCACCCTTTGGGGTTCTTAATCAAGAAAATCATTTCACAAAAAGAGTGTCGTTAACTCTTAGTTCTACCGCAAACGGTAACGCCTAAGTCTCCAATGGTCGAGCTGCATACACCAACTGCTAGAACTACTTGTTAACCATACTCGGGCCTAAAAAACTTTAGAACCAACCTATGGTCCTTTTTAGCTCGAACTATGTTTGCTCTGATCTTTCATACCAGATGAAAGTACGTAGGCACGAGACGCGACGTCTCGCGCGAGCAACCTTCCCCTTTTCTTAGCCGTAGTTAGTCGAACTACGTTGACTCTGACTTTCCCATTGCACGAGGGAGTACGTAGGCACAGAGCGGCGATGCTCTGCCGAGTCACTTCTCTTTTCTTTTTCTTTTGTCCCTAAGCCTTTAGCTAGATAGTATCAACACACCCTTTTAGATAGACAACAATGCGTGGATCCCGTCAAGTACGACGTTACGTGAGGGTGCTAATACCTTCCCCTTGCGTAACCGACTCCCGAATCCAGACTTGGTTGCGAAGACCTTGTCTTTTCCCTTTTTCGTTAGGTTTTTTCCGATCATTTCCTTTCCCTTTCTTTGGGATAAATAATGAAAGGTGGCAAATCTTCTGTTTTCTGCCGGTGGTTTTTCGCAGTTGCGACAATGTGCCATTTCCAAGATTACTTCAAGCTTAAGTTACACTTGCAATATTCACCATTAGATCAAAAAAGGATTAAATCATAGCCATTCATACTCCTCACATTACCAGCAAGTGATTTGAGGCATTTTGGAGGCAAGTTGGAGCAGAATTCGTGCACATGGCCAAGCTCAAAAACTCAAATTTCATGAATTTGCATTTGGGCTTTAGGGACTGCCATTGGGCTCTCTTATCATTCAAATCCATCATATAAAACATTTCCATCATTCACAAATTCTCAGAACTCGTTTTGGTGAAGAATTGGAGCAAAAGCAACTTTGAAAAAGTGAAGAAAAATTGAAATTTGAATTCTGAGATCTACTCTATTTCAAGCAAAATTGAGGATTGCAAAAGCTTCTCTGAAGTTTGTGGAACGTTTCTGGATAGTTTTATTTAAGCTTCATCAAAGAATCACACTCAGTGGAAGCTCTCCACTAGGTATTCCTCAATTCATCATATATCTTTCATTATGCCATGATTCTTTGCCATTTTTTCATATTTGAGACCTAGGAAGCATGTAGATCATTAATAACTAAAACAAACTGGCATTTGTGATGGTTGATGTTATGAGCTCCAAATTGTTTTGACTTGGTGTGATCTGTTCTTGAGGCTTCGTGCTTAATTGTTGCTTGATTCATGATCTACATAACATGTAGATGATTTCTGAACAAAATTGAATGATGTTTGTGAACTTTTGATTTTGTGGATCCAAACTGTTTTGCTTCGAGTTGCTCTGGTTGCGCACAATTAATGGAATGGATGCCAGATTCGTGTTCTATGTGACCTGTAGATGAATTTGCATATAAATTTGTTGAAATTGGTTCAGTGTAGCTACCTGCGTGTTGTTGTTCATGTGCACGGTGGCCGGAATTTTGTAGAAGATGACCGGAGGTGGCTCCGGCCGCCACCTGGTTTCCCTCCCTTGAAGGTTGAGGATGATGATGTGTCACGCTGTGGATCTCACGATTTGCATACTTTTCACACACACACGCCACGATTAAGACGTATGTTGCACACACTTTGACTGCACACACGTGATCATGTTTGAATTTCATTAATGATGTGGCGTTCTGTCAGCCTCTTTATTGTACTACTTTTTGATCTAACATTTCTGACTGCTTTCCACCATATGCCATGTTTGGCCACTTTCACACACAATTACCAGGTTTTGTTTTATTTTTGTCTTATATGCCATTGGAACCTGGGGCCTCGCTTGCTAATCACGCCCCCATTTGGGCCCAATATGGATTTGAACGTGATTTCTTTACTTAATGCACCGTCCCCTTTTTTATTTTTTTAATTGCTTTTTCTTTTTTATTTTGTTTTGGTTATCTGTTTGAATTTAATTCCTTTAAAATAATTCAAGTGTTCCTAAAATTCCACAAAAATATTTTTTAGAGACTTTGAGATGTCCTTTATTTTTAGGATTTTTTTTTTTTGATTTTATTTTCAATTAAAAAAGGAATTAAACATTGGAGTTTGTTTAAAGTGAATTAAATTGTGACATTGTTTGTTCTTTGATTTTATTTCTCTCATTTCCTTTGGGTCCAATGAATGAAAATTGATCCTCATATCCTTGATGAGTTGAACAATTTTTTAGGACCATTTTGCCCCGGGTTTGTTGACTTTAGGGTTGACTTTTGGTGTTTTTCTTTTGACCCTCGATTCTCCCATTACAAAGTGGTATATCTTGAATATTATTTTCTTTTGATGGTGCTTTGAGGGGATATTTGCTTTGAGCTTTTGGCCTCTGGTTGCCAACATGTTTAGCTTCTTTGTGCATTTTATTTGGTAATTTTTAAGCCTTTTTCCTGATTTTGAGATGACTTGCAAGCCAAGTCATTTCATAAGGTAGCTCATATAAGTGTATGGCCTAGTTTGAATTGGAAATGACCTTTGTGGGATCCATTGAGCTCTCAACTCTTCTTGTTTCACATATTAGACATGTTGATCTTGCTGTATGTTCATTTTTAGGTCAAATTATGTTCATTTCTTGTTGGTTTGTGCATTTCTTTTTGTGTTTTCTATTAGGGTTTCAATGTGGGGTATGCTTGCTTTCCTTTATGTTTTTGCTTGCATTTCTTTTTGTTGTGTTTTGATCTTGCTTTTGAGCTTTCCTCTTCATCTTTACCTTCTGTCCAATGACTTTGGAGTGTCATTTAAGGTGGCTTGGTCCCTCCTTTGGAGGTATTTGAAGCATACCTAAAATGATGAATCCTTGAGGACATTTTGGTGCATCTTTGTGTGGTTTGTTCTTGTTTGGTTGGTGTCTTCTTGTGCACTTATTTTTATTTTCTTTTCTTGCATTTCCATATGCATGCTTGGTTGATATGAGCTTGTGGAGGCTACTTCCCCACACTATTTTCCTCCCACTTTCATTCTATTTGCGCATCTTATGTTTGCATCTTCATTTGCATATGCTTTCGTTTCTTCTTCTTCTTTGTCTCTTCTTTGCCATGCTCCCCATAAGTTCTCTAACCTCTTGAGGTTATGATAAACATTAAGTGCCTAACCATGCATGATAACATTAGTTAGTTCCCTTTGAATCCCAATTTTAAGTCCACTTTGCATGACAACTTTTAGGATTGATTAGTCTCCCATTAGTGTCTTTTCTTCTCCTCTCATCTCCAAACACTCATAGAACATCTAATAAAGAATGACAAGTGTGGCATGCTATGAGCCTTAAGCTACTTGAGAAATGGTGATTGAGGGGCCTCCTCTCAATGACCTAGAGTGTTAGTGTACACCCTTTGGGTGATATACGACGCATTCGCTCTTAGGTCATAGTCTCTAGTACGACATGAGTTACAAACCAAGTAAAACACTTCTTCTCTAAAAAACACAAAAACACTTCAAACCTTTTTCATCCTTCGGGATCTTAATCAGGAAAATCTTTTCAGATAAAAGAGTGTCGTTAACTCTTAGTTCTACCACAAACGGTAACGCCTAAGTCTCCAATGGTCGAGCTGCATACACCAACTGCTAGAACTATTTGTTAACCTCTACTCGGGCCTAAAAACTTTTGAACCAACCTGGGGTCCTTTTTAGCCTGAACTAATATTGCTCTGATCTTTCATACCAGATGAAATTACGTAGGCACAAGACGCGATGTCTTGGCGAGCAACCTTTCCCCCTTCTTTACCTGTGGTTAGTCGAACTATGTTGACTGTGACTTTCCCATTGCACGAGGGAGTACGTAGGCGCAGAGCGGGCGATGCTCTAACCGAGTCAGTCCTTTTTATTTTTCTTTTTCCCTGAGCCTTTAGCGTAGATAGTTTACACACCCTTTTAGATAGACAACAATGAGTGGATCCCGTCGAGTACGACGGACGTGAGGGGGTGCTAATACCTTCCTCTTGCGTAACCGACTCCCGAATCCAGACATGGTTGCGATGACCTTGTCTTTTCCTTTTTCGTCAGTTTTTCCGATCGTTTCCTTTCCCTCTCTTTGGGATAAATAACGAAAGGTGGTGACTCTTCTGTTTTCTGCCGGATGTTTTTCGCAGTTGCGACAGTTGGCACAGTGTTAATCGGTCAACATATATGGTTAGCCGATTAACCAATTCAAATATTCAAAATTTTCAAAGTTTTCAGAGTGTTAATCGGTTAACGCTTGGTGGTTAACCGATTAACATGTGCAAATTTCCAGATGTTCAGCCTTTTTTAAGTGGTTAATCAGTTAACGCATATGGTTAACCGATTAACACTGTGCCAGTGGTCTATTTTGCTGATTTTCTTGCTTGTTTGAGTACCGTTTCGCATCGAATCATTGTAGTTTAATATGATGCACTAGAAGTGAAATCATTTGGGATATACGTCGTTGTTTTGGTTGTTTAATCGAGATTTCATTGACTTGTGTTTGTTTTCCCACTTGGATGCACACTTGTGTGTTGTTGTTCATAGTGATGTTGTTCTTGCATTTGCATTTCCTCTTGTGCTTGCATCCTTATTTCTTGCATTAATAAAGGTCAAGATGTGCTTGTGGTGGTATTTACCCCGCACTTTGTTCCTCCTTTTGCTTGTGTGTTGCATTACATGTTTTCATCCCTATTTTCACTCTCATTGGAGTTTGATCTTTCTTCTTCCTTTGTCTTTCTTTTCCATGCTCCCCATAGGATGTCTAATCTCTTTTGAGGTTATGATAGACTTTAGGTTGGAAGCCATGCATGCTCACATTAGGGTAGATGTTTCCCCTTTCAATCCTAACCTTAGGACCATTTTGCATGACAACTATTAGGTTTGAGTTAGTCTCCCTTTAGTTTTGTCCCTCTCTCCTTCTCATCTTCAAATCATGTCAAGACACTTAATAAAGGTTAGCGAATATTGTGCGTTACAAGCCTTAAGTTACTTGGGAAATGATGATTGGGTAGTTGCCTCTCAATTGTCTAGAATGTCAGCGTATGTCCTTTGGACGATATGCGACGCATTCGCTCCTAGGTCATAGTCTTTAGTGCAACATGAGTTACAAATTAAACTCAAAACACTTCTTCTCTAAAAGACACAAAAACAACTTCAAACTTCTTTTTTCCTTTGGGACCCCTAATAATGGAAAACCTTTTTTCATAAAAAAGAGTGTTGTTAAGCTTTGGTTCTACCGCAAACAGGCTTCGGCCCTAACTGCTGGAACGGAGGCTTAACCCTACTCGGTTAAAACACTTAATCAACCTGTGGTTTCGTGTCAGCCTGAACTACATTTGCTCTGATTTCTCATACCAGATGCGAATACGTAGGCACAAGACGGTGATGTCCTTGGCGATCAACCTTTCCCCGTAGGTTAGCCGAACTACGTTTGACTCTAACTTTTCCCATTGCACGAGGGAATACGTAGGCACAGAGTGGCGATGCTCTGCCGAGTCTCTTTTTCTTTTCTTTTGTCCCATGAGCCTTTAGCGTAGATAGTTTAAACGCACCCCTTAGATAGACAATAAGCGTGGATCCCGTCGATTACGACGGACGTGAGGGGTGCTAATACCTTCCCCTTGCGTAACCGACTCCCGAACCCAGGACTTGGTTGCGAAGACCTCGTCTTTTCCCTTTTTTCGTTAGTTTTTCCGATTATTTCCTTTCCCTTTCTTTGGATAAATAACGAAAGGTGGTGACTCTTCTATTTTCCTCCGGGTGTTTTTTGCAGTTGCGACAGTCGGTTACACTAAGATAAGGTATTAGCCCTCCTCTTATCCGTTGTATTTAACGGAAACCATTTAATTAGGGTTGAATGAATGTTAGCCTCTTCAGTTTTCTATATCTATCTCAGCCACTAGATGACATAATTTTTGGTTGATATTAATAACATTATTCAAACACATTATTGCAGGTTTAATTTCTAACATGAATTTAAACAAACAAAATTATTATAACATATAGAGCAAAGATTTTTTTGCTTGGACTATTAATTGTGTCTTTAGGTATCTAGGTTTAGTTTTAAATTATAGGTTATTGGGGAGGTTGAGGTTCTTTTACCTTAACCTTTGTGACCGCTTCAAAGTGAGAAATAATCAGTTCTGCAAAAATCAACAAGGTCTAATTCTCTAATGGCAACAATTGATCCCACAATGCATAAGCCAACAAGAAAAGTGAATGATTCTTCAATATGATAAATAGCCACAACGATTCCACCTAACTATTAATTAGTGCAAACATGGATTATGATTAGAAAAAAATGAGAGATGGAGACACGAGGAAGCTTGAGAATATAAGACACATGTTTAAAAAAATATGGAGGTAAATAGGAAGGTGGGACCATTAGTGTAGGAAATAAATATTTTGGAGTTTTAGGGCGATAGTTAGAGGAAAAAGGAAGTGGGAATGAAAAATAGCAGCACCCCCATAACTTTTCATGAAAAGATCTAGGATGGTTGTAAGAAACTGTCTCAAGAACTGCCCTTAATCATGGGTGAAGGTATTATTAAAAGAACTATTGCGACTCAAGTGTCAACGCAAAGTTATAATTTATTTTAGTTGTACACTATCTATGAACATTTATTGTAAATGTATGGTTACCTTTTATATCCCTCATTGATTAAAAAAATATAAAACAATTAAAGTTGGGGAAAAATAGAACCGAACTTATCTATATGACATATCTGATAAGCCTACAACGGCAAAAAACAATTTTTAGCATCATAAAATTTTTTATAAGTAAAAAAAAAAAACTAATTTTGAGAGTGGGATTTAAACCCACACATTTTCAAACCAAAACTTTCATCTGGCGCCTTAGACTAGAAGGATATTAAGAATAGAAGAAGCATATTCTAGAATTTGAAGGAAAATAAAAAGGTGGAGGATTATAACGTAGGAAAGAATATTTTGGAATTTTAAGGTGCATTTTAACAGAAAAATAGCGCGTGAACAAACAGTAATAACGTCCATTTAGTTTTTTCATGAAAAACTCTAGGACGCTTGGAGGAAATTGTCTTAAGAACCGCCCTTAGTCATGGGTGAAGGCGATATTGAAAGAACTGTTGCGACAATAAGTATTGCAAAAATTATACATCTATGGTAATTATACTATCACTTTCTTTGAACATATGTTGTTAATGTATGCTTACCGTATTAAATATGATATTATATACCCCTCATTGATTAAGAAACTTTAAAAAAATAAAACTGGGAGAAAAAATAGAACTAGACTTATCAATATGACACATTCAATAGGTCTACAACGCCAAAAAAAAAAAGATTTAACATGACATTTTTTATAATCAAAAAACCAAAATGTTGAGAGTGGGATTTGAACCCTGGTGCCTTAGACCAACTCGGCCATCTCAACTTTATTGTTATAATATTGAGAATTATTTATTTTAATGATTATGTTTTATCTGCAGACAAATTTTTGTTGTCTAGTTAGTATAACAGTCATAGTTTTACTATATCAAGGTATAATTAATCACTTAATTGAGTCAGTTCTAACCGTTTTCCATATATAAGAGTGAGTTTGTGTCACATCAAGATATGTTTTATTCATTTATTCTTGAAACTTACAACACCTCTAAGACCTCACTGACTTAGATGTTAGAGGTATTAACTTTGCACGTACACCCTTCTCTCTCTACCTAACAACGACTTTTATCGTCAAGTTAAAGAGTTTACACAATGGTCTTTAATAACACATCAATATTTCATGTTCCACATAAAAATAGTGCCGCTGTTTGTGGGAATTATTTCTTGATTCTCACAAATTTCCACATCAAATTCTTCCAAAATTTATGTGTTGTGCCACCACAATCGCTTTTGTTAATCGAATCAATAAAATGTAAATTTTCTTAACTATCAAGAATGGTAGATCTAAAAATCCCTCGATTAATTATTCATCAGAGCGTCACCTTATTGGTATTCACCACTACACAAACTTCGTCTTTTTTCCTTTGTCATCACCCCTCATCTACTAAATATCTTGAGGATTATCGCGCCTCAAATAACAACTCAATAAAATCATGAAAAGACATGTCATATGATCAAAACCAAGGGTAAACAAAGGAAATTCAAAGATGAAAGACCTATTCTAAGGTTTGGAGACAAAGAAAAGATGGGCGGTATCCTCAACAAAGTACATTCATTGGTAAAAATAACTATTATAGACAATCACAATGTGTCAATAATCATGGTTAATTGGAAAGATCTTGTCATATAATGCATGTCGGTATCTTCAAAATATTAGTGTTGGAAAGGGGGATATTATCTCCTTACACAGGCACCCTCTATATTGCATTTAATTACTTTGTAACACACTTTTGGGGTAGCATAAATTTGATGGTCTCATTTGGAGAAGTAAGAGATATGAGGATGGTTGACATAGAGTTCCCGATGGTTCCCTACAAAATTATCTACAATTGTATATTAGGAAGACCATTCTTCGTCGCTCATGATATCTTTGCTTCTACCGTTAACCTAAAGATGAAGTATCATAATGCTTATGATGAACCGGTGAACGTTCAATGCTGATTTGACAATATCATCTAAAAAACATTAATCATTACTAAAATACTCAACTACGACAACTCTCTAGCAAGAGAGGAGAGTGA